>CM063508.1:113304801-113312301 GCA_032207245.1 Pardosa pseudoannulata | reverse complement strand
GGTTTGAGATATATGAGTCATCGAAATTGTGTTAATATACTATTATACTGTGTGGTTATAATTCAACTTCCTCTATGAACGGCTACCTACAATGCAAACGGGTAAAAGAAATGCAAAGAAATTTTGTATATGGGCTCTACCCGAGATACGAACTTCGAATTTCGAAAAAAAGTTACAAAATGCCCCCTAAAGGGTTTCTTTTTGGAAAAAAAACATGGAATTTAGACAATAAACTATCAAAATGGAATGGAGAAACAATATTAACAATCCAAGACATGAATTATGAGTAATAAAATGCAAAAACGGGAAAAGATATCAGTTGTAGGACAAAAATGTCGAGATTTGCGTATTTGAGAAGAAGATGAAGCTTTATGCACAACAGGTTAGGGTATAAAACTTCGTTTAAGTCGATGTTTCCAGCTGTATTAATGACAGTCTCTTTAGTTGATTGTGCGATATTGGTGAAGTTGTTTTAAGAAAATAATGGGAATGCTTCTGCTGCAGTTAGTGAATTTCGTAGTAGAAAGAAAGTATGACTTGGATCGATGTCTATTAAATCTATCTGGTCCATGATGAAGAGATTTAAAGAGAGGAAGAAAATAGAAGTTCAACCTGGAAGAGTTCGTAAACGTATCACAAAGGTACTTGTTGATGAAGGCAACAGCTGTTGACGTACATTCACAGACTTCAAAGTTTGGGGCAGTAGCGCTCTTGCAGTTTCTAGGCAGACTGGTTACTCTAACAGCACCGTCAGAAAAGAACACAGAATTATAACTTCTCATACAAGATACGTCATACCCAGGAGCTACTTATTAGAGACAAGCCATAACGTCTCTCATTCCCAGACAGTTTTCTCAATAGAATGACTGTTGATCTGTCTTGGCCTTGGAATATTCTGTGAATCTAAAAGGATCATATCTACCGCAATGGGACAGTTAACAGAATTGACACATTTGGGATAAGTAAAATTCGTGGAATCACACTGAAATTCTCCTACAATCTTTAAAGATCATTGTCTGGTGTCGATTCACGGCGGCATTCATCCTTGGGTCTTTATTCTTAGAAGAAATCGGTGAACGTTATTTTGTCATATGTTTCGTTACGGGCCGTCGGCACCATGACATTCTATAGACGTTTGTCGTGCCACAATTACAGCAAAGACGGGGGCCTTAAATCGACAATTTCATGCAGGATTGTATCCATGCAAGTCTGTGAATGCTGTAATGCTTCAAAAAAGAATGCGTTATTAGTCGCTCCTTTCCTTATCCATGGCTACCACGTTCGCTCGATCTAATTTCTTGAGGTTTCTAGTTATGGGGCTATTTAAATGTCTGGTATATCATGGAAGTGTTACAATGTTGAATGACTTAAAGAATTCTATAACGCTTCATATGAAGTCTAAAACTGATCAGTTACTATCTGATGCTGAACGTATTATAGATCGACTTGAAATTTTGCAGGTGAATAAGGGTGGCCACATGGAGCACCTTTCTCTACATCTCCCTGGACACGATTATCATCTACTCATCTTGTGGAATTTCCCCCTAATCTGTTCTTGTTTCTGAAAACTAAACTGTTTTGTTTCTCCCTTACCATTACTAAATCCGGTTCGATGACAAGTTAACTAGTGAAAAACTAACATTTATTGAATAGTCAATAAACGTTTCTTTATTCTGCTTTGGTCGTTTATTGTGTTAAATTTCATGTCTTTCCCGAAAAGGTGCCCTCTGATGGACATTTTGAAACTAATTTATTTTTTCGAAATTTCAAGAGCGCATCTCGTGTATAGCCCATAAACAAAACTTCATTGTATTCCTCTCCCCCTTTTGCGCTGTAGGATGCCTCTCTCTCTCTCTCTCTCAATATATATATATATATATATATATATATATATATATATATATATATATATATATATATATATATATATATATATATATACATATATATATATATATATATATATATATATATATATATATATATATATATATATATATATATATATATATATATATATATATATATATATATATATATACATATATATATATATATATATATATATATATATATATATATATATATATACCGGGTGGCCATAATGGAACTGACAGTGCTCACACTGTTCTGTAGTTCAATCTATTTGCGAGAATGACGCCACATTTTGTAGGAAGATTAAACAAGACGATGGACGAAAGATTCTGCCAAAAAACAAATTGGTTCCAAAAGTCACCACTAATGAAATATTTGACGCTGTGTTATAGAAAATAGTGTGTTAACAAATGCAAATTAATACAGAATAAAATTACCTTTTATTATGCACATTTTCTGATTTAGTTCAAGTGCAATATGGCAACACATTTAAAAAAGCGTAAAATCTGCATAAACACCAATAAAGTCTCGTGATCTGCAATATCACGTACGCTGAGCAGAAGTAGAAGTTCTTCGCGAAATTTCACGTTACATCCATTGGTATATAAATTTAATTTTATTCCGTATTGATGTGCATTTGTTAATACTCTATTTTCTATTACATAGTGAAAATATTCCCCTAGCAGTGACTTTTGGAACTAATTTTTTTCACAGAATCCGTCGTCTCCCGTCTTGTTTGATCTTTCTACAAAATTTTGCTTCATTCCCGCAAATAGATTGCGCTACAGAACACTTTGAGCACTGTCAGTTTATTTATGGCCACCCGGTATATATATATATATATATATATATATATATATATATATATATATATATATATATATATATATATATATATATATATATATATATATATTCATTGACTTTATTGACTTCATGATTATTAAACACATAAGAGCACTTTGGCCACGTTTCTATAAATGTTTAAAATAAAATAATTATGAATAATTATTAATAACTATTTTTAAGTGTTATTCGCCTGACTTTCTCTATGTTGTAACATATTTAGATCTGATTATACATTGAATTGATCCTTTTCAAGTTACAATTCTGTAATGTTTGTAATTCCGTAAATACCATTTCTTCCCAAATTAATTCTGTGTCATAGATTCAAGTGGTTAACATAGCGTTGAAAAGTTCCATGGAATAATCTTAATGAAATTACACCATTTATATGCTAAGTAGGATCATTCTGAATAGAAAGAGTCCGTATTTATCCGATGTTTGTTAGATAGTACTTGAACTACATTAAAACTTTCTATCTGCTTTACAGGAAATGTTGCAGTTAATGATATTGTATATTTAGAGTGTTAAAACAGTGTAAACAAACCATTACCTAAGTGTGACACACAATCGTCGTTTGTACATTGTGCTATTTGATTGGCACTTTTCTAGAGTCATTGAACTTTCAAGATCCATTACGTTTGATGGAATCTCGTTATTTATAAGCAATCTTTATTTTATAGTCCCATTGTATCAGGTAACTAGTTTAGCATGAAGTATTAAATAAATGAACCTAATAAATTTATTTGTAGCGAATCGTATTGTTCCATGATACATGAAAATACTGGTTGTATTATAGGAGATTCAATTTGTCTACTCAAGGCAATCATCTATACCACTAGATTATCTTATATCGTCTCTAAAGGTGCATTTCGGCACGTTGGGTTATGTTGAAAATGGGAGCTTTTGGTACTCTGATGAGATTTTCGTCATAATGACGTAGCCAGTCGAAAAAATCGACTATTCAGATCGTTTACAGTCCCTGTGAGTATCAACTGGAGAGTTTCTAAAAATAAAGAAATATAATATGGCATGATATTTAAATGTATTCCTTAATTTGATTAGTTGCTAAATTGCTGAAAAATATAGAAATCCCAAAGAAAAATATTTTCGTTTCATACGTTGGACAATGCAAAAAATTACTTTTCAATAAAGAAAACCGTGAGTTTGAATCTTCTATCCAATATGGTGTTTTGCATCCATTAAAACATAGCATAAAGTTAGATCTGATATGATATTCAAATAGGCAAACACGTACACGTATCATATGTTACATATTATTAGCATTTATATCATGTTCTTATAAGATTAAGCTTTTTATTTCAATAAATTTTAAAATAATTAATTTTAGCTACAATCAGAAAATAAAAAAGTTGCACTCTGGGTGGGATTTTTGTTAAAATGACGTAGCCAGTCGAAAAAAAAGGACTATTCCGATCGTTTACAGTCCCTGTGAGTAGCAACTGGAGAGTTTCTAAAAGTAAAGGATTATAATATGGCATGATATTTAAATGAATTCCTTAATTTGATTAGTGATTGAATTCTTGAAAAATATAGAAAGCCCAAAGAAAAATATTTTCGTTTCATATGCTGGACAATGCAGAAAATTACTTTTCAATAAAGAAAACAGTGAGTTTGAATCTTCTATCTAACACGGTGTTTTGCAGCCATTAACACATAGGATAAAGTTAGATCTGATTTGATATTCATACAGACATACACATACACGTATCATATGTTGCATATTATTAGCATTAAATCATGTTCTTGTAAGATAAAGCTTTTTATTTCAATAAATTTTCCAATAATTAATTTTAGCTACGTACAGAAAATAAAAAGCAAAGATGTAATTAACGATCTCATCAGTATCTAAAATCATGGTGACTATGAATTCGGCATAAACTTTCTAAACTTTTAAGGATATTCTATGAAATTTGAAATTTACTCCCTCTAAAAACGACTCATTTTACCTACGCTGAGACCATTCATTATTGTTGTTAAAGTAATGAAAAATCTAAAGATTTAACTGCAGGTATACGAAAACAAATTCATGACTTAATTCGGGGAATTGCATTATCATAATACAGAAAACAAATTATTGGCTTCCTTTTCAACAAGAAGAGTTAATATAGATTAACTGTGACAACACTAAGAGAAAAGAGCGAGAAGTAGTTAATCGGATAGCTTGAATTTTTTTAGTTTTAGACGCAATAGCTTTATGTCAACGTGTGAGATAGGGTGAACACATTTGCTTGGAATATAATGTTCACCTGAATAAAATGGTAACATCTGAGAATATATGTTCAGAAAAAGTTTACATTGCACTTCATAAGGAAGTTTATGTTGACAATATTCTGGAACGGGAGGAGAAAATGCCATTTTAGACGATTTTCCCATTGTAGAAACAATCATTGAGGCTAGCCTTGAAATAAGTAAACTAAATTCGCCTCAGAAGCAATAGATTTACTTAAAACCAGTAATTAAGTTGAGGAATTTTTATTACACCATAATTCAAGATCTTACTATAGTACTAAATTTTGCAGACCACGTTTGCTTCCCAATAGAAAAAATGAATTATCTGTACAATAACCTTGATCTTTTCTTATTAGACATACGTAGTTGTTAATTGAGTTTAGATCAACGCACTCCACGCACGGGTTCCACCGCTCCTTTTACGGAGAAGGATTCAAATTATCGACTATTATTTCTAAGAATTCGTTCACCTAACGTTCTTCCAATCAAACTTTTCCGTACTTGGGTTATAACTTACATATAAATCTTTAAAAAATATTTTTTGTTAATATCTGACCAGGTATTATCCATAGTAAAAGCAAAAATAGGTGCACTGCACTGAGGAGGAGTACTTGGAATGAGCAAGTCCATCATATTGCAGAAAGGTCTAAACACTCAAACAGGGCACAGTCTATCTACCGATGTTGCCAAGAGATATTGTATTAAAATAAGATCTTTTACAATAGGAAGTTATTTACACACGATCGCGTGGTCATGGAGGGTTTCAAAAATGAATCCATTCATCGCATGTAGAACTTCTAATACAACATTAATTACCGCTATAGAATAACACAAATTTACTGTGCAAACTACACTAGTTTTAAATAACTTTGTAGGATTTTATAATAATCATAAATGATTGCTTGTAGAGTTGAGATTCTTAAAATTGATTTGACACTGTGACAAATATATCGGAATGTTTAATGAGTGTGCGGTCAGTTATTTCATTAATATAATTCATATTTTAGTAGACAGTAATTTGTGTTATTCTATAAAGATAGAATAACACAAATAACACAAATTTATTGTGCAAGCTACACTAGTTTTAAATAACGTTGTAGGATTTTATAATAATCATAAAAGATTGCTTGTAGGGTTGAGATTCTTAAAATTGATTTCACACGATCGCGTGGTCATGGAGGGTGTCAAAAATGAATCCATTCATCGCGTGTAGAACTTCTAATACAACATTAATTACAGCTATAGAATAACACAAATTTACTGTGCAAACTGCACTAGTTTTAAATAACATTGTAGGATTTTATAATAATCATAAATGATTGCAAAATATATAATTCTTAAAAAATTAGCACTCAACACAATAATCCTTGAGTTTTATATTGCACAATTCAGAATTTAATATACATCAAAACAGAATAACAAGTTACTAGTCATTTTTATCAAAACCAAAAAAAAACAAGTTACATAGTGATGCCATCTGTTAATTATCAAAAGAGATAGAACAGAAAACTACAAATATACAGAATAAAAATGAAAACTATTATGAATTATTTAAATATTAAAATAAAAACAGTAAATCTTTTATGAAGACTGAACAATGAGTATGACCATGCCTAGCGGTGTCTATATGAAAAATAGCCAAATCTTTCTTCTGTCTTTTCACCTTCTAGTACAATTTCTCAGTGAAAGAAAACTGCAAAACTTATTTTCGGAAGATCCCTCCCGTAGATAGTTATTACAACACTTCAAAAACGGATGTGCAATCATACATCAAAATATAAAAGAAAGAAATTACTTCTAGTTCAAGAGTTTTCTTTATAAACTTACGATTGATACAAGAAAAATCCTTTAATCATGATTTCAGTATTATAGGAGAGAACTATCAAAGTAAAATGAGTTTGTTTAAATTGTAAATAGTTTCATGAAATATCACTGGAAAGACAATGTTGGTAAATAAATTCGTACATTAAAAGAGAAATATCTTCTAATTTAATTATAGTTCTACTTTTAATTTAATCATATGAACATTACCTATGCTTTACAACGAAATGAAAGTTAAAATAATAAACGATAATGAGATTTTAATTTAGTAAAATTTAATGAAAGTTTGTATCGTTTCTATCTTTTTGTTTCAAATAAATTACTTATAAAAAAATAGTATTTTTTTCACAGTTTCTCTTATTTCAATGAAACAAAACATTTTCATGATTGTTAAACCCAGAAATTATCTTAATCTGGAATTTACACTCTGTTCTTAATTTAAACTTTCTTTTCTCAAGATTCAAAACTATCATTCCATCGTTAATAACCCATGAAGTTAGAATTTAGTTCATTTTTTATTGAATTATTCTGTGATTTTATTTTCTCAATGTTTAGGAATAAGAAAATTAAAAATAGAGTATTTAAAATAGAGCAGTAATAAAGTAGTAGTAATTTAGTTCCATTTAATAATGATTTAGAGAACGAGAAGAAAAAGCAATTTAATAATTTGTATTTTGTATTATGTTGTATGTATAATAAAATATTTAA
>CM063508.1:113297301-113299801 GCA_032207245.1 Pardosa pseudoannulata | reverse complement strand
CCATTACAGGACCAACCGTTTCATAAATTCGAGGACAGACGGACAGATAACTTAGGCAATTATTATACAGGGGATATATATATATATATATATATATATATATATATATATATATATATATATATATATATATATATATATATATATATATATATATATATATATATATATATATATATATATATATATATATATATATATATATATATATAATAAATTTATGAATAAAAAATAAATAAATAAAGGAAAACAGGGGTAACTTACAAAGAATTATTGTAGTCCCCGGTGTTATTAGCCTTCATTAGCAAAATAGTAGGCCGGAGTTCCCCAAATCAATTCGAAGAACTTTATTCTATACTTATATAAACTTAACTATTTTTGTTACTCATACTTTGATTTTACATTTTCAAAATATATGAAAGCTATCACATGATAACCGCCTTACAGCAACACTGACATGTTACTTTATAAACTTAAATAACAACATCAGAAACCGGATATTAACTTAAAGTAACAGATAAACAGCTACTTCCGGTTAACCGAACGTAACCTAAATGTTGCCGGTAAAGCTGAATTTTAATATAATGTATGCATTCGAGGTCTGTCCAAAATTACTCGAGTTATTTCCTTAGCATACAGACACACATAATGACATAATTTCTAAAATGGTATTTTATGAATTGGGTGATTTAAAATCTGAAGACCAATTAAATTCTCAAGGTCAAACTTTTGTTTAATTACAATACTTTTCCTATACTAAATATGCAAGAAAGTAACAGCTATTTTTTGTCATGGAAAAATGCTGTATACATTATTAGGATTTAATATCTTTGCATTCATTTATAATTTTTCAAACAATCGATTCTTTTCGAGATTTTGGTGTCAGTCACACTCTTAGAGATATAACGAAATTCCTCAGCTAACCCATGCTTTACAGTAGCTTTCTCTGAAATCCAGTCACCATGACAGCAACCACGACAGCTATAAAGCTGCAGCTGACTTACGCGAGGCCAATCATGACTCGAGAATTAATTTGGTCAACTCCGGTAAGGAACAACCGCTATAGAGCCAAGTTCTGGTTTACCAGAGAAGACATTAGAAAAATATCACCCAAGTGAACCTCGGGCTCGTGACACCCGCATATACCTTAAGGAGGTACACGTCTGAGGTTTCTTAGAGATATAAGTATTAGATAATCGAAAAACTTATTTAAGATGCAAATAAATAACGAAAACCTTTATAAAAACATTTTAAATTGAAAGTAAAATATTGCAATTTTTAAAAGAATCTTTGATATATGGCGTAAAAAAAGTGTTGAAGGAAGATCTACGTATATCATGATTAATGATTGTAATGTTTTCTTTCATACTTTAAAGAAATTTCTTCCTACAAAACTGGTTTCATAAATCATTTTTTGAAGCCCTGAGAAATTCTTCAGCATTTCAAGTTCGAGATGATATTTTACATGGGATATTTATAAAATAGAATGCAGGGGAAATTTTACGGTTTTTTCTTTTATTCTGCAAAATCTAGAGTTTAGATCTATTAATAGAAGTGTGTTTATAACAGAGAGCCATATGAAAGACTACTTCGCTGGAAGAACTCAGAGGGTAAATGAATGAATATGGCGACCAACTGGTATGCACAGAAAAAAGTGTTGATTCTATGTTGATCTACTAAAAATTAGTTGTTGTATATGCATAGCGAATGCATATGTTTTTGTCATAAGTTTTTGATACTTTAGATAAAACTGTCAAATTAAATAAAATATGTCCTAACCTAATATAGAGGACCAATAAGGACTAATGTCATAACCAATATATTTCCATAGATCTAAAGAATTAAACTATCGATTGCTTTTTGTTCATAGAAAATAATGATATCAAATACTTCGCTAGAGATATGCAGTATATTAATCAAACTGACAGACAGCTGCCCAGGTATTATATGTTAATTCGATAAATTTCTGGTGACGTCTACAGCTTGGAGGGAATGAGAATTAGCCTAGAGAGTTTTAACGGCCATGATGGATCTCACATTAGTGCATCAATGTTAAATTAATGTAGGAAAGATTTGCGTTCTACTTTAATTACAATTTCGTAGAAGGAAAATATATTCCTTTACACGGAAACTTTATAAATTTGTGGTTTCAGTTGTATAAATATTTTATAGCAATGTTATTCTACTCCTATAAATTAGGGAGGCTTAAAATTTATTATAGGGAAAATGAGCAATGTGTTTACAGCAGAGAAACTTGAAAATAACTTCACATTAGAAATTTAGTGAGATCAGTATCCTTTTAGTTTACAGCTTAAAGATCAACTAATATGTCAGAAAAGAAAAAAATAGAATAGCAAAATGATATGTCGTATAGTTTGTAAAAATGTCGTGGAGCAAGCCAATTAAATACATACAAACCACAATGCACTATTTACACATCATAATTTTGAATTAAAACAGTTTTATTATTTCATTGTACCGTATTAAATAAATATTGTAA
>CM063508.1:113292301-113294801 GCA_032207245.1 Pardosa pseudoannulata | reverse complement strand
TTTTAGGAAATTAAAAGTAACAAAATTAATAATAAAAATCAATTTTCTTTTGGCAGTGGGTATTCTTATATATTTAATGCTTCACAAGTATCCTAATTTTTCTTCTCTTTACATCCTTAAATTTAAAAAAGGGGGATAATGTAAACTATTAACATTTCAGTGATATCTTAACGACTTACATTTAATTTCTAAAAACACAATTCTATTAGGTAACGAAAATTAGGTAATAGTCAAAAAAATCTATTTTTGTATCTATATTGTTAAAGAATCACTAAGGGTGGGGAAATGATTGTCAAGCGACTATTAATGTTCTGACAAGGGTCCCGATTATACTAAGTTTAAAAACGCAAAAACAGTTATAGTAAATAGTTTGATAACCTCTTCTTAAAAAACATATTTCTTGAACATAAAAACATATTGTCTGCTTCACAATATTGTATTACAGATTTTTATTGATTTTTATGAGGTATAACATATATAACTCCGAATGTAAAAAATATCAAAACTTGAAAACAGAATTTTCCTACGATATTTCTCGTTATAATACTCAGTATATTTTCTCATTCTTTTACATTTAAATAAATTGCTCAATAATGAAAAACTATTTTAATAAGGTAATTATTAATTTTACTGCTTGAAGTGTGACACTTATCATGCGGGTACAATAGAGCAGATCAAAAGAATTAGTTTGTAAGAACGGGATTGATATACCATACATAAAGTGTGGATTTATTAAATTAATGAAATTTTTGTACATTATAAACGCTCTCGTTTTTCTGTGAATGAGAACAATGGCAGAATCCGAAAAGGAAGTTGATGTTTTGTAATACGTTATGAATGATTTCAAAAAGCTCTGTTAGCATAGATATTTGTAATTGTTTGGTTGCAAACTGGTTAAAGACATTAATCCAACTTTCTACTGTAATCTATCTTCCATTAGAAGAAGAAAATATATCTATTCAATTGGTTTCTATTCCGTAAATCCCAGGATAATATTAATTCTGATAATTGTGATAAAATCGTAGATAGTTCCTCGTTTAAGCGAAAATAAAAACAATCATAATACAATAACAAGGTATAATCAAGTTAATGAAAGTTTTACGCTCCTTTGGGCTTAATTTCTAACTCAAACATAACCTTAGCGCTCTAGAACTATATCTATGAGTGAATTAATCGACGGCAGAAGCAAGCAACATACAGCTTTTATCCCGAATGACTTCAATTTCTTTGCTGGAGTCGTTGCAAATTGGCAACTACTCCTTTCTTTTTCATCAGTGCTGTATATTTATTCTACTAGTTTCTAACGTTGCATTAAAGTAAATTATATTCCAATTTTTATCTACACAAAAGTTTTCAGCCTTACACCACAATGAAAAGTATGAAAGATATAGGAAAGATCCTAATTAATCGCAACCACTCATACGTCACAGTTAAAAGTGAGGTAACTCAGTTGACAAAGGTCTTGTGTTCACAGCTAAAGAGTGGTGAATTAGGGCCACGAGACTCCAGCACTTAATCTATGAGTGAATTAATCGATGACAGAAGCAAGCAACCTCCTTCACAGCTGTTATCCCAAATGATTTATTTGGAGACGATGATAATTTGCAACAACTCCTTTCTTTTTCTTCAGTGCTGTATATTTATTCTACTAGTTTATAACGTTGCATTAAAGTCAATTCTATTACAATTTGTATCTACACAAAACTTTATTAGCCCTCGTGTGCAAAACAGTAGACCGTAGCGCTCCAAACAAACAAACAAACAAACATACACAAAACCTTTTGGCCTTACACCACAATAAAACGGTAGAAAAGTATAGGAAAGATCCCAATTAACCACTCATACAGTTAAAGATGCGGTAACTCCTTCGGCAAATGTCTTGTGCTAATAGTTGGAGAGTCGTTAATTAGGGTCTCGAACCAGCCATAGACCGTTATGCTCGGCTGTGAGACGTAAAATAGGTCAGAGCTCTCAATGTCCTCCAAGTTCAAACTAACCTTTTCTTCCTAATTATGACTTACTTATACACTGAAAGTCATTCCTCCAGCGTAACAGTGCTCTGTTTAGCTGAAGACGCAGCCAAAACCCATCGTACTAAATAATATTGACTGGGTCACTTAAAATAGATTCATTCTCTTAAAGTCTTAGTTCAAAAGACTCCCATAGTTTTGGTAGGGTCTTATTCTTGATCTGTGCTTCTGAATTACGACATACTTTACTCTAAACGTCGTTCGTCTGTCCTAGTTGTGTCTTTAAATCGGAAGATGCAACCCTTCTTCGCCTTAAGTCTTGTAGCCTCTAGCTTTTAAGTTTAACTTGTTGATGTGACATTAGTAACAACAGGAAAAACAAAACCAGTGTTTACTCATTCGCTCATAGGTATATATCTTTATAATGTATTAATATATTATTTCAAGGCTCTACATTTTTAAAATTAAAACAAAGCATTAACGATACTAATAAAGTAAAGAAATAAAAGATACCATGAAAGATACCAGCA
>CM063508.1:113274801-113284801 GCA_032207245.1 Pardosa pseudoannulata | reverse complement strand
AAACGGTACATTATACTAAATTTTATGTAGATAATTTTATTAAAGAAAATTGTTCATATTTAAGAATTTTTAAACTATATATGAGTTTCAGTACTATACACTACAGATAGATACAAAGATTTTTATTTTTATAATTATTTTTATATATCCATGATAATAAGTTAGAATAGACAATTAATTTTTATAATTATTTTTGATAAATCCTGTGATGTTTAAATTAACAGTCTACACAACTATGCAATATCATCTAAATTTCATGTTTTATTTTTACAATTATTTTTATAAATCCTGTGATGTTTAATAACAGTCTACACGAATTTGCAATATCGTCTAAATTTCATGTTATATTATAATTATTTTTATAAATCATGTGATATTTTAAGTAACAGTCAACACAAACTGTCATTCTCGTCTAAATTTTATGTTTTTTAATAATTTAGATTTAAAATATTCATTCATGTCATTGCAATAGAAATAAATGAGTAATTAATGGGTTAATATTACTATATAGGTTTGAGGGTCCTAAAATGGTACTATAGAGCAAAAATCATATATACAATAAAAAATGTATTACAAAGTAAATTATTCAGTATTTAAGGAATTCTTAAACATAGTTATGAGTTTTAGAGAAAAGTTTAGATATTACAGATGTTTAATTTTTAAATAATTTTTATAAATTGTGATTTTTTAAATTAACAGTCACAAATATGCAAAATTATTAAATTTTTTTATTATACAATTATTTTTATAATCCTGTGATGTTTTAATAACAGTCTACATGAATTTCAATAACGTCTAAATTTCATGTTATAATATAATTATATTTAAATCATGTGATATTTTAATAACAGTCACACAAACTGTCAACTTCGTCAAATTTATGTTTTTATAATTTAGATTTAAAATATTCATTCATGTCATTGCAATAGAAATAAATGAGTAATTAATGGGTTAATATTACTATATAGGTTTGAGGGTCCTAAAATGGTACTATAGTGCAAAAATCATATATACAATAAAAAATGTATTACAAAGTAAATTATTCAGTATTTAAGGAATTCTTAAACATAGTTATGAGTTTAAATAGTTTACTTAGAGATACAGATGTAGATTTAGTATTTTCAAAGTTTTAAAAAAATTGATGAATAGATTAATAATGAATAAATGATTATAAATGTATAAATGTTCTGGTAATACAGTTTCAGCAGAAATGTTTTCAAAATTATTAATATTTTTATCACTAAATTATAAAACAAAGTTCGATAAGAAAAATGTGTTCAACGACGACTTATGAAACTTCAAAAATTCATATCATGATGAAACTTACTTTTTAAGCTAAACCGTAACTCTCAACATAAATTTCTATTTTCACATCTCCTATGCATACTTTTGCTTCAATATTTAAAACCGATTACAGGAGGGGAAAAAACGCTTCAACTTCCACGGCATTAGTTTGATATGTTATCACTTTTTCACATTTAAAATTTCCAGCTTTTATTTTTTATGGCGTGCAAGAAAATGTAGACGTGCATCTTTTACTTTTCAGTATTTCGGAACATTTTCGCAATGAATTTTCCGCCTTATAAAATACGCCATATCATTTTCTTCCCCTGCAAGGAAATCTTTTGTATTTATCTCACCGGGCATTTTTCTGCTCCAAGTCACATCAATGTCAAGTCTAGGAAAATTCTACCTCATTTCTACCTCAGAAGTCTTTATGACGTCATTTTGTAATATTCCTTTAGTGTAAATATTAAATAATTTTGCATATATTGGAATATTTAAATATGAACACCTAGTGAGCAGGAATAGTTTTTTTTATTTAGAGATTCCACGATTTCGTTAATAAGAGAGACAGAATGTACTTATAGAGATTTAGAAAATAATGTTTTTGATATAAACTTTTTAAGATATGAATTAAAAATATTTAACATATTTTTATAAATAATCTATGTATTCTTTTAAAAAAGCAACATAGTATTCTAAAATATTATCCCTTCTTGTCGAAATTGTTCATGCTAAAATAGTTTTTCAATGAATGTAAATTACTGAAATTTGAAAATTTATGAACAGTATCTTTCTATTCTATATTTACTTCTCCTATGCATACTTTTGCTTCAATATTTAAAACCGATTACAGGAGGGGAAAAAACGCTTCAACTTCCACGGCATTAGTTTGATATGTTATCACTTTTTCACATTTAAAATCTTCAGCTTTTATTTTTTATGGCGTGCAAGAAAATGTAGACATGCATCTTTTACTTTTCAGTATTTCGGAAAATTTTCGCAATGGATTTTCCGCCTTATAAAATACTCCATATCATTTTCTTCCCCTTGCAAGGAAATCTTTTCTATTTATCTCACGGGGCATTTTTCTGCTTCAAGTCCCATCTATGTCAAGTCTAGGAAAATTCTACCTTCTTTCACAGATTATTCCTCCAGAAGTCTATTTGACGTTATTTTGTAATATTCCTCTGGTGGAAATGTTAAATAATTTTGCATATATTGGAATATTTAAATATGAACACCTAGTGAGCAGGAATAGTTTTTTTTTGTATTTAGATCATATTCGGATTCCACGATTTCGGTAGTAAGAGAGAAAAAATGTATTTATAGAGATTTAAAAAGTAATGTTTTTGATATGAACTTTCTAAGATATGAAGAAAAAATATTTAACATTCATATTTTTATAAATAATCTATGCATTCTATTAAAAAAAGTAACATAGTATTCTAAAATAATATCCCTTCTTGTCGAAATTTTTTCATGCTAAAATAGTTTTTCGATGAAAGTAGATTACTGAAATTTGAAAATTTATGATTAGTATCTTTATATTCTATTTTCACATCTCCTATGCATACTTTTGCTTCAATATTTAAAACCGATTACAGGGGAAAAAACGCTTCAACTTCCCGGCATTAGTTTGATATGTTATCACTTTTTCACATTTAAAATCTCCAGCTTCTATTTTTTATGACGTGCATGAAAATGTAGACATGCATCTTTTACTTTTCAGTATTTCGGAAAATTTTCGCAATGGATTTTCCGCCTTATAAAATACTCCATATCATTTTCTTCCCCTTGTAAGGAAATCTTTTCTATTTATCTCACGGGGTATTTTTCTGCTTCAAGTCCCATCTATGTCAAGTCTAGGAAAATTCTACCTCCTTTCAAAGATTATTCCTTCAGAAGTCTTTATGACATCATTTTGTAATATTCCTTTAGTGTAAATATTAAATAATTTTGCATATATTGGAATATTTAAATATGAACACCTAGTGAGCAGGAATAGTTTTTTTTCGTATTTAGATCATATTGGGATTCCATGATTTCGTAAATAAGAGAGACAAAATGTATTTATAGAGATTTAGAAGATAATGTTTTTGATATAAACTCTCTAAGATATGAATAAAAATATTTAACATTCATATTTTTATAACTAATCTATGCATTCTTTTAAAAAACCAAATGGTATTCTAAAATGTTATCCCTTCTTGTCGAAATTTTTCATGCTAAAATAGTTTTTCAATGAATGTAAATTACTGAAATTTGAAAATTTATGAACAGTATCTTTCTATTCTATTTTTACTTCTCCTATGCATACTTTTGCTAAAATATTTAAAACCGATTACAGGAGGGGAAAAACGCTTCAACTTCCACGGCATTAGTTTGATATGTTATCACTTTTTCACATTTAAAATTTCCAGCTTTTATTTTTTATGGCGTGCAAGAAAATGTAGACGTGCATCTTTTACTTTTCAGTATTTCGGAACATTTTCGCAATGAATTTTCCGCCTTATAAAATACGCCATATCATTTTCTTCCCCTGCAAGGAAATCTTTTGTATTTATCTCACCGGGCATTTTTCTGCTTCAAGTCACATCTATGTCAAGTCTAGGAAAATTCTACCTTCTTTCAAAGATTATTCCTTCAGAAGTCTTTATGACGTCATTTTGTAATATTCCTGTAGTGGAAATATTAAATAATTTTGCATATATTGGAATATTTAAATATGAACACCTAGTGAGCAGGAATAGTTTTTTTTATTTTTTTTTTTTTTTTTTTTATTTAGATCATATTCGGATTCCACGATTTCGTTAATAAGAGAGACAGAATGTATTTATAGAGATTTAAAAAGTAATGTTTTTGATATGAACTTTCTAAGATATGAAGAAAAAATATTTAACATTCATATTTTTATAAATAATCTATGCATTCTTTTAAAAAAGCAACATAGTATTCTAAATTATTATCCCTTCTTGTCGAAATTTTTCATGCTAAAATAGTTTTTCAATGAATGTAAATTACTAAAATTTGAAAATTTATGAACAGTATCTTGCTATTCTATTTTTACTTCTCCTATGCATACTTTTGATGCAATATTTAAAACAGATTAAAGGGAAAAAAACGCTTCAACTTCCACGGCATTAGTCTGATATGTTATCACTCTTTCACATTTAAAAATTTCACCTTTTATTTTTTATGGCATGCAAGAAAATGTAGACGTGCAATCTTTTACTTTTCAGTATTTGGGAACATTTTCACAATGGATTTTCCGCCTTATAAAATATGCCATATCATTTTCTTCCCTTGCAAGGAAATCTTTTGTATTTATCTCACCGGGCATTTTTCTGCTTCAAGTCACATCTATGTCAAGTCTAGGAAAATTCTACCTTCTTTCACAGATTATTCCTCCAGAAGTCTTTATGACGTTATTTTGTAATATTCCTCTGGTGGAAATGTTAAATAATTTTGCATATATTGGAATATTTAAATATGAACACCTAGTGAGCAGGAATAGTTTTTTTTTTGTATTTAGATCATATTCGGATTCCACGATTTCGGTAGTAAGAGAGAAAAAATGTATTTATAGAGATTTAAAAAGTAATGTTTTTGATATGAACTTTCTAAGATATGAAGAAAAAATATTTAACATTCATATTTTTATAAATAATCTATGCATTCTTTTAAAAAAGCAACATAGTATTCTAAATTATTATCCCTTCTTGTCGAAATTTTTTATGCTAAAATAGTTTTTCAATAAATGTAAATTACTGAAATTTGAAAATTTATGAACAGTATCTTTCTATTATATATTTACTTCTCCTATGCATACTTTTGCTGCAATATTTAAAACAGATTACAGGGGGAAAAATGCTTCAACTTCCACGGCATTAGTTTGATATGTTATCACTTTTTCACATTTAAAATTTCCAGCTTTTATTTTTTATGGCGTGCAAGAAAATGTAGACGTGCAATCTTTTACTTTTCAGTATTTGGGAACATTTTCACAATGGATTTTCCGCCTTATAAAATATGCCATATCATTTTCTTCCCTTGCAAGGAAATCTTTTGTATTTATCTCACCGGGCATTTTTCTGCTTCAAGTCACATATATGTCAAGTCTAGGAAAATTCTACCTTCTTTCAAAGATTATTCCTTCAGAAGTCTTTATGACGTTATTTTGTAATATTCCTTTAGTGTAAATATTAAATAATTTTGCATATATTAGAATATTTAAAGTATCCGTCTACGTTAAAAACATATATTTTTGAAAAAATTCAATTTGAACATCAGTGACAGCTGTCAAAACAAAACGGAAGTAGCGACTTCGGAACCGGAAGTTGTTAATTTAAAGCTTTTTAAAGCGCATTTTTTGGACAAAACTTTTTAAGTTTTCAGGAAGATTAGTTTAAACATTTTTCTAGTATTTTTAATAATTAGCAACTTGGCAATTAGAAAGTTTTGAAGCAAGAAAGTGTGGGGAATTTTAAACATTTATTTTAATTTTTTAAAAGTTATAGTTGCTTTCATAAACTTCAAATGCGTTTTTCTCAGAACGGTATTTTTAATAAAATGTTGAAACTTGAAATGTGATTTCTCAAAAAGTTCTTAAAATATTTTTTAAAAATTATTATGAATACTTTTGATAGTATTTACTAGAAAATGACCTAAAAGCTTTAAATTTGGATAATTTTTATTGGTGTTATTAATATTTAGATAAAAACGTAATGAAAATTTGTTAAAAATTCAAAGTGTATGATTTTGAAGGACCAATATTTTTTACCAAATGTAAATTAAGCAAAGATTTTAAGTGATTCACTAGTCCAGTGTATAAGAAATGTGTTGCATCAAAAAATATTGAAATAATTTAATTTATTAAAAAACTAGACCTTAAAAAAACCCGCATTTTTTTACTAAATTTTCTTCATTTATTAGTAATTTTATAAAAAGGTCTCCAGGAATAAATTTTTAAGTGCAATTCACTTTGATAATATAAGAAATAAATCTAAACAAGTAAAAACTTGAACTAGTTTCTACGTTTAAAGAATAAAGTTCTCCGAACGTAGACGGGTACCTTAAATATGAACACCTAATGAGCAGGAGTAGTTCTTTTCTTTTTTGTATATAGATGATATTGGAAATCCACGATAAATAAGAGAGACAAAATGTATTTATAGAGATTTAGAAGATAATGTTTTTGATATGAACTTTCTAAGATATGAATAAAAACACTTAACATTAATATTTTTATAAATCTGTGCATTCTTTTAAAAAAACAACATAGTTTTCTTTAAATATTATCACTTTTTGTCGAAATTTTGCATGTTAAAATAGTTTTTGAATGAATGCAAATTACTGAAATTTAAATATTTATGAGTGGTATCTTTGTGTATTGCATGGTTGCGAGCACTCAGTGTTGTAAAATATTTTGATAAATAAACTAATATTTCTTTTGTACACTTTCAGATGAGCTTTCAATAAATTCTCAGAAATATTGGTGGTTAAATGTTTCAAAGATTACAGAAATGTAATATTGTATTCAATCTATAAATATATCTATTTAACATGTAATAGTGTAATGAAACTGTAAGAAAATATTTAATAAAATTATTTTTGAAAAGTAATGCTTTAAAAATGAAAGTAATCTTCAAAATAAAAAAAATCAGTAATTTAGAAGATCAAATGACACAAATTTCTTTGTTTATTTTCTGTAATTTTTCGTTTAGCCAAACTGAAAAGTAAATAAATAAATGCAACAACTGTGTAGTTCAGCGTAGGATCTTATGAAATCTGTTGAGATAGTAAGCTGTTTTGAATTTTAAATTAAGAGATCAGCATCTCTTAAGAATTTAACCGCATTTTAATAGGGTACTTCTCACTTAATAGGAACTATTTATTCTAAGCAAAAATGGTTGAAACAAATGAATAAACACAGTGTCTGGCTGAATATTTACTCCAGTAGGGAGAAAACTTTGGTTATTCTGATAGCAGTAAGGAAATGTGATGTGTTTAATATGTAATTCAAGTCTTTATATTCTATGTAAATGTCATAAAATAAAGAAAAATAAGAAAAATATTTTATTGATCAATATCGTTTAAAGTCTTTAAAATAAATCATCTTGATCTTAATATTTGTTCATTTTACAAGCCTTCATTTTGCTAACTTAAGGGAAGTAAGACATTTTCTAGCTTCAAAAAAATTAAATTTATTTTCAGTTTAAAGTAAATTACTTTGCGGACACCAAAGCTTATATAACATTTAAGTCAATAAGTGGATATCTTTCCAGTTTGACATTGGACGTGCATGTTTTCATATCCTTGGTACTAGAAATAAGGCCAACGGCTTATGTCCAAAGTAGAATAGTCTTGTTTTCTTTAAGACAATAAACATTCAACTTGGTGAAGTATGCCAAAAAGTTCGATATTTCTATCTCATAAGAAAGTTAAATATACTTAAGAATAAATAAGAATCAATGAGTTTAGTATATATATATATATATATATATATATATATATATATATATATATATATATATATATATATATATATATATACTTGTATTACTATAGAAATAAATAATATTTTTTATAAAATTAGATAATATATATTATATTAAAATGTTCTATATAAAAAAAAATTAAATTTTTATTAAAATATTATTATAATTTTAGCGTTTTAAATTCAATAAGCATGTAAAATGTGTAAAATATATTTCAATCTTAATATATATGTATATATTTATTTATCTCCAATTACATTTGATGAACTATATAAAAGTTAAAAAAATTTTAATAATGTAATTATTGATTTTAAAATATATAATGTATATAGACATATTTTCTTCTCTTAAAAAATAATATATTTTATTTTATTTATATATGTTTATATAATCGTATTCTAATATTTATAATGTAAATAATATTTTATTTATAGAGTATATGTATAGTCTAAAATCAAATTATAAATTCATAAGTATCTGAAATTACATGTATACAGTAAAATGATAATATAAAAATTAAGCGTATATATTTCTTTATAAAACACAAATTAAATATTTGTATTCCTAAATTGCTTCTTTCTAAAAGTCATATAAATATAAAGCATAAGAAGAACAAAATCTTATATAAATGAAATGAATAAAGAAACAGAATGTTTTTTTTCTATATTCTAACTAATAAATATAAAGAAATAAATCTTGGCATAATAGCATTAAAAACAGGAAAGATAATAAAAAGTATACATTTCGATGATTAAGAATAATTAAATATTTTAAGATATGAATATTACAGTTTTCTAAACAGATATCTTTTAATAATAAATCTTTAAAAATAATTAACTTATATATTTATATTGTTCATCTTAAAAATGCATTAATTTTCTAAAGAAATAAAGGAATAAACAATATAAATCTTTGTTTTTACTAAATAATTCTTTTTTTTTAAATTTTTCGTATCTCTAACCATTTTATATATATTATTTTCATGTAAGATAAATATAATATACATAGACGCAATATGTATTAAATATATTTAATAATTACAACCTTTAATATATATAAACAAAATGTAATAAATTAAAAAATATATTATAAATTTCATAATCTGTTAATGTATAAATATTATATATATATTCTATATATATATAGCAATATTAAATAATATTTATAATATTTATATATATATATTATAAATATATATATATATCTATATATGTATGTATATATATATATTATATATGTATATACATATTTATATATATATATATAAATAATAATAAATATATATAATATTATATATATATATATATATATATTATATATATATATCTATATATATATATATATATAATATATATATATATATATATATACATATATATATATATGTATATATATATATATGTATATATATATACAAACATATATATATATATATAATATATATATATATATATATATATATATATATATATATATATATATATAATATATATATATATATACATATATATATAATATATTAATATATATGTTATATAATATAAAATATACTGTTAAAATGTCAATTTAGATAAACCATTTATTTAATATTTATATAATAATATCTAAAGTTATCTGTCCATTTTTAATTTATAATTTTTATAATATAAACATTTCATTTTATTCTTAAGATTTATTAGCAATTTCGAAATACATGTATTTTCGAGCTTTTACGCCCTTATTTTTTAAGCTCTATTATCCCCGTTAAATAAGATATTAAATTTGAATTTATAACATAAAAGTAAAATATTTTTCTAGCCTTATTGATTATTTTAAACATCTTTTAATCATTTCTTATTTTTTAAATTATTTAAATATCTCTTAAAAAAAAAATTTATGTTTACACTATATTTAATATTGTATATTTTCTTTATATTTAATTAAATAATATTTTAAATTATTTTTTTTAATTAACATATAAATGAAAATTATATCTGAAATATATACAAAAATTCTAACTACCATATCGTATTTCTTTTATTTAAAGATAATTTCGTATTTCTTTTCTTTTAAAATCTTGTAGCAAAAAATGAAGAACATAAAAAATATAATACAAAAACTTTAAATTTAAAAGAATTCAACATAGTTCTAAACTCATTCACATATCGGAGAACATTAGAAGTATGAAAATTAACAAATTATTAGGTGAACATATAATACGAAAAAAAAACCTCTAC
>CM063508.1:113259801-113269801 GCA_032207245.1 Pardosa pseudoannulata | reverse complement strand
TATTTAATTGACTGTCGGAATTGAATTTAAATTTTTGTAAAATAACATCTACAATTTAATTCTACTCATTTACCACGTGGAGAGAGAATTACTTTAAATTGCAAAATTTTTATTTATTTCAAATAAGAAAATTATTTTAAATCTCTAAAAGAGAGAATGAAGTGATTTGTACTTTAATTATCAGGACTCCAATTTCTTTATTAACTACTCTAACAAGATTTTTTGAAAAATCCATTTTCTTTATTAGCTTCGTTTTATAAGCGTCAAGAAATTTAATGGCGGGAATTCAGCATTTACTGTCTGAATATTAAAACTTTTTCCTAAGCATCCAGAGAAAAGCTGAATGTTTAAAGATTACGCAATTTGAAATATTCAAGACAGCCATTTTATTTCTTTAAGAGAACTTTCCTCACTGTCTAATTAGTAAAACCACGTGATTCTGGAACTCAAAATCATTATTGAAATATAATGTAGTACTAACTGCAGTGAATTAATTTTTATGCAACATAGAACATGATTCTACTTTTTATAAATTGTATATATTATTCACAAATACTTGTTTATGCAATATTCGTTAGCTATTAATGGTTTTCCAAATTTAATGTTAATTTTAGTTTTTATGATATAGCCTCAAAAATAAATATTGTAATTTTTACTGTAGCATATCTTTTATACCATATACTGTACCATAAATTAAGACATGAATATTTATTTTTTAGCAAGTACATAAAAGTATGTGTAAAATTTCAATCACGTTGAAGAAGCAAATGATGATTCTTGAAGAAGTTGCGTATAAGTGTTCAAATATTTACCATTATAACGCCATTTAAATTTTAAACGAATAGAAGTAATAACCATACATATTTAATTTTTCTCGCAATTGAATTTAAATTTTTGTAAACTAACATCTACAATTTAATTCTGCTCATTTATCATGTAGAGAGGGAATTATTTTAAAATGAAAAATCTTTGTTTACTTAGAAACTTATTTTAAATCTCTAAATGTAAACGAAGTGATTTACACTTACTTTAATTATCATGACTCCATTTGCTTTATTAACTCCTTTTACAAGATTTTTTGAAAAAAAAATAACATTTCCTTCATTAGCGTCGTTATATAAGCTTTAGGGTATTTAATGGCGAGAATTCAGCATTTTCCGTGTGATTAGGAAAACTTTTTAAAACAGTCGTAAGAAAAGCTAAATGCTTAAAGATTAGACAATTTGAAATATTCAAGACAAACATTTTACTTCTTTATGAGAACTTTCTTGAGTTTGTAATTAGTAAAACCACGTGATTTTGGAAGTCAAACTAATTAGTGAAATATAAGATAATATTAACTGCAGTGAATTAATTTTTCGCAATATAGAACATGTTTTTACATTTTATAATTTGTATATAATATATTATTCCTAAATACTTCTGTATACAATATTCGTTAGCTTTTAATGTTTTTTCCAAATTTACAGCTCTAGTTTTAATGTTTATAATATGGTGTCAACAATAAATATTGCAATTTTTACTGTAGCATATCTTTTATTCCATATACTGTACTATAAATGAAAACATAAATATTTTTTTTCTAAGAAGTAATAAATAAACATGAAGGTAACTTTAAAATAACAATCACGTTGAAGAAGCAAGTGTCAATAATTTTAGAAGTTGCGTTTAAGTTTTCAAATATTTACCATTATAAGGCCATTTAAATTTTAAATGAATAGAAGTAATAACCATACATATTTAATTTTTCTCGCAATTGAATTTAAATTTTTGTAAACTAACATCGACAATTTAATTCTGCTCATTTATCATGTAGAGAGGGAATTGTTTTAAAATGAAAAATCTTTGTTTACTTAGAAAATTATTTTAAATCTCTAAATGTAAAGGAAGTGATTTATACTTACTTTAATTATCATGACTCCATTTGCTTTATTAACTCCTTTTACAAGATTTTTTGAAAAACACATTTCCTTCATTAGCGTCGTTATAAAGAAACTTAATGGCGAGAATTCAGCATTTACCGTGTGATTAGGAAAACTTTTTAAAACCATCTTAAGCAAAGCTGATGTTTAAAGATTAGACAATTCGAAATATTCAAGACAGCTATTTTACTTCTTTATGAAAACTTTCTTGAGTTTGTAATTAGTAAAACCATGTGATTTTAGAAGTCAAACTCATTAGTGAAATATAAGATAGTATTAACTGCGGTGAATTAATTTTTATTCAACATAGAACATGGTTTTACATTTTATAAATTGTATATAATATATTGCTCACAAATATTTTCTTACACAATATTCGTTAGCTATTAATGGTTTTTCCAAATTTACCGATAATTTTAATTTTTATAATATAGACTTAACAATAAATATTGTAATTTTTACTGTAGCAAATCTTTTATACCACGTACTGTACTATAAATGAAGACAGAATTATTTTTTTCTAACAAGTAAAAATAAACATGAAAATAACTGTAAAATTTCAAACACGTTGAAGTAGCAAGTGTCGATGCTTGTAGAAAATACGTTTAATTTTTCAAATATTTACATTTATAACGCTATTTAAATTCTACGTGAATAGTAGTCATGACCATAATATTTAATTTACGCACGGAATTCAATTTAACTGCTTGTAAACGAACATCTACAATTTATTCTGCTCTTTTACCACGTTTAGAAGAAATTATTTTAAAATGCACATTCTTTATTTACTTATACTAAAATTTTTTTTTAATCTCTAAAAGAAAATGAAGTGATTTGTACTTACTTTAATTATGATTCCATTTTCTTTATTAACTGCTCTTACAAGATTTTTTGAAAAACACATTTCCTTCATTAGCGTCGTTATATAAGCGTTGAGAAATTTAATGGCGAGAATTCAGCATTTACCTTGTGATTAGGAAAACTTTTTAAAACCATGCGAAGAAAAGCTGAATGTTTAAAGATTAGACAATTTGAAATATTTAATACAACCATTTTACTTTTTTATGAGAACTTTGTTGAATTTGTAATTAGTAAAACTACGTGATTTTGGAAGCCAAACACATTAGTGAAATATAAGATAGTATTAACTGCAGTGAATTAATTTTTATGCAATTTTATAAATTGGAAGTAATCGTTTATTCACAAATACTTCTTTATACATTATTAGTTAGCTATTAATGTGTTTATCAAATTTACCACTAATTGTAATTTTTAAAATATAGTCTCAACAATATATATTGTAATTTTAACTCTAGCATATCTTTTATACTTTATACTGTACTATAAATGAAGACATAGATATGTATTTTCTAACAAGTAAAAATAAACAGGAAAGTAACTGTAAAATTTCAATCATGTTGAAAAATCAAGTGTAGATGCTTGTAGAAGTTGCGTTTAATTTTTCAAAAATTTTTTTATAACTCTATTTAAATTTAAGCGTATAGAAATCATGATGATACATATTTAATTTACGCACATAATTAAATTTTGCTTTAATTAAACGTCTTGTAAACTAACATCTTCATGTTATTTCTACTCCTTTACCATGCGGAGAGGGAATTATTTGAAAATTCAAAATCTTTATTTACTTAAAATAAGAAAATTATTTTAAATCTCTAAAAAGAGAATTTATTAACTGCTCTTACAAGATTTTTTGAAAAAGAGAATGTTAAGAAAGTTAATAGTGGGAATTCAGCCTTTACCGTGTGATTAGGAAAACTTTTTAAAACCACCCTTAGAAAAGCTGAATGTTTAAAGATTAGACATGTTGAAATATTCAAGACAGCTATTTTACTTCTTTATGAAATCTTTCTTGAGTTTGTAATTAGTAAAATCATGTGATTTTGGAAGTCAAACTCATTAGTGAAATATAATGTAGTACTAACTGCAGTGAATTAATTTTTATGCAATTTTATAAATTGGAAGTAATCGTTTATTCACAAATACTTCTTTATACATTATTAGTTAGCTATTAATGTGTTTATCAAATTTACCACTAATTGTAATTTTTAAAATATAGTCTCAACAATATATATTGTAATTTTAACTCTAGCATATCTTTTATACTTTATACTGTACTATAAATGAAGACATAGATATGTATTTTCTAACAAGTAAAAATAAACAGGAAAGTAACTGTAAAATTTCAATCATGTTGAAAAATCAAGTGTAGATGCTTGTAGAAGTTGCGTTTAATTTTTCAAAAAATTATTTTATAACTCTATTTAAATTTAAGCGTATAGAAATCATGATGATACATATTTAATTTACGCACATAATTAAAATTTGCTTTAATTAAACGTCTTGTAAACTAACATCTTCATGTTATTTCTACTCCTTTACCATGCGGAGAGGGAATTATTTGAAAATTCAAAATCTTTATTTACTTAAAATAAGAAAATTATTTTAAATCTCTAAAAAGAGAATGAAGAAATTTGTACTTACTTTCATTACCATGACTCCATTTTCTTTATTAACTGCTCATATAAGATTTTTTGAAAAATTCATTTCCTTCATTAACGTTATTATACAAGCTTTAAGAAATTTATTGGCGAGAATTCAGCATTTACCGTGTGATTAGGAAAACATTTTAAAACCATCCTAAGAAAAGCTGAATATTTAAAGATTAGACAATTTGAAATATTCAAGACAGCCATTTTACTTCTTTATTAGAACTTTCTTGAGTTTGTAATTAATAAAGCCACGTGATTTTCGAAGTCAAACTCATTAGTGAAATATACGATAGTATTAACTGCAGTTATTTAATTTTTATGTAACATAGAACTTATTTCTACCTTTTGTAAATTGTACTTATTATATTATTCACTAATATTTTTTATACAGTATTTGTTATCTATTAATTATTTTACCAACTTTATCTCCAATTTTAATTTTTAAACATAGTGTCATCAATAAATCTTGTGATTTTTTCTGAAGCATTTCTTTTGTACCATATACTGTACCATGAATGAAAACATAGTACTAAAAATATTTCGAAATTTTACTTTTG
Source organism: Pardosa pseudoannulata (assembly GCA_032207245.1). Lineage (NCBI taxonomy): Eukaryota > Metazoa > Arthropoda > Arachnida > Araneae > Lycosidae > Pardosa > Pardosa pseudoannulata. The sequence continues at coordinate 113,264,809 of CM063508.1, read as the reverse complement.
ATATAAAAAATTAATAAGAGATTACGCACTCAGCTCACAGCATTGTAACTCCTTTGTCAATGCTAAATTCTCCTATAGTAAAATTTTCCCAGTGATACTTTATGTTTTTATATTTAGAATAAATAACTTCTACGTTTAAAAATGATTATCTGTTTTAAGGAGACAGGGGTCTTTAAAAATTTTTGTAATGTTTTTGTGTAAACTTTATGTGCTGTAACGATCCGTTACATGGCCCTAAAGAAAGAAGACACCAAAAGGGCAACCTTAATAGACCTTCGCAGCGGACACCTATTGTTACCTATAGGTAGGCACGCGTGGTCCAAACAAAGTAGTTGTACACTGGGTTTACGTCAACAAAATAGAGGTATTCGCTTAAGTAGAATTAAATTGAAAACTGTCAGTACGCAGGAGCCAGTATGTCTACGTCTTTATGATGTTTATTGCTATCAAGAGACTGCGATAATAATTATAAATCGAGTGACGGTTGGGTCCACTGTACCCCACATATGGATTAAGTTAATGGTGTCAATGGTGTTAATGGCTATTGGTGATTAAGTTAGTGGTTAATATATATAAGATGGTTCTTCAGTTAACTTAAAGAACTTCGGCCACATCTCTAAACGAGTCAGCTTAGCCAGGTGGGACGTTTGACCACAAACCTGCACCTCCCTGTATTTGAAAAGTTCCGGAAAGAATCATGCCAAGCGAAACTGGGACCCCTATATGAGAAGATTAGTTCAGAGGAGGAGAAGGTGTTTTTTGTGGACCTCGAGAAGAGTCCACTCTCCGAATTGCCGGAGCTATTTTTTTCTTCCGCCAGCGTTTCTGATTTAGGATAGTAAGTCGACCCTTGACTTCCGTACCTCATTCCCACTAAGTAAAATTATTTTTTTTACTTCGTGCTTTGAAGTAGGTGACTGAGAGTGATCCTTACTTTCATTATGTATCTTATTGCATCCCTCGATTCCCAACGAACTCCAGCGAGATACGTACTTTGAGTGCTTCGAGTCTCAGTGTAGAAGACAACTGTTTCTGAATCATCAGACCGGTAGATCATGGTGTCAGAGTCCTGTGCCTGCACTAATTTGGGAACTGTTTCCTGTATCCAAGTATTACCAGCTTTACTGTATCCATGTGTTTTATTTTTAATATCAATCTTATCAATCTTAGCTCAGCATGAAATTTCATAATTACTTGAATTTAATTAATTCTGTATATAGATGTACATAAATTATTCTCCTGGATAAATCATCTACATTTAATAGATGTTCAGCCTTTATCCTTGTCGTCCTCGCCTACCATTCACAATACATACACAGGAGTGATACATCATATAATTTAACATAATCTATCACTTACTGCATTAAAAAGGTGTAAGTCATTTAGGATTAAAGTAAATTAATTTCAAATTTTCTTTAACTATTAAAGAAATATTTAGAGTACCTCAGATCATTTTCATATCTTTTTAAGCCTTAAGTTTTAAGAAACATATTTCTTAAAACATATTGCAAAAGTATACACAATGGAAAAAATGAAATTCACTTTCACTAGAAAATTTGTGGAACATGTATATTATAAAATCGAAGTACCCGATTTATTGTGTAAACAAAAACTTTAAATGCTTCTGACATTTTAAAATTAAAAGATTAAAACTATCATGAAGTTTAAATTTAAAGTAAAAAATCTTTATCCTGATATAAAAATATATTCCTCGTATTATGTAACTACAATTTAAAATATAAAAGGGTAATTAGCTTATATTTGACAGAAAATATTTAGTTTCTAATTACTTTAAGGATCAGTGGTTATTTATTGCCTTTAAATAACGTATCAATTTTGTATTTTTTATGTATTCTTACTAATAAACAAGGAAAAGATTTACGCTCCAGCATATTATTTTACTACTAACTTATTCTAAGATAGCTAAATTATAATTAAAATAATGGTTTAGACTCATATCTAATCATTCATTGTAAAAAGACACAGGAATAATATAAAAACTTAGAATGTGGAGTCGTCATATCAATATTACAAGGCAGGGGCGTTAGAGCGCAGTTAAGGTGAATGAGGCACCAGTTGTGAGGGGGTGACCTCAGCCGTATCATTGAAAATGGTGTAGATAAAATTATCAATATTGATAAGGGAAAAAATTCGCAAAACAGAATGTTAGAAAGAAGAGATTGTAAGCAACCTGTTAAAATACAGTTTGTTGTATAACCCTACAAAACTAAACTTGTTGTAAGCAATTGAGTTTCTTTAACATACATTATATATAAGAATATTGTCACATTCTTCTGAAATTCCTCTATGATTTAAAAATGTCCGTTGAAGGTTCATTTAAGACTATAAAATAGCAAACCCTCTGGAGGATATAGATTAATTACGAAGGTGGTTTGATGTTTTGTCTGATAACGGCAGATAAGGAATGACGCATAAGCCTGTTTATTGTGATGAAATGTAGGCTAAATATCGCTTTTATGTTATTTTTTCTACAATTCATACATTTTTTTTCACAGGCTCTCCTGGGAATATGCTATATTTTCCTTGGACCACATCTGTGTAATATCTGTGAATTTTCCTTTAATTTCGTAACAGGCTTACCTTCCTTTACAGTCTAGTATCCGTGGGACTGCTAGCCGATTTCCCATTCTCCATTAGAAAGTAGAAAAATCACAAAAACACATTACTTATCATAAATACATTTTATTTCTAACGCCCACAAGCGGTACAACGATTAACGAGAAGAAAAAACATAACAAAATTTAGAGTTCCATCTTCGCCCTCTATAGGTGAGCAATATTTCACACCATCTTCAGATTCATGATGAATAATGGCCAAGCGATATCCAACGGTTAGGGTCTGACCTTTTGTATCGGAGTTCAAGGGTTTAAATCCCACCTTGGCAATGATGTTCGTAGGAATTTGAAATTGGCTTTCAGCACTAGGTCATGATCTCATTAGCTCTCATGACCTAAAGAAGTAGAGCATAGCGCTTCAAACCAAACGAAACCAAAAGACCGTGAACAATGTCTTTCCAGTCAAAAAGGACCCAGTGTCACCTTGATCCAATCCCAGAACTGTATTATGTTTTCTTGGTTATTCAATTGAAATTTTTTCGTAAATTATTAGCCGAGTAGCAGTAAACGATTAGCAGAAAAATTTCACACTTGCACACACGTTGTTCTTCAAGCTGTCAAACTGTCACATTTTAATTTTATGAAGAATAACTTGCGAACCTGCTTATTTCGGAGGTTTTGGCTGAATGAATAAATGACAAAGAAGAATGAAACCAATATCAATTTTTGTGTAAACGTGATCCTACATAATATCAGGTTATTTAGGTCGTTATTTAGTCGCTGTGCTGGTAGTCGTGTGATGGTTCGCGATTTATATTTATCCTGACAATTAGGTTTTTTGACAGTAAATTTTAATGTTGTTAAAACATTCCTTGCATGTTTAAATAACTCAGATTTCCATAACCTGTTTTCCCAGGTTTCCTATTAATTAGGATAGTGTTATTGTACAACTAATTTTATAAAATATTTTCTATTTTTATACCTTTTTAAAAAGTAATTATTTAATAACTGGGTTATACAAAACTGTATTAACACGACATTTTATTTGATTTACAATCGTGTAGTTATTATTATTTTTAACTGTTAAAAAAATCACATGGCAACCAATAATATCTTTTATTCGATTCTAAATATGGATTGCTCATTGTTTCAACCATAAATGGAATTTGCTTTCAAATATTATAGATTCCATTAAAGTGTTTTGACCAAATTAAAGCTATAACACATCTCTTATATCTCTTAATTCTATTTCAGCTGTTTATGGAGCGAATTATGCAATCTAAAGGGTCTAAAGAAAGTAAATTGCTTTCAAGTTATTTAATTCACCGAGAACAATAGAACAATTATATAAATTTCCAGTTGTAATTAACGAAAAAATATGGAGCTTAGATAAAGCTTTTCAGAAAGCCTTGAAACTGATGTGAGTAACTACATAATGATAGTGTTCTGCAAGTTTATTACCATAATTAAAATGCTTTCATACAAATGGGAAGGAATGCTAAAATTATCTAATCTTAGATTTACTGTGCGTTGCCATCAGCGGAAATGGCATGCTTAAAAAAGAAATATACACTTTGATTATATGTGATGCTTATCAAATATGGGTATATTATTTTTTACATTTTATCTAAAAACTGTTTATATAGCTAATAATTAAAGCGTTTCATTAGCACTTTATTATTATATTATATTTATATTTCTGTGACCATATATAAAAGATCTTTAAAAGATTATGCTTACCACCATAATCTCTCTCTCTTTATATATATATATATATATATATATATATATATATATATATATATATATATATATATATATATATATATATTACATATATATACATATATATACATATATATATATATATATATATACATATATATATATATATATATATATATATATATATATATATATATATATATATATATATATATATATATATATATATATATATATATATATATATATATATATATATATATATATATATATGTGTGTGTGTGTGTGTGTGTGTGTGTGCGTATGTATACATATACATACATAATATACAACCTGACAAACGTTGTCCTATTGTAATGCTGTAAATCCAAAATTTGTAAAATGTGCTTAAATAAATTATAAATTGGACGGTTTTCATTGAAGAGTGAGGAAAAATCATTTTAACAATACTTGATGCGACCACGCTTAGAGTCATCATAAGCATAATTAGATTAAATTAAAACACCCACATCGACTATACAAAGATTCGATACTGAGACCTCTCGTACTGAAGCCCTTTGCGTTGACCACTGCACCACTGCTCCACAGATACGATGGCAGCGAAGGGTTTCAAGCGACATTATAATAATCTCAATAAGTGGGCAATTCGTGGATTTTTAATAAAAAGACATTTTTGTCTGATAAAATTGTGAATATAAACCATTCTC
>CM063508.1:113217301-113244801 GCA_032207245.1 Pardosa pseudoannulata | reverse complement strand
TTTAGAACACTTTATATTTAACTATTTAATGTGTTCAGTGCATAATCCTTTAACTGTTTTAAATTTTACAAATGGGAAATTTCAAGTTTTGCACATTTATACGAATTTATGCATCTACAATATTTTTAATTCCTTTTCAAAAAAATTAACTATTGTAATCATGAAAAATTTAATGTTAAACAAAAATACTCATTTTGATAATACCTGACTGATTTGTGACACATGTTAGTACTACATCTGTATGTAGATGCAGGGAAATATTAAACAGAAAACTTACATCAACTTGGTTCAACTTGGTTTATTTTATAATCATATGAATAGTTCATGTATTCAATGACTAATTTTTTGGAAATCAGAAATAAAAAATGCAATATTCACATAATAAATTTTTTAATGTTTATCACATTGTAGTGCAGAGTGATGTTATTTAAATTAAAAAAAAAATAATTCAACCCAGAAGGAAATGTAAAATCTCATTCAGAAGATTAACACTATTAGTTGCTACCAGATGGCAGCACTTATATTCAACATGGCTGCCCCTATTTGAGTTCTTTTTATTTTTAAATATAATGTGCGAAACATAGTTCTAATGGGAAAATAGACGTACAAGAAGTCATGTATCTACATTATATTATTCCATTGAAAATGTTTCATACATAGATGCAATTCAATTTGATTTATTTTATAATTATATGAATAGTTCCTGTATTCAATGACTATTTTTTTGGAAAGCAGAAAAACAATCTAATATTCACAGAATAAATTTTTTTAATGTTTATCATACTGTGGTGCTGAGAGATGTTATTTAAATTAAAAATAAATTCAACCCAGAAGAATGAGATATATAATCTCATTATCCAGAGGATTAACACTGCTAGTTTCTACCAGATGACAGCACTTATATTCAACATGGTTGTCTTGATTTGAGCTACTTTTATTCTTAAATATAATGTGCGAAAGATAGTTCTAATGGGAAAATAGAAGTACAAGAAGTAATGTATCCACGTTATATTATTTTATTAAAAATATTTATACATAAATGCAATTCAACTTGGTTTATTTAATAATCATATAGTTCATGCATTCAATGACTATTTTTTTGGAAAGCAGAAATAAAAAGTCTAATATTCACAGAATAAATTTTTTAATGTTTATCATATTGTGATGGAGAGTGATGTTATTTAAATTTAAAAAAAAAAAAAAAATTCAACCTAGAACAAGATATATAATAATCTCATTATCCAAAAGATTAACACTGTTAGTTTCTACCAGATGGCAGCACTTATATTCAACATGGCTGCCTTGATTTGAGCTACTTTTATTATTAAATATAATGTGCGAAAGATAGTTCTAATGTTAAAATAGACGTGTAAGAAGTCATGTATCCACATTATATTATTTTATTGAAAATTTCTCATACACAGTTGCAATTCAACTTAGTTTATTTAATAATCATATAGTTCATACATTCAATGACTATTTTTTTTTTGGAAAGCAGAAATAAAAAGTCTAATATTCACAGAATAAATTTTTTAATGTTTATCACATTGTAGTGCAGAGTGATGTTATTTAAATTAAAATAAAATTCAACCCAGAAGGAGATGTATAATCTCATTCAGAAGATTAACACTGCTAGTTTCTACCAGATGGCAGTACTTGTATTCAACATGGCTGCCTTGATTTGAGCTACTTTTATTATTAAATATAACGTGCGAAAGATAGTTCTAATGTTAAAATAGACGTGTAAGAAGTCATGTATCCACATTATATTATTTTATTGAAAATTTCTCATACATAGATGCAATTTAACCTGGTTTATTTTATAATTATATGAATAGTTCCTGTATTCAATAACTTTTTTTTTTTGGAAAGCAGAAATAAAAAATCTAATATTTACAAAATAATTTTTTAAATTTTTATTACATTGTGGTGCAGAGGGATGTTATTTAAATTTTTAAAAAATTCAACCCAGAACGATAAATATAATCTCATTATCCAGAAGATTAACACTGCTAGTTTCTACCAGATGGCAGCACTTATATTCAACATGGTTGCCTTGATTTGAGCTACTTTTATTCTTAAATATAATGCGCGAAAGATAATTCTAATGGGAAAATAGAAGTACCATATGTCATGTATCCACATTATATTATTTTATTCAAAGTTTTTAATACATAAATGCAATTCAACTTGATTTATTTTACAATCATATGAATAGTTCATGTAATCAATGACTATTCTACTAATTCGAAAAAATGAAACAACATTTTTCTTCTAAAAATATTTTATTTTATGCCGTACAGAAAGTTTTTTTAACTATAAGATCCCGTAAAGGTAGAAATTTTCAAATCTATAGAATATCAAAATTGTCTTTGGTAGTGGAAATTTAGGGATCCATGTCTGCATAAATTTCTGACAACTTTGAATATTTCGATACCAAATCGAAAATTTTTCTCAATATTACTACTATATTCCTCCGTCAATGGTTGAGATTATGAAAGAAGTTTAGATGAAATAAAAACATTTTTTATGAATGCAGGCTATATGATATAGAGGATTTTCACTTAGAAATATTTTTCTTAGGTAAGCAATTTTAACACATTTAGGATATTAATAATGTAATAATGTGATTATTATTGAAGAATAATTCATTTGAGTACAAAGAAATGTAGTTTGACTTATTATTGTAATTTAAGAAATTCGAATACATTAAAGAGAAACTTGCATGGTAATGAAAATGTTTTAATGCGTATAATATTAAAGTGATTTGAAGATAAACTAGAATGTTTTAAACACGCTATAAGTTATTATCTATGTACCCTAGTGACCAAAAATGGAATTTGTAAAGTTTTAAAAAATTAATTTATAAAGTTAAATGAATTAACTAGCATATCCACAGGAGTACGAAGAGGCACATTTGATTTACGTTTAAACGTGTAAGTAATTATATAAGGAAATCTAAAAACTTCTAAAGACTAACGCTGGACGATTGGTTAGGGCGCTGATCTATGGTACCAGAGTTCGTGGGTTGGCATCCCACTATGGCATGGATGTTCGTAGCCGTTCGGAATTGGCTTTAAGCAGTAGGTCCCGGTCTCATTAGCCCTCGTGTGCAAAACAGTAGACCGTAGTACTCCAAACCAAGCCATAAACTTCTAAGGCAATTTATACTTTAAATCTTAATGGCAGGTCAGTTAAAAAAGACGATGTTGGTTGTCAATACACTAATATAATAAATAATAAACTAATTCATCTAAAATTAATATTAATCTAATAAAATTAGTAAACTAACTTGTTAAATATTAATTAGTCTCTTGCGTCTGATATTTTTTCATTCTAAAAGTTTTTGGCATAAGAATGTTTTATATGAAGATTTTTAAGAAATAATATTTTTCTTTAGTATCTGAGTAGGATTTTGTAGAATGTGCAAGTGGAAAAATATTATTCAGAAGGAAATACTTTACTTTCAAATAAAAATAAAATGCATGGTTTAAAGTTGTTTTCTGAGGTATAAAAGTATAAAATATGTTGGGCTTCATTATTGTAGTATTTGCAAATATATGTGTTGTATGTTTCAGACAATACTATACTTACAAGTATTGGAGAATTATTTAAACATATATGGGGTTTAATATTTAAAAGTAATATAAACAAACTATCTAGTAATGTTTATTTATCTGTCCTCAGAGGAAGAATGTATAAAAAAATACTTTTGCTAATGAAGTGCAGATTTCCTTTAACTATATATTTAAGCTATGGTATTAGCAAACACGACAAGTGCAAGACGATTCTGAGTTTAAAATTTCATAGCTTGACTATTACAGTCTACCACGTTGGGTATCTTTTTCATGTGACTAATTCTTATTTTATGCCTGATATTTTCTCATTCTAAATATTTTTAGCTCAAGAGTGTCTTAGTTGAATCTTTGAACAAATAATAATCTTCTTTTATATATCAGTGGTATTTTGTAGTTTTTGCAAGCAGAAAATGTTATATTTGAAAAGAAATACTTTGATTTCAAATTTAAAAAATAATCACATTGATATTTGCTTACAGTTTTTTTTAGATATGGCAATATAAAAAAGGTTTCAGTCTTCATTATTGTGATAATTATTGCAAACTTTTTCACATGACTAATTCTTATTTTGTGCTTGATATTTTCTCATTCTAAATATTTAGAGCTCAAGAGTGCCATAGTTGATGCATTGATCAAATAAAAATCTTCTTTTCTATCTCAGTGGTATTTTGTAGTTTTTGCAAGTAGAAAATGTTATTTGAAAGGAAATACTTTGATTTCAAATTAAAAAAATATTTACATTACTATTTGCATATAATTTTTTTTAGATATGCTAATATAAAAAGATTTCAGTCTTAATTATTGTGATAATTATTGCAAACGAATGTTTTGCATGGTTGGATATCTTTTTCATATGACTAATTCTTATTTATGCCTGATATTTTCTCATTCTAAATATTTTTAGCTCAAGAGTGGCTTAGTTGAAGCATTGAACAAATAATAACCTTCTTTTCTAGCTCAGTGGTATTTTGTAGTTTTTGCAAGTATAAAATGTTATTTAAAAGGAAATACTTTGATTTTAAATTTAAAAAATAATTACATTGATATTTGCTTACAATTTTTTTAGATATGGTAATATAAAAAAAATTAGTCTTCATTATTGTGATAATTATTGCAAACCAATGTTTTGCATGGTTGGATATCTTTTTCATACGACTAATACTTATTTTATGCTTGATATTTTCTCATTCTAAATATTTTGAGCTCAAGAGTGGCTTAGTTGAAGAATTCAACAAAAAATAACCTTCTTTTCTATCTCAGTGGTATTTTGTAGTTTTTGCAAGTAGAAAATGTAATTTGAAAAGAAAAACTTTGATTTCAAATTAAAAAAAATAATTACATTGATATTTGCTTATAACTTTTTTAGATATGCTAAAATAAAAAAGATTTCAGTCTTCATTACTGTGATAATTATTGCAAACGAATGTTTTGCATGGTTGGATATCTTTTTCATATGACTAATTCTTATTTTATGCTTGATATTTTCTCATTCTAAATATTTAGAGCTCAAGAGTGCCATAGTTGAAGCATTGATGAAATAATAACCTTCTTTTCTATCTCAGTGGTATTTTGTAGTTTTTGCTAGTAGAAAATGTTATTTGAAAGGAAATACTTTGATTTCAAATTTTAAAAAAACATTTAAATTGCTATTTGTTTATAATTTTTTTTAGATATGCTAATATAAAAAAGATTTCATTGTCTTCATTATTGTGATAATTATTGCAAACGAATGTTTTGCATGGTTTGATATATTTTTCATATGACTAATTCTTATTTTATGCTTGATATTATTTCATTCTAAATATTTTTAGATCAAGAGTGGATTAGTTGAAGCATTGAACAAATAACAACTTTCTTTTCTATCTCAGTGGTATTTTGTAGTTTTTGCAAGTATAAAATGTTATATAAAAGGAAATACTTTGACTTCAAATTTAATAAAATAATTACATTGATATTTGTTTACAGTTTTTTTTGAGATATGGTAATATAAAAATATTTAGTCTTCATGATAGTGATAATTATTGCAAACGAATGTTTTGCATGGTTAGATATCTTTTCATGTGACTAATTCTTATTTTATGCTTGATATTTTCTCATTCTAAATATTTTGAGCTCAAGAGTGCCATAGTTGAAGCATTGATCAAATAATAACCTTCTTTTCTATCTCAGTGGTATTTTGTAGTTTTTGCAAGTAGAAAATGTTATTTAAAAGGAAATACTTTGATTTCAAATTAAAAAAAATACATTGATATTTCTCTTTACAGTTTTTTTTGAGATATGGTAATATAAAAAAATTTAGTCTTCATTATTGTGATAATTATTGCAAACGAATATTTTGCATGTTTTTACCTATTACATTACGATAAGTATTTAAAAATTATTTAGAGCATGTATGGAGTTTAATACAAAAAAGTAAAATGAACAAACAATGTGAATATGTTTGTATATCTGTCCTCAGAGGCAGAGCTAAAATATAAAAATTCCCCTTTCATAATGAAGGACATTTTGGATTTGTTTCTAACTGAATATTTAAGCGATGCTATCAATTAACCGTGAACATCTCAGGCAATTCTTAGATTAAAATTTCATAGCATGACAGTTAAAATGGACGAGGTTGGGTATCTTGTTAATAAGGCTAATTCGTCTTTTGTGTCTGATGTTTTATCCTTCTCGATATTTTTGTTGCAAGAGTGGCTTAATTGAAGTCTTGAATAAATGATCTTCTTTTCTATCGACTTAGGCTTTCGTAGTTTTTTCATGTGGAAAAATGTTATTCAGTAGCAAATATTTTGCTTTCAAATAAAACAACTTATATACATTGATACTTTCTTATAGTTGTTTTCGGAGATATGAAAATATGAAATATATTGGTTTTCATTATTGTAGTAATTACTGCAAACGAATGTGTTTTCTGTTTCGGCCAATATATTTTTTCCAAGTATTCAAAAATGTTGGCAATCTGAAGCGCCTACCCCTGTTTTTATTTTTATTCTTTCCATCGAAATGTTCATTCAGCTTTATTTTATTTGAAACGCAGCAAAATAACATACTCTTCATGCAAATTTATTGCAATGCAAATTCTTAGTTCCTTGCGAAGTTTCACTGCCGTATAAAAAACACGTGCTGTGGGTTGAATGGGGGGCTGATCGAATGTAAGCACGGTGATTGTTTGTTTTGGTTAGCTGTAGTAAATGTGGCTTATAGCAGTGCTTTACTTTAATTTGTAAGTAACATAGTTCTGAGAATGCAGCTATGTTTGACATAAGGTTTGAGAAACTGATTTGCTCTCCGCACTCACACGTTGTTGGTTGAATGCCCAAGTTTTTTTCGCAACTCTAGGAAGCGTATGGGATGGCCAGTGAAAATATTGCACTTAAACTTCACCAAATTTTATAGAGTTGTGATTGGTTTCCAGGAGGTGATTCAGTATCATCATTGGAGTCCCGGTCCTTTTGGGCAGAGCCGGGAAAAGACGAATTGTGCAAATGACAATGGAACAACGAACGCATCAGCACAGGATAATGGAAAAAGTATAGGGTTGCCTGAGTAGAAAGAAGGAAGAAAAAGAATGCAGCGTTGTCTTGGACATTGGTAATTTTTTTCAGGCGTAGCACGTGGAGTGCTTCTTTTAGTTTTGCCCGATTTTTTATTTAAAGAATTTCATAATCATCAGATTGTCTGCACCATTAGATAATCTGCGGACTATACCTGCAAAAATATGTATTTTTCTATGACAATATTAAAGCATTTTAAGAATAAAAACCTAAGTACAGTAGAGTGGCGAAATATCTGGATTAGACTCAATTAATTCTACCTTTAAAATTTGAAATGATTTTTTCTGCCATAGCCTTGCACACGAATTTTAACGGAAGAAGCAGAGCGGTCTACATTTCTCTGTTCGAGAACCCACCTATGTAAATCGTCTTCTAATCCCGGCCATTGTATTTTTTCACGGCAATTGGATTGCTTTCTTCCCATATTTTTAATGCTTTCTTTAGCTTGGGTCAATTAATTACAGCTTTCTCGTCGAATTTTTTAAACATATCCACTCGGTTCAATAGGATCTTGGTCAATTGAATTTGTAAATAGTGACTACCGATATGCTCAGATACTCCTGTCACAATTTAAACTCTGCTTTATGCTACATTTCTCTGTTTGAGAACCCACCTATGTAAATCGTCTTCTAATGCAGACCATTGTATTTTTTGAAGGCAATTGGATTGCTTTCTCCCCATATTTTTAATGCTTCCTTTAGCTTGGGTCAATTTATTACAGCTTTCTCGTCGAATGTTTTAAATATATCCACTCGGTTCAATAGAATGTCGGTCAATTGAAGCTGTAGATAGTGACTATCGATATGTTCCCGTATTCCAGTCACAATTTAAGTTCTGCTTTATGCTACATGTCTCTGTTTGAGAACCCACCTATGTAAATCGTCTTCTAATGCAGAGCATTGTATTTTTTCACGGCAACTGGATTGCTTTCTTCCCATATTTTTAATGCTTTCTTTTGCTTGGGTCAATTTATTACAGGTTTCTCGTCGAATTTCTTGAACCCATCCACTCGGTTCAAGAGGATCTCGGTCAATCGGAGCTGTAAATAGTGACTATCTATATGTTCCCGTACTCCAGTCACAATTTAAGTTCTGTTTTATGGGTTGTAGTTTTTTTCATGGTGTATTACCAATACGATACAATGTTTTCTTGACTTCTCGTGAGTCGTACTTTTGTTTACATTTGATCATCGGCAGTTCTTGCGATGTGCTTCCTCCCCCCTTCTTTCGATGTTGATGATTTGAGCAATGAACAACAAGCAGATAGTCCGCACCGGCAGATAGTCCGCGGCTGAAGAAATTTGCTTTTGAAACACAGATAGTTCACGGACTATACGTGCGGAATTACGGTACCATGTTTTTATACTGCACTTAGTCACATACATCAATTCCATTGCTATCATTTATATAAATGCACACTGCGTTACCTGAAAGAAGGTAACAAAAATTATTTAGAACATGTATATTTGACAGTAATATAAATAATTTCCATATATTTATTTATCTGTCCTCCGAAGCAGATCCAAAATATAAATATCTCCCTTTCATTATCAAGAACACTTTGGATTTGTTTCTAATAGAATATTTAAACAATGACATCAAACAACCCGTAGACTCTAAGGCAATTCTGAGATTACAATTTCATTGCGTGACAGTCAAAATCGACTAGATTGGGTATCTAGTTAATAAGGCTAAATCGTCTTTTGTGTCTGATGTTTATCATTTCAGATATATTTGTTGAAAGAGCGGCATTATTTAAACCTCGAATAAATGACCTTCTTTTTATCTCCTTAGGATTTGTAGTTTTGCTATCTAAAAAATGTTATTCACAAGTAAATATTTTGTTTTCAGATTAAAAAAAACTATCGCCTATATAATAATAGCCTAAGTTATCTGTCGCCATTCACAATGGAGAATTGTAAATGACTAGTTATATGGGCTCGAAGATGAAAGGAAGCACCTCATGTGGCTCCCCTCAGTCCCCTATTTTCAATATAATTGAACCTTCGTGGGGAATTTTGGAATAAAACTGTGCAGTACATCCCCACGGAAACTTTCTTAATTAGTGACTTTTTTGCAAATTGAGTGGGAACTTATCCCTTTGAAGATTGTACGTGACTTGTATATGTCAATTCCCCGTCCGATACATGCTGTTATTCATGGATAAACACGACCAACGTTTATTAATAATTTTTTTTTCAAATTATTTTGTCTAACCCCTGTATATGTATTGGAAGTCTTTAGATATACATTATTTCAAAGCCTTAGAAAATTATTTATTCTGTGTTTAATATACAATATAAAACAAACAAAATAATCTGCATATTTTTCTCAGTATAGGCCGAGTAAGAATTCAGAAATTTTGGTTTTCAGAATAAAGGATACTTTCTATCTGTTTCCAGTTAAATATTTAAACGGCACTACCAGTTAAGTCGAAACTTCTAAGGTGATTGAGATTAACATTTCATAGCAAAACAGTTAAAAATGGATAAGATGGGTATTTTGTTGATACGGTTAATTCATCCTTTTACCTGATATTTTCTCCTACTAGATATTTTTGATGAAAGAGTGCCTAACTGATGCTTTGGATAAACGATAATTATATTTTTCTTAGGATTCTGTAGTTGTAACACGTAGAAAAATATTGTTATCCTGTACATATTTTACTTAGAAAATAAAAATAAAAATTGGGACTAGTCTTCTCTCGACTTTCTTGTATATATTACTGGGAAACAACTTCTATCATGTGTCATGATATTAGTCCTGTTTTCTCAAAAATATACTATAATTATTTTAAATAAGATATCTTTTATCCACGCCTAACACATTATTTTATGAACTTAATAAAAGCAAAACTGATTAGTAATAGACGTAGCTATTCATTGACAGGATGTAACAGCTATTCCAGTTAACATGCTATTTCCAGTTGACGAGAGCAGCTTAATGGATAGGAAATTATAATTTTGATATAATATAAGCATACAAAATTTGGTTTCTTTAAGTAAAATGATGAAACGTATTGCTACATACAGTTCTTTTCCAAAATATGTAAGTACAAAGGATTTTGAGCTTTGTTATTATATTTTTAATGTAATAATTATTACAAATCAATGTGTTGTAGAAACTTTGATATATATTTAATTAAACTTTTTGAAGGTTTATAAAACAATATTGCATGTGCTATGTTAATACCTATCCCTTAAATATGGAACAAAACTTTAAACAAATGTTTGCTTAAGATTAGAAAATAAAGGAATTGTCTGTAAAGTTCCAGAGATTTTCAAAGTTACACTGTATAATTCTGTAATAGATCCTTCAGCAAATAAACAGACCAAATATTTTTCAATGTGATCGCTCTGAAGTGACTCTTTAGTATTAATTTTTTCTATAATATTTTCTTTATATGAATATCAAAAAGAAATGACAGAAAAATAAATAAGTATTTATGTATTTAATCTTAATATTAACGTAAATCAGAAATAGTAAATAAATGCAGGTGCTTTTCAAAGTTTGAAAATGTCGACACTGTTAAGCATTACCTTAATAAAAAAGAAAGCTATTTAACACTTTTCCTTTTGGGTTTCGCCCTATGAAAGCAATGAGCTTTTAGCTTTCTCCCATTTCATGAGAAAAATCTTAGCCTTTTTCAAAAGGCTTCTTATCAACATGTGACAGTCACGTTCATGTATTTGGGCTTTTATTACATAAATAACAATATAAATTGATCTCCAAATAAATACATTTTCATAATTGGGGGATTATCTCTAGGACTACTGGTGGAATTTTAATAAAGATTTTATTACAAAGGTAATTTTAAAAAAAGTTTGAAGTTTGGTTGATAAAATAAAAAAATATAACTGAACATGTAATACATGCTTATGTGCAAGACTCGTCGGAGTCTGGTGTAATAAATCAATTTTTAAGCAATACAATTATTTAGTAGGGGTATGTTTTTTCTTACTTCTTTACATATGTATTACTTCAAAGTTTAAAAATACTAAATGTACTAGTACTCTCTGAGCTTTCGATACAAATATGCCTAATAATGTATATTGATATTTTCTGTATTTTTTATTATTTTATATTTCTATTTCTGAAAAAAAAGATATATATATATATATATATATATATATATATATATATATGTATGCATATGTATATGTATATATAAATATATATATATATATATGTATGTATATGTATACGTATATATATATATATATATATGTATATATATATATATGTATATATGTATGTATATAAATATATGTATATATGTATGTTATATATATATATGTATATGTATAAATATATATGTATATATATATATATATGTATGTATATATATATATATATATATATATATATATATATATATATATATATATATATATATATATATATATATATATATATATGTATATATATATATATATGTATATGTATATATATATATATGTATATATATATATGTATATAATATATATATATGTATATATATATATATATATATATATATATATATATATATATATATATATATATACATGCATCACACCACAGAGACAGCTTTCACAGATTCGCTGTGACTGGTGTCAGGTAGCAATATGAAATCTTGAATTCCTATGCCCACCTTTTCAAGGGTGTAACTGGTATTTTTTAATTAATGACGAAAACACGTGACTATTTAGAGCTTATAGAGAACTAATCAGAGACAAAGAGAAGTGTATTAAAGAAAAAGAGTATTACTTTATACACTACGACATAGATTTGTGAGAACAATATTCTATAAATGATTCAGACAAAAACAAAATGCTACTATTATCACACAATTTTTATAAAACAAAATTCTAAAAATTTAAAGTAAATCATCTATTTAAATTAATTATTTATATTATCTATATAAATACCCTAACATGAAATTGAGTTATCTAAATTTCCTATCCCAACTAGAATTTTGACATAAATAAAAGAGATTATTTAAAATTTTATATCAATTCCGGGGAAAAATTAAAAATTCCAAAATGAAAAGTCTATACGATGCAATTTCCACTTATCATTTTTCTAGTAAATCGTATCTTAAAATTCGACTAATTTGCTCTTTAAATAGGTAATTATCTTTATATCATATATCGTTTTAAATAGGGTAAATCGCTGGGTAATTATTAAGGTTACAAGAGTTTGCATATCAACTTTTAACGAATCTCATTATGAACCCCCTTTGGAGAAGATATTAGAATATTTAAGCACATTAAGAAATCCAATTAATGTATTATGGAACCTCGTAAGCTCCTTAAAGATAAAACATTCTGTTTTACTTTTAAGTTAAATAGGTTGTTCGGTTGTTAAACGATTCTTTTATATTTAGCATTTCTGAGTTTGGGAAATAAAGTGAGACTTTCAAATCGCATTCCGGAAATCAAATATTTATTTAGCTTAAACAACTCGATTTTATTCTTTTCTGGTGGTATTTTTGAAATGAGCTTCGTTTTTTTAAACACATTCATAATAAATTAACTTAGAGTTGAAAATCATTATAAACTATTTATACTCTTTGGTTTTTGTGGTTAAATTATTTTATTCCACAAAGAAACATTTTTAAGCACACAAACTGAACTTTCGTTATAATTTAAAAATTTATATGTATTTCTACAGTGTCTATATAAAGAAGAAAAGTATTTACTTTTAATTTTAACGGTTATAAACACTAAAAGTGACATGTGTGCATAATTTCTATTTCGAAATGTTGTTTAGAAATACTAAATATGCTAGTACATATTGTTATTATCTCTAATTTTTATTATTTAATATCTCTATTTCGGAAAAAATGATATTTAGGTTAAAAATCAAATAAATATTTTATTGAAAAAAATAATATATATATATATATATATATATATATAAATATATATATATATATAATATATATATATATATAATATAATAGATATATATATATATATATATATATATATATATAAATATATATATATAAATATATATACATATACATAAATATACATATACATAAATATAAAATACGAATACATATATACATATAACATATAATACATAAACATTACATATATATACATAATTATTATACATAATATATACATATACATATATATACATATACATATACATATATATATACATATACATATATATATATATATATATATATATATATACATATACATATACATATATATACATATACATATACATATATATACACATACATATATATACATATTATCTATATATATACTATATGTATATATATAACATATATATCGATGTGCCTGTTTGTGTGTGTGTGTCTGTAATATATCAACATTATTACCACTAAAGTAGATGTCTAATATGTCTGCTTCCCTTTCTAATTTTTAATACCTAATTTCCCATCCATAAATATCAGATAAAAGAGTGTTCTCTGTATTAAATTTTTTTTATTTGTAAAATAAAAGTTTTTTACGTTTAATTATGTCGAACGCCATAACGTATCATTTTGAGATAAAATTATTATACACATTTAGAAATAGAATTATAAATGTAATTATTATACATATTTTTTGTGGATTTAAATTTATAATTTTGAACTATACTTTCATTCGATGCATATAATGTAATCTAAGCTTTTTCCTCGTTCTTAAAAATCTTAGCTGAAACAAAATAACAATACAAAGCTCAAAATCAATTTGAATGGACTACTTACAATAATGCTCTATTTGAAACAATAAATATCTAATAACTTTATATATTATTCAGCATATTCTCTGAAACTGTTTTTCGTTTGATAGATATTGCTAATAAATTTCTAAATAGATTGGTCAGAAAAAAATAAATTTAAATTTAAATAAGACTCTAGTATGTTCCAAAATATTAAAGATTTAAGAAAAAAAACGGTTTATAGTAAATCCACATTTTAAAACAAACTATGTTAAAATCCCTTATATAATAATAGCCTAAGTTATCTGTCCGTCTGTCCTCCAATTTATGAAGTGGTTGGAATTGGAATGGATAGAGGCATCCATTCAAAGAGAATAAAGTTTATCTTCTCCTAAACTATCGATCCGATTCAAAAATAAATTTGTATAAATATTCTTCATATCACAGCAAAAAATACTGTTGTCTTTAAAACGTTCGAAATCCAACCCTCCGCCCCTTTTCGAAAGTTTAACGCCATTATTTCAAGCCCTATTTTCCCCGGTTAAGAGCAGCCGATTAAATTTATCCATTTGTCACTTAATAAATAGGTAAAAATAACAATTTTTCTTGCATTGTGACGTCATACCTTTAAACATCTCATTTAATCATTTCATATTTTAAACTGTTTAAATATCGTCTACACTACTTTAGTATCTTTTATCACTGAACTTAGATATTACCTAAATGATTTTCTTTTATATTTGGCTTAAGTAATAGATTAGGTACATGTGTGATAATTTTAAATTGAATCATCGATTATTTTTTGTTCCAAGGAAAATTTTATTACCGGTATTAACAATAAATTATTTTCATATAAGTCTAGGAGTCTATTTCACGGACTAATAAATATCTAACTTTCAATTTATATATTTGGAAATTAAGAAGTTAGTTCATTTGTGTGTTGTTATACATAACCACACGGTTTGACTCAATGAATTCAATGCGATTCTAAACTGCGTTACAGGATCGGGTGACTCTAGAAGAGTATGACGATAAATAAATTATTGAGAGTGAACCAGATAATTCTCAGCCAAAAAACAAACCATTTTTTACCTGCCTCATTGGGTACTTAACAGTTCTGGAATATTAAAAATTTTACTAATCCCGTCATATGATGGGCTCTATTATAGTAATTTAATATTTTAGGATTTATGATTAAACCCGTGTTATGATGCTTATGCCAAAAATGCATTTCAATTAGTATATTCATGTAGATCGTTTATTTTTTAAATCAATAAATTAAATTATATATATGATCAAACAAAAGTTTTAAGTGAGTTTTAAACAAATTCAACAGCCATTGTAAAAGAAAGAACTTTTTGTGCACTATTATCAATTTATTATTTTTATTTAATATAACACATCCACACCTTTGAGTTAATGTAAAAAAAATATTTTCAATATATACCTTTGAAAAACCTTTCAATTTTAAGATAACACTAGAAAAAATTACAGGAGAATAGAAGTAAATATTTAGATAATGGAATGGGATATAAAATGATTACCTTTATGTACTTTACTACAACTGTCTTATATATTAAAAATTCTATGTCCTGAAGAGGACATAGAAATTTTAATACAGATGACAGTTAGGGGATATTTGTCCTAGTATTGTACAGCTGGTTGGTTAGGGTGCTCATCTAAGGTACCGGAGTTCGTGTGTTTGAATCTCACCATGGCATGGATGTTCGTAGCCGTTCGGAATCGGCTTTAAGCAGTAGGTCCCGGTCTCATTAGCCCTCTTGTGCAAAACAGTAGACCGTAGCACTCCAAAGAAAAGCAAACCAAACCAAATATAGTATTATGCAAAGAGTTATGGAAGCATTACACAAGAGTAAATACAAGTAATTAAGTATCATTAATAATTTAAGTATCTTAGAAATGGAGTTCTCTTTAGCTTTAGAATATTTTAAATCTTACTCTTACCTCACTTTAACACCTTACTCTTATGTTTTATCTCTTTATTTTTTAGTTTTAGAATGTTTTTAACTCTTTTATTCTCATGTTAACACCTTACTGTTATGTTTTACCTCTTTTATTCTAGTTTTAGTCCAGAAAATGCTTCGCGCCCATTGCATGCTTTGCATATAATACAATAACGCTGCAAGACATTTACAGTAGCAATAAATCTCTAGCGTCTGAAACATACGTGACTTACCTTTACTAGCTCAACTTCTACACTTGTTTTATAGTACCTATAAAAGAAAGATAAAGTTTAGTTTTCAACAGTTTTGTTTCTCTAAAACTATTTACTCGGGTACAAACTTTTACGTATGTCACTTCGAAGAAAGTAAATCTTTAGATTACACAACAATAAACAGTCAATAAAATCAAAACAGAGAATACTCACTCTAATAGCCACAAAAAGAGGAGGTCGTAAAATGTAGCAGTGGCATAGAAAACGATATAAAATAATAGCATTTAGTACATTTAGAGAAAATAATAAAATAACTGTTTGTAGTGTCCAGGTGAATGAATGACAACCAATACTAAAATTATATATGGATATACATGTAATCAGGAGTTACTTAATTCTATTATACTAGCATATAGCCCGTCATATGTCGGTAAAATTTTTAATTTTCTAGAATTGTAAAGTACTCTATAAGTCAGGTAAAAAAAATGGTTTGTTTTTTAGCTGAGAATTATTTTGTACACGCTCAATAATTTGTTTATCTTTACTGACCGCATGTTAGTTGCCAACTTTAATTTATCTTGTTATATTACGAGATAGGATGGATGGCAAACGTTTTAATATTGACAGTGATTATTTGGTGGTATATATGAATGATGTCCAAAATTCAGCGAATCGATTGCAAGCCGTGTGGTTATGTATAAAAAACAAACAGACAAACAAACAAAATTCTTAATTTTCAAAGATATGTACTAATTTAAAATTTAATCATCATTTTTTTTTTGTTGCAATTAAACTTTTATCACTGGTATTAACTACAAATTATTTTCATAAAAGTCTAGAAGTCTATTTCACAGACTAATAAATATCTAGTGTTTAAATTATACCGAGTGGCCATAATTAAACTGACAGTGATCACAGTGTTCTGTAGCGCGATCTATTTGCGAGAATGACGCCATATTTTGTAGGAAGATTAAACAAGACTGGGAAAGAAGTATTCCGCGAAAAAACAAATTAGTTCCTAAAGTCACAGCTAAGGGAATATTTGGAACTGTGTAATAGAAAATAGAGTGTTGACAAATGCAAATCAATACGGAAATTACCTTGTGGCACTGTGCCAATGGATGTAACTGGAAATTTGAATAAAGAACTCCTTCTTCTGCTCAGCGTGTGTGATATTGCAGATCAGAGACTTTATCGATGTTTATATCGGCTTTTTTTAAAAGTGTTGCCATATTGCACTTGAACTAAATCAGAAAACGTGCATAATAAAAGTAATTTTATTCCGTATTAATTTGCATTTTTAACACTCTATTTCCTATAACATAGCTCCAAATAATACCCTAGCGGTAAATTTTTGAACTAATTTTTTTTTTCGCGGAATCCTTCGTCCCCCGTCTTGTTTACTCTTCCTACAAAATGTGGTGTCATTTTCTCAAATAGATCGCTCTACAGAAAGCTGTGAGCACTGTTAGTTTAATTATGGCCACTCGGTATAACTTAAAAGCTAGATATTTACTAGTCTGTGAAATAGACTCCTCGACTTTTATGAAAATAATTTGTTGTTAATACCGGTGATCAAATTTTCATTGCAACAAAAAAAAATCGCTGATTAAATTTAAAATTAGTATATATGTATCTAATTTATTATTTAATACAAATATAAAAGAAAATTATTTACGTAATATAAATTCAGTGATAAAACGTATGAAAATAATGCCGACGATATTTAAATAATTTAAGATAAGAAATGATTAAAGGACATGGTTAAATTAAAGACGTCATAATGCTAGAAAAAAGTTTTATTTTTACCTATTTATTATGTGATAAATTTAATCGCTTGCACTTAACTGGGAAAAGCCAAACGATGATCGAATAGTAGAGCGCTGCTCTTCGGAACCGGAGTTCGCGGGTTTGGTTTGGTTTGGTTTGGAGCGTCACGGTCTACTTTTTGCAACACGAGGGCTAATGAGACCGGGATCTACTGCTTAAAGTCGATTCCGAACGGCTACGAACATCCATGCCATAGTGGGATTCGAACCCACAAACTCCGGTTCCGAAGGTCAGCACCCTAACCATTCGGCCATCGTTCGGCGAGTTCGCTGGTTTGAATCTCGCTGCGGGCATGGATGTTTGTAGCCGTTCGGAATCGGCTTTAAGCTGTAGGTCCCGGTCCTGTTACTTTTACCTATTTATTATGTGATAAATTGATAAATTTAATGTTGTGCTCGTAACCGCGGACAACAGACCTTGAAATAATGACAATAAACACTCGAAAAGATGGGAAGGGGTGGATTTCGAACTTGCTTTGAATTTTGCTAACACTAACTCATCAAAAATACAATATAGATGCCTCTATCCATTCCAGGTACAACCGCTTCATAAATTCGCGGACAGAAAACTTAGGCTATTACTATATAGGGGATTGGACGTAGATTTAATCCATCCATCTAGGACAGGAATGAAACTTCTTAAATAAGTTTTCATGGATTTTTCATGGGGTATTTCAATGAAAAAATATTTTTTGTTTCCCTTGGATAAAAAAGTAAAACTATTATTCTTTTATCGAAAACACACCTAGCGATACACACAACACAAAAAATCTATAGAACTTCCAATGGAAATCTCTCCTTTTCCTTTCATTTCTTGTTTTTTTTCTTTTGGAAGGGGGAGGATAATCGGAAGGTTTAGCTGATGCCTCGACATTTCTAAGGGACATCTGTTTAAATATTCTGTGGATTAAAAAAATCCATTTCAAAGCGGTTCGACACGGAGGCAAAAGAATAGCATATGTTTGTCTTACTATTGACAACTATATTGGACCATTTGGCGTCTCCTTTTTGCAAAGAAATGTTTAGAGTATATCGTGACATTTCTTTAGCATGTCTGTCTTTATATGCTGTGGATTGAAAGAAATACCTTCCAAATCAGATCTTATTCGTGTCTACAAAATGTCCAAAGGATAACGTATAGAGTTCACAACTATGCCACTCTATTCGTGAACAGTCAGTGGTTTTACACTAGACTTTTAACCATTTCTGACGAACATAGAAAGCACAATTTTTAAGTAAGACGTTTACTATAGACCTCATAAGTACGTTATATTATTTATCAATTGAACGTCTGGGTTATGTATCGGGTGTTCATTTTAAGTATCTTTCTATATGACAA
This sequence comes from Pardosa pseudoannulata, assembly GCA_032207245.1. Classification (NCBI taxonomy): domain Eukaryota; kingdom Metazoa; phylum Arthropoda; class Arachnida; order Araneae; family Lycosidae; genus Pardosa; species Pardosa pseudoannulata. Next base: position 113,225,651 of record CM063508.1, on the reverse strand, counting down.
TATTTTATCCTACTGATACTTCTAAAGAACAGGAATAATACTTCAACTATGTGGTGACTCAGTCGCACTAGTTAATTTTTGTAATACTTGTTTAATTTTTCAATATTACATAATTGTTTATAACTAATTTTACAATACATGTTTATGTTAATTTTTTATTTTTTGAAATTGTAACTGTATCTTTTGTAACTGTGAACCGAGGCCGTGCTCGAGGATAAAAACACCCGCCACTCGGGCACAGCGAGTGTGAATCTTGATGCATTCTAGCACTTGTGTCACTCTAATTGTCATTCACCTAATATTTATTGTTTTTCGTCTAAACTCAAGCATTTTCTCACGCGATTTTTCTCCATCCCCATACTTTTCTCTTAATGTTATTGCCAACAATGTACTCATAGATGGATGCATTACCATTGATAGCAAACTCAGTACTAGAGGGTTTGGCCCAGGGAGTACTGCTGTCAGTTCTTCCTATGTGGCTCCTTTGTGGCTCCTATGTGGCACAGCAAGTTCATTCGTCTGAGTCCGTCTTGCCTAGTTCCCTCGTTGCCTGCAGCCGACTTCAACCATCCCTGGACTACCGCTCCGGCGACTTTGAGATGACCTCTAGGACTGTATGTTTGCCACGTCGCTTCTGAGAATAGAAATTAAGACTGTCTAGTTTCGTCATGTCGTAATTGATTGTTGTTGAAGGATACTGTTTATTGTTTATATTAATTAGTTTATTTTAATAACCAAAAGACATTGGTTATTTTGTTATATGTATCCAAGTAGGATAAATAAATGTCTTATTTTCTGTTCATATGTGTGTAAGCATATTAAACTACTTCGCAAACTCAGTACTAGAGGGCTTGGCCCAGGGAGTACTGTTGTCAATTCTTCCTATGTGGCTCCTATGTGGCACAGCGTGTTCATTCGTCTGAGTCCGTCTTGCCTCGTTCCCTCGTTGCCTGCAGCCGACTTCAACCATCCCTGGACTACCGCTCCGGTGACTTTGAGATGACCTCTAGGATTGTTTGTCACGTCGCTTCTGAGAATGGAAATTAAGTCTGTCTAGTTTCATCATGTCGTATATGATTGTTGTTGAAGGATATTGTTTATTGTTTATATTGATTAGTTTATTTTAATAACCAAAATCCATTGGTTATTTTGTTATGTGTATCCAAGTACGATAAATAAATGTCTTATTTTCTTTTCATGTGTATGTAAGCATCTTAAACTACTTCGCTTCAAGAGCGATCATGCTCGATACACATCTTCCTTTTTTATTTTATTATTTTATAGTCACAGGATTTTACTATTTTTCAACACAAGAAAAAAATAAAAACTCATCAAATATGATGATCCTGAATCTAAAGGAGCTTAATACTCTTAATGCCAAAATATATATTATATAGGAACTATATAATAACTTATTTTTATTTGGTAGCTTTTTATGAAACAAATGATACAAGAAATATTACATTTATAGAGAAAGAAAGAAAGAGAGAAACTAAAAGGTCGAATTTGGCAAAAATTTTATTAAAGTAGTACTTTAAGTGAATTTATATATGAGAAATATTCAGAATGTAATAAAATCTGCTTTAAATTAGATCCTGTGAACTTTACTTAATCGTAAAATAATGAAATGCCATAGAGTATGCGATGTCTATATAATATGTTTTAATTGCTACGAAATTAAACATGAGAATGGCTTAAAGGAAAATCTTTAGTTGATTAGGGAGAGATTATTATTGTTATATATTATAACCGTCACTGTTTATGGCTTATGTTATAATATCAAATGGTATAATTCAAACTGAAGGATCTTCATTTAACTTGCAGTAGAAGCGCAGATTAATAGGATTAAGCCCAAGATTGGATTGGATGCAGCTTAATTTAATATCGTTAAAAGCTGCATTGCGTCTGACTACTGTTAAACGTTTTGAAAGGTTTTAATATTTCTGCATATTCTGATTGAAAACTGGCAGAGAATCACTCTGAATTTGATCTATAATGGCGTCACAAGAGTTATAAATAAATATTTTCTTAATATTCTAATGTGTAATATAGAGTTCTAGTTTTAAAATTTTTATGTTGATTTATGCACTTCCATTTATTTCCACATAAAGTTAGTTGACCGATTGTTTACCAGTGCATTTATATTCACGCAGTACAGAATATTTTTAGTGACTTAAAGGGAACTTAACCTACTAAAAAATTCTGTGCACGCTGAAACGGTACTTGTTTTAACCTACCATAAATTTCCAATTGCGTAATAAAATTATTTAAAATATTTGTCAGACATTCGAGATGCATTTCGTCTGTTTTGAAATAGAGAAATTATATTTATTAAAATATTACAATTAAAAATATTGTTTAATAAATATATGTTACATAACTATCTACAACATTTGTACAATTTTACTTCTCATGTAAGGAAAGGTTTTCTTCTGTGCGTATATATTTGTATTATCTATAGAATAAATTCATACATCATTCAGACAAGATAAAAATGTTAGGTTATTTTTAATAATTAGTTAATCATAATTCCAGTCTACCTCTACTGTATTTTAATTTTCCTGAATTTTAAAACTCCTTATATTAAGTATCTAAGGTTTCTGTATTAATGGATTGTAAAGAATGCAGTTTCATGATCACTATAAATTAGATAGTAAGTTAATTTTTATATTATAAATTAATATAATATTTATATTATAAAGTTATCGTGCGTACTATGCTATAAAGTATAAATAACTTTTTCAATAATTCTAATCTATTAACTTGTCTTTACAATAAATTAAGAATTATTATTTAATTAGCATATAGCATGTCATATGACGGGATCAGTAAAATTTTATTAACCCTAATTGATCAAAAATCCAATATGGGTGCCTCTATAAATTACAGGTCTTTTAACCACAGCGAAATGTAATTGGTTCAAAGCTGTGAGTGCAGGGAAAATCTTCCGAAGTTTGCCGAAGTTCAACATGATACTCGGAAAGCGATGTCAAGTAGTGATGGGCACAGTTAAATATATGAAAGAGCAAGCGAGCTAAATCAATGATACAATGATCAGCGATTGGCTATTTGAAAGCTCCCGATAGCTCTAAATCGTGTGGCTATGTATGACAAACACACACAAATGAACAAACTTCTTAATTTTTTAAAATCTACGACTTTAAAGCTAGATATTAGTCCGTAAAATATCCTAGACTTTTATAAAAATATTTTGTTAATAAAATTTCATTGCAACAAAATATAATCGATGATTAAATTTAAAATTATATTATATTTACCTAATCTATTATTTAAGCCAAATATAACAGAAAGTTATCTACGTAATACCTAAGTTCAGTGATAAAACGTATGGAATTAATGCAGACGATATTTAAATAATATAAAATGAGAAATGATTAAATGAGATGGTTAAAGTAATGACGTCATAATGCTAGAAAAAATGTTATTTTTACCTATTTAATATGTGATAAATTGATAAATTTAATCGCCTTTTCTTAAGCTGGAAAATACGGCTCGAAATAATAGCATTAAACTCTCGAAAAGGAGGGGAAGGGGTGGATTTCGAAAGTTTTAAAGAAGACAGTATTTTTCGCTGTGATATGAAGCATATTTATACCAATTTATTTTAGAATCGGATCGACTGTTTAGGAGAAGATAAAATTGACTCTCTTTGAATTTAGCTAACCCTAACTCATCAAGAATCCAATATGGATGTCTCTACCCATTTAAGGTCCAACCGCTTCATAAATTCGAGGACAGACAGACAGATAACTTAGGCTATTATTATATAGGGGATTTTATGAGAGTTGAAAAATGTTTTAAATATCCCCCAGCTTTTTTGTTAAGTTATGAACTTTTGAAAGTATGGTATTTATAAGCCTATACTTTAACTATGAAAAATGTTGATTTGGACAGTATGAGATATGACACATCTTAAAGGGGCATGGTACATTTTGATGCGAAAAACATTTTCGAGAGAAAAAAGTTTAATTTTCCCATCTCTTAATAAAAATTCATATCTTAATAAAAATTTCTATTTTTCTTAAAATAGAACCTTTATATCTCTCTACTTTGTATTTCAAACCGTTTTTATTTGTGGAAAAAATTGAAGATGTTGATGAAGATAAAAATGTTGAATAAAATAGAAGAGAAATACTTGATGGAAAATGTAATATGATAGTTTTTAGTTTTGTAATCTTTAAAATAACTTAGTTAATTTAATTTTACTGTTAAAAATGAATTTGTTTAATAATTTATCTTTAGTAGTCTTCTTTGAATGATCTATTCCAATCCTATTTTCCTCGGTAATAATATATGAAATGTATCATGAAAACAAAAATTTCTGGAACAAATGCAGGTATTGAAAAAATATATTTATATTCTTCTGAGCCGTTTTGTTTTACTAGGATAAATGGATAAGTACTTAAACTTTTTAAACCATTTCCATAAAAAATGTATCTACGTATATCACATAAAACAATCGCAGATGAACCTGAAAAACCATTTGGATGACTTCCAAACTGAAAACAAAATGTATGGCCAATATATAACGCAGTTCAAATTCGGCACAGATCCTGATACAGTATTGTTTGAGATGAGAAAGAATATTAGACTTTTAAGGAAATGAGAAAGTTTTGTTAAATACATCTTTATTAAACGTAAATTTCGGATAAACTGAAGGCAAGAAAACTCTTTTAAAACTACCATTCAAATATACTATTATAAATATTATGAAATCAGAATTTCTTATAATGAATTTAAAATCTTTAAATGAAATCCCCATTAAAATTGTTACCCCTTTCCCCTTTATATCTCTCTACTTTGTATTTCAACAAACTTTTTATTTATTTGTGAAAAGACAGTTTTGCTATGTTGAATAAAAGTAGGAGAGAAATACTTGATGGAAAATGTAATATGATAGTTTTCAGTTTTGTAAACTTTAAAGTAACTTAGTTAAATTAATTTTACTGTTAAAAATGTATTTGTTTAATAATTTATCTTTAAGAGTCTTCTTTGAATGATCTATTCCAATCCTATTTTCCTTGGTAATAATATATGAAATATATCATGAAATTAAAAATGTGTGGAACAAATGTAGGTATTGCAAAATATATTTATGTTCTTCTAAGCCGTTTTGTTTTACCCTAATAAATGGATAAGCACTTAATCTTTTTGAACCATTTCCATAAAAAATGTATCTACGTATATCACATAAAACAATCGCAGATGAACCTGAAAAAAGGTTTGGATGACTTCCAAACTAAAAACAAAATGTATGGCCAATATATAACGCAGTTCAAATTCGGCACAGATCCTGATACAGTATTGTTTGAGATGTGAAAGAATATTAGACTTTTAAGGAATCGAGAAAGTTTTGTTAAATACATCTTTATTAAACGTAAATTTCGGATAAACTGAAGGCAAGAAAACTCTTTTAAAACAACCATTCAAATATACTATTATAAATATTATGAAATCAGAATTTCTTGCAATAAATTTAAAATCTTTAAATGAAATCTCCATTAAAATTTTTAACCCCCTTTCCCCTTTATAACTCTCTACTTTGTATTTCAACAACCATTTTTATTTGTGGAAAAACAGTTTAGCTATGTTGAATAAAATAGAATAGAAATACTTGTTGGAAAATGTAATATGATAGTTTTCAGTTTTGTACACTTTTAAATTATCTTAGTTAAATTATTTTTACTGTTAAAAATGAATTTATTTAATAATTTATCTTTAGTAGTCATTTTTGAATGATCTATTCCAATCCTATTTTCCTTGGTAATAATATATGAAATATATCATGAAAACGAAAATGTCTGGAACAAATGCAGGTATTGATAAAATATATTTATATTCTTCTGAGCCGTTTTGTTTTACTAGGATAAATGGATAAGTACTTAAACTTTTTAAACCATTTCCATAAAAAATGTATCTACGTATATCACATAAAACAATCGCAGATGAACCTGAAAAACCATTTGGATGACTTCCAAACTAAAAACAAAATGTATGGGCAATATATAACGCAGTTCAAATTCGGCACAGATCCTGATACAGTATTGTTTGAGATGTGAAAGAATATTAGACTTTTAAGGAAATGAGAAAGTTTTGGAAAATACATGTTTATTACACGTAATCTTCGGATAAACCGAAGGCGAGGAAACTCTTTTAAAGCAACCATTAAAATATACGATTATAAATATTATGAAATCAGAATTTCTTATAATGATTTTAAAATCTTTAAATGAAATTCCCATTAAAAATATTAATAATTAAAAAATTAGGAAAATACTAATACTTATTACTATATTAGGAAATATTTATTACAACTTATTACTGTGGGTTCTTTTAAATTTATTTTATGGAATGACTATTAATCAGTTGTAGAATATAAATCCATGTTAAATGTACATGTATACATACATGCTAGCAGCTGTCAAGAGACAACTAGTTAAAACTAGTTTTGAAATGGTAAAAATAGCCATTCACATTATTTCCCGATTTACCCATGTTATGATTTATTCCTTTTCTTGTACTACGTAAAAATATCACTGAAATTTGTCAAAGTATATTTAATCGCTATTTAAGTTAGTATTTCGATGAAAATTACAGCACTGGAATTTTTCGTAATTATAATAATTTCCCTTTACTTTGTAAAAGTAAGCAAAAAGACTCTTGGTTATATCTAATGTCAATCATTTGGAGATGTTGTTCAATAGAGGGTCTCTCATGTGAATAATTTTTACCACAGGTATTTTGGCTAGTTGTATGGAGTTTTACTTATCCCTTATGTTAGTTGTATTAGTTGTATTAATTTTATTAACTCCTTTTCTTGTAATACTTAAGCAATATCACTGAAACTTGCCAAAATATATTTAATCATTACTTTAATTACTATTTCGATGAAAATTACAGCACTGAAATGTTTCATGATTGCAATAATTTTCCTTTACATTGTAAAAGTAAATAAACAGATTCTTGGTTATACTTGATGCCAATTATTTGGAGCTGTTGTTCAATAGAGAATCTCTCATGTGAATAATTTTCACCTCAGGTATTTTGGCTAGTTATGTGGAGTTTTATTTAGTCCTTATGTTAGTTGTATGAATTTTATTTACTCCTTTTCTTGTACTACGGAAAACAATAGCACTGAATCTTGTCAAAATATATTTAATTGTTATTTAAATTATTATTTCGATGAAACTTACAGCACTGGAATTTTTCATGATTGCAATAATTTCCCTTTACTTTGTAAAAGTAAGTAAAAAGATTCTTGGTTATACCTCATGCCAATTATTTGGAGATTTTGTTCAAAAGAGGGTCTCTCATGTTAATAATTTTTACCTCAAGTATTTTGGCTAGTTGTACGGAATTTTATTTACTGCTTATGCTAGTTGTATGAATTTTATTTACTCCATTTCTTGTACTACGTAAAGAAATATCACTGAAACTTGTCAAAATATATTTAATCATTATTTAAATTAGTATTTCAATGAAAATTACAGCACTGGAATTTTTCATGATTACAATACTTTCGTTTTATTTTGTACAAGTAAGTAAAAAGACTCTTCGTTATACCTGATGCTAATCATTTGGAGATCATTGATCAATAGATGGTATCCCATGTAAATAACTTTTTACCTCAGGTATTTTGGCTAGGTGTACGAAATTTTATGCTTCTAAGCTCTCTTGAAACACATTGTACCACTGAAATTTACCTAGGTTTTATATTTTAAGACAGACCCAATACAGATTGTAGATGATATTTCAAACCGAACATAAAGCTTTGATCTCGAAAGAAAAAAAATTCTTGAAATATATCCTCTATACTGAGCTTTATTCACTAAATTATTTTTATTACTTTATTCACTCGATCGGTTACATATGCATGGTATGATATATACGGTATCTTTAAACTTTGATAAAATATACTATCATACACTTTACTACTTTTTTTATAAAGCATTTTTTTACGCTTAAATGAATTCTTTTTTATTTATTCCATCATCGTAAATATGTATCCGGAAAACATATCTTTATGAGAATATGTGTACCCACATATCAGAGATCAATGCCCAATATTTCAAGAATTTTATTTATTAATTGTTTTACTACTCAACAATAAAAAATTTCATTAGGTGTGATTGGAAAGTACGTGTGTATTTATATCTCGAAGATCAATACCCATTTTGCAGAATTTAATTTATTAATTAATCTCTTTACGGCCAATCTAATTAAGAATTTTTATTAGGTTCATTTGTAAATTTTTGTGCATTTATACTTCAGAGGTCAATGCCCGTATTTTAATTTCAAATTTATTAACCTTAGCCAAGTATGTATATTG
>CM063508.1:113202301-113209801 GCA_032207245.1 Pardosa pseudoannulata | reverse complement strand
ATAAATCCTGTTTCTCTACTCGATCCACCCACACACACGTGTACTCTTACTTACTCTACATACAAGATTTGCCATTTTTTTTCGAAGCAGTGATTTTATATTTCCTTCAGTTCTTTTCAGGAAATTCGATAAAATATAAAAATTCTCTTAATTTTGAGATGAATGCAATTGAAACAAGGCTTTTAAGTCCGTTTTTAGTAAACAAAATTAAAAATCTTCTTATTTGGAAGGGAAGATTAACTTTTATCAGTTTATTTCTGCCTTGTACAGAATTAAAGAGGTATTGTAATCATATATTGTTTAAGTTTGCAATGACATAGCTATGTAACGAAATGCCTCATTATAATGAATGATAATGCATCAGATCTCATAGTACTTCAGCTCTATTGACAACAAGGTTATGAAGAAAATGAAATGTTTTTTAAAGGTGAAAGCGTTGGGGAAAATAATGATGTTGATGTCACATCATAAAGGTAAAAAATGTGTGCAATAACAGGCCTACTAGGAAGTCATGTTGTATACACATTGCTTTTTTTATGTGATACATTATCAGAATTAAACTTTAAGCATTTTCTCCTAGTTTGAAATTCAAATTTGTTCCTCTGGGTATTCGTGATTTTTGCATAAGGTTTAAAACCTGCTATCTCGTTACATCATAAAGAGTATAAAACTTTAGCGTTTATAATTGCTATGATGCTTTTCATTTTATAGATATTTCATCATAAACTGATTTTTTTTTGCGATTTTTTTACTCTGTACCAGTAAACAGTCAAACAATAAAAAGTATGCAAATCATTAAATAGTATACCAGTAAATAGCGAAAATTTAAAGTTTTTGTTTGTAAATAATAGATATTTCTTTTCTAAAATTTAAAATCTTTATAACATTTGTTTGAAAAATAATATTGGAACTGTATATGGATACTTTATTTGCATTGATAAAAAATGTAGCATTAATGGTCACTATATTGAAACTTTCATGCACAATACGAATTGCATTAAAAAGGAAGGTGAACATTAAATGATTTAATAGTCTAAAATACAAAATGTTGACCTTCTAAAGCTAATCCATTTAGAGGTATACGTAATAAATACGTTACAATTAAATTAGTTTAGAGATGGTTGAAAGGCATATTTAAAGTTTCAGAATTCACTTAAAGTTCTCAAAATTGTTTAAAACCTGGTCAAAAGGAGTACTCTTGTTGAAATATGATGACTAAAATTTTTCGTACGTACAACACTCCCATTCTCTGTACAAAGGAGTGAAAATAATTAAATTCATTTTCACGAGCTTTTAAAAAACTCTATGCGGTAAAATAATTTAATTTAATCTTAATAGTTATAAAAATGCTAATGCACCAGATGACACTGGGTATTACTTCAGCTAAAAGAAAAATAAATTTAAAAAAAATATAACACGTAAAAAAGCCCAAGAACTATGCATATCTGTAAGACGTTGCAAGGACTATGATAGAAGCGGTAATATGGAGTATACATTTTAATGTTATTTATATGTAAAGGTATAAGAGTAATTCATTTGTGCAAAACAAAAAAAGATAAAAAAATATTTCTTTTATGTCCCAGGATAAAATTATTTTTATCTTCTAAACAAAGGAAAGTTAGTTACGAACATTCTCTAGATTTAAAAGCGTTATATCCCATTATAACATCAGCTTTAATATATTATTTCTATATACCCAAATCTTACTTTGTCCTGTATTTTCAGGAATACAATCTGCTATTATTCAGTTTTACTGAACAGGAAAAAGAGATATTTTAATAGTAAAAGCTTATAAAATGCAATGTACTTTGAAACGTGGAGTAGATTAAGGTATCGTAGATAATCCATTTAATGATTGATGTCCATTATAACATCAGATTTAATATATTATTTCTATATACTACACAAATCTTACTTTATCCTGTATTTTCAGGGATACAATCTGCTGTTATTCAGTTTTACTGAACAGGGAAAAGAGATATTTTAATAGTAAAAGCTTATAAAATGCAATGTACCTTGAAACGTGGAGTAGATTAAGGTATCGTAGATAATCCATTTAATGATTGATGTCCATTATAACATCAGATTTAATATATTATTTCTATATACTACACAAATCTTAATTTGTCCTGTATTTTCAGGAATACAATCTACTGTTATTCAGTTTTACTGAACAGGAAAAAATAGATATTTTAATAGTAAAAGCTTATAAAATACAATGTACCTTGAAACGTGGAGTAGATTAAGGTATCGTAAATAATCCATTTAATGCTTGATGTCCATTATAACATCAGATTTAATATATTATTTCTATATACTACACAAATCTTACTTTATCCTGTATTTTCAGGAATACAATCTGCTGTTATTCAGTTTTACAGAACAGGAAAAAGAGATATTTTAATAGTAATAGCTTATAAAATGTAATGTACCTTGTTACATGGAGTAGATTAAGGTCTCGTAAATAATCCATTTAATGCTTGATGTCCATTATAACATCAGATTTAATATATTATTTCTAAATACACAAATCTTACTTTGTCCTGTATTTTCAGGAATACAATCTGCTGTTATTCAGTTTTACTGAACAGGAAAAAGAGATATTTTAATAGTAAAAGCTTATAAAATGCAATGTACCTTGAAACATGGAGTAGATTAAGGTATCGTAGATAATCCATTTAATGCTTGATGTCCATTATAACATCAGATTTAATATATTATCTCTATATACAGAAATCTTACTTTGTCCTGTGTTTTGAGGTATACAATCTGCTGTTATTCAGTTTTACTGAACAGGAAAAAGAGATATTTTAATAGTAATAGCTTATAAAATGTAACGTACCTTGAAACGTGGAGTAGATTAAGGTATCGTAGATAATCCATTTAACGCTTGATGTACGTAATATTGCGCATTATCTATAAGTTTTATGAATAGAACGATGATATTATTAGATAAAACGTTTAATTTAAAAATATCCATTTAGACATTTATATGATAGACATAAAAGGACAATGCAGTTCTTGGAGTTTAGAATTTTACTAAAATCCATTAAATTATGGCAAATTTTATTAGTTACAAAACTTCAAATTAATATTTTTTAAATCATTAACAATTTAAAATTATTACACGGATTGTTCTATAATTGTCTTATAATATTAATTTAGTTTCAGTCATATTAATAATATATTCTTGGATTAAATTTATACTTAAGAAAATTAAATGGAAGAAGTTTTTATATTTGTTTCCATTTTAAAGTCTATTAAGTATCATGTGCTGTAAATGTTTCCTTGAAATATATGCTCATAGAAGTCTTACATTTTTCTCCGAAACATATAACCCTAAAGAAACTAAATTCAAAAATGTATTTGGTATATCCTTTACATTTTAAAAGCTATTTAATAGCTTAGCATCTTAAAATGACAGATAAATCATTGTAGGCATATAAAAGATAAAAAAAAATTTGAAATATGAAATGACCATTAGGATAATGTATAACGTATTCTATTATATACTTGACTAATCCTATAAAAGTTCAAATCATGGAAATCCATAAAATAACAATTTTATATAATATCACATTTTATAGTAGTACCGTAATAATTTTTATAAGTTTAGATTTTTATTGTTTGTAAATCTTTAAACTGCTGTGAATGCTGCCAATAGTGGAATTCGTTAGACATTATCTAACATTTTGTTGCTTAAACCTTTATAGAATCTCTAAAAGCATCATTTTTAAATTAATCCTTTTGATGTTTAACCCTTTTTACGGACAGTGGTTTTGGAGCGAAACCACTTGTTAAATTCTTTCTCTGCTTTTGAAAGACATAGAATGGATTTCTTAGGTTTTCTGTGTTTATGACATTTCAAACTCACAGCAGAGAGTATACAAAAGCTCTATACTTCATTTGAAATATATGTGGATAAACTTACTTTACCATTAAACGTCAGTAATATGAATTTTCACCTATAAACGAAAATAAATGTCTATCCAAACAAAACTTATAAATTGTTTGTTTAGTACGTTCTACTGTTTTTTACACGATGGCGAATAAGAGATATAACTTAAGGCCGATTCCGAATTGCTACGAACATCAAACGCCTGCAGTGGGAGTTTAACAAATGAACTCCGGTACCTAAAAGCAGAGCTGTACCATATGACCATCGTGCGGATGTAAATTGGTTAGTTTTTCTTTATCATAAACTTTTAGATAATAATCATTGTTCCCGTAGTATAATTAAACCTTTAAAAAAGCATTTTCACTCCATACAAGGGATTGATTTTGACCTATAATCAACCCTCAAATTTCTCCCCCTCAAAAAATGTAAAAAAAATATGCATTTACATTTATAAAAATCATAGATACTATTTAGGAACTAATTTCATTAAATCCCAAAGAATTTATAATGTTGACCTTTAAAGGTTTAATGTAGGTAATTTAAAAAAAAATAGTTCGTTTGTGACATCCATACATAACCAGAAATCAGGATTATGGCCTTCAGGAAAGCTAGTTTTTGAATATTTTAACATTTATTTAAATACATTATAACAGTTTTGAAATTAGAGAATTAAATAAAAGCAATATGAATCTAAGTTTTAATAACTACTGGTAGCAAAGTACAATTGTCACTTTCAGGGAAAAAGTAAATTCAACTAATTAACTTTTCTATCGGATTATGTTGCTACTATGTTAGTTTTTTATACCTTATTTTTATTCTTATCATTCTTATCATTATTATTATTTTATGATATTTATTTATAATGTAATTAAAAATAAATTTTTCTTATTAGTATTATTTAACTCACTCTAACTACCTGACCACTGAAACTGTTTACAAAGAATTGAAATCTATTTATTATAATAAATTAAATTTTAAAAAGCAAAGGATTCGAATCAAATAGAGAGAAGTTATTATTACGTTTAACTTACTAAATTGTTAAATGTTACATTTTCCAATTAATCTATATGTGTTCCCTATGAATATTGAATATTGACATTGTAGAATAATGCTAAAATTTCTTGAATAGATTTTATGTACATGCTTGTACAGAATACGAGAACATTCATTATTTGTTCTTTTATTATGAAGAAATAGAAATCTTCCATCTCTTATATTACCTCTTATATTACTTCTAAATATATTTGACTCCTTGTAGTTCACATTTTCTTTGCCTAGATAATAACTTGTTTCGTGAATATTCTGCTCATATTCTGTAACAGAACTTTAAATTTTTTTTTTCGATGAATGATATTCATCATCACTATTTCATTTACCTGATTAAAGTTCCCTTCATCGAACAAAACAGTTGAAAGTAACCTTTGAAACCTTTCCATTTCTGAACTAAGGTACAATACCATTTTGAATGACATAATAAAGACTGACTATGATACTGATAGCTACAACGTGCTAGAATATTTCATATATGCCTATAGCAATTTACAGCAATTACAGCAATTTGAGTGGAAACTGAAAGAACTAATCACTATGAAAGATGGTCAGTACACACGGCAGGCTTTTAGAAAGCCGTGTTACAAATGCATATAATGCATTTATAGTTTTACAAATGTATATAATGTGTTCCGTCCAGCAGCCATGATGCGACAATAGTTTTGTAAACTGTGTTTATTTTGTAACCGCGAAGCGTAGCGTTATCTGTAAATATATGTAATACAATAGTGTTCGCTGAGAGCGAGGGGATTAAATTGGCCATATATTCTGTTTTTTCTTGGTTTTCTTTAAAGTGGATGGTTTGAACGACGTTGGGAGTGAGAATAGTCAAAGCCATTGTAAGTAAATGCTTTATTCTTTTTAATCATAAATCTTATTGGGTTGTCATTTTCTCAACGCTGATCCAATCCATATTCATTTAATTCTATTTCATTGTGTTTAAGTATTTTGATATTCCCCTCATTCACATTATTCTTAATTATTATACATTCCATTAAGTCTTAACATCTCACATAATGTTTACAAAATATCTGATTTATTTTAAAGTGTGAAGACATTAGATACTTTAAAGTCATCAGAATACAAAAATGCACACATCTGTACACCCGACCCATTCCGTAATGTCTTTTAGTAGTTTTATTTCGGACAAAGAGATTATCACGAGTATTTCACACAGTAATGATTGTAGTTTACAGTTTGTGAAAATTGCATGATATTTGTAGATTAAAAAAAAGAACAAACTGAGTAATAGGATGTCTATGATTTTGCTTTATCCTACTCTGCTATTACATATTTTTAGTAGTTTGATTACAGACAAGAGGATTATCACAAGTATTTCACATAGTAAAGATTGTAGTTTACAGTTTGTGGAAATTGCATGATATTTGTAGATTAAAAAAGAACAAGCTGAGTAATAGGATGTCAATGATTTTGTTTTATCCTTATCTACTATTACACATTTGTAGTAGTTTGATTACAGACAAGAGGATTAACACGAGTATTTCACACAGTAAAGATTGTAGTTTACAGTTTGTGGAAATTGCATGATATTTGTAGATTAAAAAAATCAAGCTGAGTAATAGGATGTCAATGATTTTGATTTATCCTTCTCTACTATTACACATTTTTAGTAGTTTGATTACAGACAAGAGGATTATCACGAGAATTTCACACAGTAAAGATTGTAGTTTACAGTTTGTGGAAATTGCAGGATATTGGTAGATTTAAAAAAAAAACAAGCTGATTATTAGGATGTCAAAACATTTTCTTTATCCTTTTGTACTATTACATACTTTTAATAATATAAAATGCAAAATTTGTGCACTATTAAAAATACAATAATTCCTAGATCATTAATATTATATTAACTGTAAAGAAATTTAGAGTTGTTGCTTAAAGCAATGCTTAAAATATCTAAAAACTTAAAAATAAATATTTGTCTCGGTTTACTTTTACAAACCAATGAAAGGTTAGGGTCTCGCATAGGGAAAATTATCGGTTGAAGCAGCAGAACATCTGTCAGTATATTTTCTCTCTCTATTTGTGAGCTACTTACGTTAGTTTTAATTTAATGCTAAAACATTTTCATGATAATATAAATCGGAGCAATAATTATCCGAAGGTAAAAGTCTGATATAGATTAGTTGAGCTAAACACGTATCCTTAATGCTACAAATATATGTTATGATATGCATATATGACTGTAATTATTAAATGTGCATTATCCGAAATATTAAAAAAAGTACATAATACTAAAAGCAAATTATGTTTAGGAGACATATGTATTTTCAATTAAACATGGGCCGAACGATGGCCGATTGGTTAGGGTGCTGGCCTTCGGATCCGGAGTTCGTGGGTTCGAATCCCACTCTGGCATGGATGTTCGTAGCCGTTCGGAATCGGCTTTAAGCAGTAGGTCCCGGTCTCATTAGCCCTCGTGTTGCAAAAAGTAGACCGTAGCACTCCAAACCAAACCAAACCAAACCAAACCAAACCAATTAAACATGTTATTTCATTATCACGTCCGAATTTGTTTCTTATGTACTATAAGA
>CM063508.1:113192301-113194801 GCA_032207245.1 Pardosa pseudoannulata | reverse complement strand
TATCTTATAATCATAATTATGTCAAATACTTACCATGTAGATTAAAGCATGAGTGGTAATACGCCAGTACTCTACAATGCATAATTTTTTAATTCTAAATGTAAAACTTTTTACACAATATTTTTTAAGTAAAATTCTATATTTGCAGTAATAGAACTTTCCTTTTAATATTTGAGAATAATGCTTATTCTAGCAATTCAATTTTACTTCAACCTTTTACACATAATTTTAAGTATATATCTTAAATACATATTTTAAGTATGTCTAAAAGTAATACGCATGTAATATTTTCATTAAATCTATATGATCTCCAATCTATTAATAAATAATGCATTATAAGATAATTAAAAGTTTTTTCTACTGATTTTACATGCACAGGAATAATGTGTTCCTAATTTCAGAGTGCATTTTAAAGAACATTGAATAGCATAAAATAAATTATTTTTTAACGTACACTACTACTCAAATGGGAACTAGTACTTCATATAATCATCATGCTACTATTTCTATATGTCGAAGGTAATATCGAGGATGTTATTTTACAAAAATTTTTAAAATTATCTTTATTATTAAAAATCTTTATTTTTAAAATGATTACTACAATTCAGAATGAAACAAAAAGTAGAGAAAAACATATATTCTCGGGGATATAATAATGTAATGAGCTATTCTTAAAGTATAACATTTGTAAAACTCTCTAGTCTTTAAAGATTAATGTAAATTCATAAGAAACTACGTTAAGGAAAAATAAAATAAAGAGAAAAATAATTATACAAAAGAAATATTTCTTTGTGTTTCTACTTTTGAATATCTCGTTCTTAAAAACTGTAGTTCTACAACTTATCAAGCTATGTATTTCTCATATCACGCTGTCTAGCTTTAGTTTTCAAATAAATTATATCTATAAGAATAAATAATTAATTTTACATTTTTATTTTATAAAAGACAAATTATTAATTTATTTTTCAACGTTTTTTCCGATGTCCATCAAACTAAACCATTAACAAAATATTTATCATTACTTTTGTTTGGAGAGATATTTAAATGGAATTACGTTGCACGCACTCTTTCATAAAAATTGCCATTTAGTAATAATTCTATGTATCTAGTCTGTAACGGACCACATATAATTTAATGTAACATAATGTATATACATAAATGCAATTATCTCTTTATTATAATTACTTCGTAGCTGCATTAAAAGCGAGTCAAATGTGCTTCTGCCTTGGAAATGTCAGTGTTTACAATGCCATGAGAAACACGTGACGTATAGTGACGTCTTTGTATGCTAAGGAGTTAAGGAAACCGTATGCATTTATTAAGTAAACTATTGCTTTAATTGAACTACCGAAATTCGCGAGGATTCTAATAGACACTAGAAACTCCTAAATGGTTAATTCTAAGACTGGAATAAATAATCTATGTTCGCAAAGCAATCATTACGATCCAGTCAGATTCGTTTCTCTTTATATTACGTAACAGTTTTTGAAACAGATATAATATGTACTACATCTTATCAGGTTATTTCAATAACTTCGAGTTTACTTTGGGGTGAGATTTAAAATGCCCTTTTTTTAAACTTAGCTGTTTTTCTTTAAAGATAATTAGTATATGATGTTCTGTTTTCGTTCCTAGCACAGAATAATAGAAGCATTGTACTCAGGGTTCCTAAAAATTTTAACACATTGTGTGCGGGTACATTTCGCAGTGAAATTGTACCGGGAGTGGGCGTTTTATGTGTATATTTAGTTATTCAGTTAAATCTCAATAGATCAAAAGTTATTTAATTTTTTAACCAGCTTTTAGTATTTTATATTGAACTATATAAAGAAATATACAAATAGAAATATATAAATAACAACCATAAGATTTTTGTTAGAAAAAATATATTTTTTATTGGATAAATTTGTAAAAGTATCATAAATATGAAAAATCAAATAGAAATAATAGTATATAGTTTTAATTATTTCGCACTATGTTATATATAAACATTTTTACACTATAAAAAATGAAAAGAGCAAACATAAAACTAATAATAAACTAATAAACTAGTTTTTATTTCTCTAAATTTTTCCAGAATCTATGTAGTAGACAAGAACGCTCGGCTTCGTTTTCCTGTATATACCCTTATTTTTGTATCCACAAACAAACCATGTTGTTACACTAACCCGTACTAATATGTGACCCGCGTTCAAGTATCAATCGTCAGAAAACTGGTACGTGTTCAACATACAATGTGTTTTGTACAACAATTTTGTTTTATTTAAATACAGTTTTAGGATTTAAGTAGTATTTAATATAATTTATTAAAGTAAGCGTTACAGATAAAGTTATTTAAATAACAATATATTGTATATGTTCAATGATTAAGTTTTTATAATTTCATTCTTATTTTTAGTGCGTGAAGTATTATTTATATATGAAAAATTATGTATTATATGCATAAAATATGATTTTACTATCCCTCCGCTACAAACTGTTACAAACTCTTTGTATTTTT
>CM063508.1:113182301-113187301 GCA_032207245.1 Pardosa pseudoannulata | reverse complement strand
AATAGAAATTTAACGTATTTTCCAAAACTATCTCAAATTATTTTTTCCAAAACCTGTCTATCTCGAATTTTTGTAAGAAACACAACATTCCAGTTTAGAGCCTTATTGCTTTGACAACCGCACAAGTTACCATTTCCAGGAAATACACTTCTAGGTTTCTCCCTCGGAGAGTTAATCGGTCGGGGACTGGGTGGGAATCGTACTAAAATCGGGTTCTCTGCTCTGGAATAAAGGATCGGGGTTGAGGAGGGTGGAATAGGAGACGGGAGAAATTTCTTTTTGGAAATAGAACTGGTTCTCAGTCTATAGCCTAATAACTAAACTATCATCTCGCATTTTGCTGTCTCAATTTTAGAGCTAAAAATGTCAGGTGTTAAAAGAAAATTGAATGCTTTGACCATCGAAAAAGAAATGGAAATTCTGTCATTTTTGAAGAAAATTCTTTCTATAAAGAAAACCGTAGTCGCCACTAAATTTGGAATTCCACCCAGTACATATTTCCACTATCATGGAAAACAAAGATATCGTACAAAAGAACTTCGAAAACGTCTGCAAAATAATGAAAAAGAGCCGTGAATGTAAATAAAACTAAAAGTACTTCAAATTTTCAATCTTTTGTATTGTGTAAAGAAATTTTCTTAGTATAATTTCATAAAACTTGTGTATCTCGAAACCTGTTTGTCTCGAATTTTTTTTTTACTCTCGAGATAGACAGGTTTGACTAAATATTTTATTTTTTCTGAAATTAAAAACTTCAAAATCATCTAACAGTTTTAACATAAAAAATAGACACTGTTATGAAATTTAAAATGTAAAAATATTTTAACTTTCATCACGGTGTAAATTATATATATTTACTTTGTTAATGTAACTGAGCTTCACAGAAAAGGCAAATGAGCTTCTATTTGATATAAAATTAGTTTCTAATTAGGAAATTTGAAAATATATTTGCATTTAAATATATTTCTACTATTTTCGATTGCTATATTCTGTCCATATTAATTTTATTGATAGAAACAAGAAATTTCATTTTATAGTATGCTAAAAATTTTCTTTCTTTAAGTATTATATTTTCTAACAGTTTCTTTACATATTTTATAAATTTTATTATGTCAAATACCTTTAAATTTTAAGATTAACAGATTAAATCTCATGGTTTACTTTCATTTAATTGAAAAATTTAGTTTCTAACATACATATTTAAAAGTTTTCCGGATAAGTTAATTTTATATTTTTATTTGATGCCTAATTTAAAATTATTTAAAAAATTACTACTCGAATAATAAAATAAATATTGTTTAAAAACTAGGTATTAAAGATGTTGTAAAAGACATTTTAAAAAAGAAGAACAATTTATTAACCGGAATGATTAACTGGAAAAAAGAATTTTATAATGAATATTTTAAGTCTCCAAAGACACTACGTCCTCTTAACATGTAGCCATTTTTCTTTCCTGGAGTAAACTTTGGAAATATATACAAATATTTTGTGGACAGGAAAAAATATGCGGCTCTTCGTTACTCTTTTTATTCATCCTGAATCTCCAAATCACTCGATAATGGTTATCGTTTAGTAATAAGGAGAAAGATGTCAGTTGGCAAGTTCTTTTAAAGAAATCAATCCTGTATAGATTCAAAACTCTGACACTTAATGTTAGAAGGAACACAAACCAATACCAACGTCAATACTAGTATAAGTCCTTAATACTAATACAAATGTATTCACATAATGTAAAGAGTCATTAATTGTAAAGAGAGAAGATGTTATGTTATATTTTTTTAATAATAAAATGTTAAACTCACTGCAGAAGGAAAAAATTACCTTATCCTCATTTTTACAAAACAATGGAATATTTGGCATTTTTTCACTCAACATTTTTTTTACAACTTTTGATTTTTTCCCAATTTTTTCCTGAAAGAACTGCATAAGTTATTCGTAGACAAAAAAATGAAGATTTATTGATAGTAAATGGAACAAATTTTAAAAGCTTCATCCAAAAACATTTTTTGAAAATGCTATATAGCTAAATTAATATACCTAGTATAAGAGTTATCTGTATTCAAAAGCTTTGTACACATTTAAATTTAGTGATTAAAAGAATCATTAATGCCACTGTTTGCTACATGCTCAGTAGACGCTATCCAGTACAACTGTTATTTGAATAATCTTGAAATAATATATTAACAATCATCATAAATTTTATATTATTTTTTATTATTCTATATTCTCTAGAATGAAATATAAATATAGATAACAAAGATTGAAGTAATAAATTAAGAGATAATACATGAAAAAATATTATGGTCCAGTAAGAATCAAAACCATATGAGCAATCAAAACTGACTCACATTCAGCATTACTGCAAGCTTAAAACGTAGCTATTTTTCTTCAGTTTCCTTAACTCTATGAATATGTCAGCATATTTTTATAAAGTGTATGAGATGCATGTATAGTAGCATCAGAATCTATAAATTTGCCGATGATGTATATCGTGAAGGAATAGAGAACAAGATGGCAGTTGTCAAGTTCTTGTAAAGAAATCAATCATGTATTCGGAAAGAAAAAAATAAAGATTTATTGATGGTAAATGGAACAAATTTTTAGATGCTCCCTCCAAACACATTTTCCTCAAATGCTATATACCTAAATTAATATTCCTTGTATAAGAGTCATCTGTATTGAAAAGCTTTTTACACATTTACAATTAGTGATAAAAGAATTATTAATGTCACTGTTTGCTACATGCTCAGTAGACGCTATTTAGTATGTTATTTAAATAATCCCTTAATAATGTACCATAAGTCTTCAAAATTTTATATTATTTTATATTATTCTATAGTATCTAAAATGAATATTAAATAAGTATAACAAAGAATAAAGTGATAAATTAAGAAATAACACATAAAAAATATTATATTTCATTAAGAATTCCAAACCATATGATCTGTCAAAACAGACTCACATTCAATATTACTATGAATTTAAAACGTAGCTCATTTTTTTCTTGAAGTTTTCTGAAGTCTGAATATGTCAGGATATTTTTATAAAGTGTATGAGATACATGCATAGTAGCATCAGAATCTAAATTGGCCGATTATCTATATCGTGAAGGAATAGAGAATACGATATCAGTTGTCAAGTTCTTTTGAAGAAATCAATCATGTATAGGTGCACAAGTGTGAAACTTAATGTTGGAAAGAACACAAAGAAATACCAATGTCAAAGTCCTTAATACTAATACAAATGTATTCACATAGTGTAAAGACTCATTAATTGCAGAGAGAGACAAAAACTGGGAGAAATGTTACATCTTATTTGTTTAATAATAAAATGTTAAATTCCCTTCAGAAGGAAAAAATTAATCAACTTTATTTTTACAAAACAATGGAAAATTCGGCCTTTACTCAACTTTTTTTTATAACTTTTGCTTTTTTCCCTACTTTTTTAATAAAGAACAGCATAATGTATTCGGAAAGAAAAAAATAAAGATTTATTGATGGTAAATGGAACAAATTTTTAGATGCTCCCTCCAAACAGATTTTTTTGAAAATGCTATATAGCTCAATTAATATTCCTTGTATAAGAGTCATCTGTATTCAAAAGCTTTGTACACATTTAAAATTAGCTATTAAAAGAATCATGAATATCAGTGCTATCTCTATGCTCACTAGACGCTATTCAGTATAATTGTTATTTGAATAATGCCTTAATGTACTAACAGTCTTCATAATTTTATATTATTTTATATTTTCTATATTCTCTAAAATGAATATTAAGTAAGTATAACAAAGAATGGAGTGATAAATTAAGAAATAACACATAAAAAATATTATGGTCCATTAAGAATTCAAAACCATATGATCTGTCAAAACAGACTCATATTCAGCATTACTACAAGTTTAAAACGTAGCTCCTTTTTTTTCCTGAAGTTTCCTGAACTCTGTGAATATGTCAGGATATTTTTATAAAGTATATGAGATGCATGCATAGTAGCATCAGAATCTATAAATTTGCGATGATGTATATCGTGAAGGAATACAGAACACGATGCCAATTGGCAAGTTCTTTGTGAGAAATCAAACATATATATGGGCAAATATCCAAATATCAGTACGAAAGTTAATGTAAGAATCATGATAAACGAATATTAATGTCAGTACGAGGAAGAATCATTAATCCAAATGTATTCACATCCTTTATTAAGTCATTAAGCGTAAACTGAGATAAAAACGTGAAAACAAGGCGAGATGCAGTAAATATTTTTTGAATAAATGCCAAAAACACTGAGGGGAGAATTAATTACTTTTTAACATATCATCATTGTATGATAACAATGAAATTTTTGAAGAATTTTACAAAAAAGTTTGCTAACTTTATTTTTTACACATTTCAGCAGCATTTCCAACTGTTGCTCATAAAACAATTATTTGTTAGTGATCTATTCAAAAGTTGATAAAACTGCCACTAAAGAACATTTTAAGCCTATATGGCTGAATAAATATTTTTAAAATATGCATATATTTTCATGGAAGCTTTGAAAATTTTTGAAATACAAACTACAAAGATCTTACTATTTTCCGCATCAACCCAGTAGAACTTTTTTTTTATTTGGTATTCCAATGATCTCCTAATAATGCACTAGGTGTTTATAATTTTCATACATTTATCGCCGAATTAAGAATAAAGTAGAAATAACAGATTATGAAATTAATTCTACTACAATATCACAAAACTTTTAAGATTTCTAAAACGCATTTAAGTTAAAGAGCAAAGTGGAATTTTACTTATGTTTATTTTCTTACAAATCATCAAGTTCCTTATAAAAATATGAAATATATTTAAAAATAAATATGGTTATTTAACACAGTTTTACGTAAAGCTTAATTATATCAACCTACGTATAAATTAGTGTATAAACTGTAGATTATAAATTCATTTTTTCACAATCTCTAAATGCAAATGAAACTTATTATTGCATGAAGTAAAACTTTAAAAATGGT
>CM063508.1:113177301-113179801 GCA_032207245.1 Pardosa pseudoannulata | reverse complement strand
TATAATATGCAAAAGATTACGTCATAATTTTAGAATCTACAAAAAAAGATGTTTTCAATGAATTTCTTCATTCAAAATTTCTGTTCATTATTTAGAAATCTAATTTATTATATCGGAAAATTCAAAAAACATTAAAACTAGAAATTTTTGATAGTATAGTGATAGATTGTAAAAGTGATTATATATATATATATATATATATATATATATAAAAGGATATATGTGTGTATGCATGCATATATATATATATATATATATATATATATATATATATATATATATATATATATATATATATATATATATATATATATATATATATATATATGTATAATGCATATATATATATGTATATAATATGTATATACATATATGTATATATATATATATATATATATATATATATGTATATATATATATATATATATATGTGTGTATATAAATATGTATATATATATATATATATGTGTGTGTGTATTCATGCATATATATATATGTATGTGTATATATACATAACTTACTTGGGAAAATAGAAACTTTAATCACAATGCACTGCTAAAGACATAAAATAATTCCAAATTTGTGGAACTTAAAGAGGATCAAAACGCATCTGTCTATCGATTGTCAGTTCTGATCAATGGCTCTGCATAGAATTATATAGACGTTTGCCACCGATGTCAGCCCCAGAGTGTCTCGTGTTGCAAAAAAGTAAACCATAGTACTCCAAATCAAAACCATTCGGCCCCAGAGTAAGGGATTCACGTATTTTTTATTTCCTTGAGCAAATTTAGCTGCAAGTTGAATCTTGGTCTTTCCATTTAGCTCGAAAACATAAAGGCAGCATTTTAATTATTGCAGAAGGAATATTATGTAACTGGTACAGCTGAAAAATATGTCCAAAAAGCAAAAAAATTAGCATTTATTTCAGTGTTAATTTTGACAGATGGGAAAAAGGAATTTAAGTCGGAGAAGACTCCTTTATTTGACATTATGTGGAGGGGAGGTATTAAAATTGAGAAGAGGAAAATGAAGAATTTTTGTTATCCATTTTAGAAATAGTATTTTGGTTATCTATTTTAGAAATGTATTACTTTCCTTACCTCTCTCTCTCTCTGTAATCTATATATATGTATGCATATGCTTTTGTCTACTAGAGTTTACAAGGTTCGAGCTATCATGGAAGTAACTGAAGCCGTATGGAATAGGATGGAAGTAGATTCCGGTTTAAGAAGTAAAATAAAAATATCTGTTGTGTAGAACTTTCTTCGCTATTCGAGTTACATGCTTCTCGAATATTCTGATTGTATATATATATATAATCTGTGTCCCATCGTTGGGGCTCTATTTTCAAGCAAGTTGCTTCTGTCTCAAAAAATACAATTGTTGATTGAACCTAATTGTATCGTTATTAAGATCTTCGCTATGTATAGATCGATATATAGATAGTTCTAGTAGACACACACAGATAATAATATTACAGGCACAAATATACCTATATGTATGAATAAATGTCTTCAGAAACCTATCAAAAGAGAAACAACTTTATATTTTCTGACAAAATGAAAGTATTATTTTAGGAATGGATGGGGACATCAGGAATTATACACTGTAAAATACGTATACACATGCACCAAACAAGTATAATCTCTGGAAGACCAAGACGAATTTTATCATACAAAGGTAAAATAATGGATATTTCATAACTAATGCATGTTAAATTCCACGTGCTGCAAGGACATTACTGTAAAATCAGATAGAATTTCAGGCATAACTTGTTCTGGATAGGTCGATTATCAAATCGGTGTTCATCGCATTGGATCACTAGATCAGTGGAGATTTCTGGTCAAATCTCATTAAAATTCTAAAGCATAAAATGATTTCCGTCCCTGTGCAGAGATTGGATATCTCGTGTCTTTTGAGAGGATTTGAGAAACTGGCAGCCTAAGAGGATTAATAATTTGCCTCTAGCTGGCTTAATTATTACTAAAGTTACGTTTGTAAGTTTCATTTACGAAACTCAGTTTGAAGTGCGGACGCAGTAATACGCAAGAAGCTGTTAAAAATAGTTGAAAGTCATGAAAAGTATAAAGAAGAAGTAAATGCGGGACATGAATGTATTAACACGTCTAATACGAAGGAGATCATTTATATCCTAGATGAATGACATACATCATATTCGATTAATGTTTTAGGATGAAAGAACATAAAATAAATCCCATTTTTCAAATTGCATCCCTGCAATAAAATTTGAGAGCGCTTTACATTTTAGTAACAATTTTAAACATATTTATGAGTATAAAAGTTTTTTTTTTTAACAGAAATAAAATATTATTTTTAAATCCACGTTTTGCACTATACTTTTTGCACCAAAATGTTTTAAGATTAATTAAATCTCTCTATTAAACTTCTATGACGTAAATTCATATATTAATTATACTTTACTAACTTTCATAGTAATAGAAATTTAACAGTTATTTACAGTTTTACATAAAAATAATAT
>CM063508.1:113167301-113174801 GCA_032207245.1 Pardosa pseudoannulata | reverse complement strand
TGTAGAGTTTCACAATAAGGTAACGCCGAAGTTGATGAAATAGAAAACTTTTTATTCCATTGAAGATAATGTACTGACAGATCAGATTGTTATTTTTGTCATTGTTTTTTTTTGGTTGTAAATAGTTTTTGACATGTGATGTTAAACATGAATTGTAGAATGAATAAATCAAAAGTATTTCTCTTCTAACGTTAGTTTTAGCAAATAGATTAATATAAATAAAATTCATAAGTCGAGTTTCATAACACTCTATGTTCTTTTAGACCACAGTTTTGTTTCACAAATAAGAAATTTTGAGTCAACATGCTTTGACATATACCTTTATTGCAATTTTTTTCATCCTTTAATAGCCACCGTTAAGGGTAACCAAATTAAGGTCGTTCTTCTAAAAATGTGTTGCTTAATATATTGACTTGCTACTTTTCTATTAAAAATTTAAACTAGAGCAATTAAATTATCCTTCCGTGAAACCGTATAGAAGGATACCTAGCTACCAGTCCTCGAGAGGAAAAAGCTGCTGAAATTAAAATGAAAAATTATTGCACTCCTTAACCCCAACTATGGCGATAATATAATTAATGTTTTTACTTGCCTGGGAACGAAAAGAAGAGCAATTAAATTACATACTTCGTAACGTACAAATACTGAAATTAGAAGTGAAGCATCTAGGTTTATAATATTGTTCAAAGAACCGAAATTTAATTTGTACTAAATGACGCAGTGCTGTTCACTTTTGCTTTTTACGCGCCATCGTCATGGAGAACAAACATATTTATATCAAAGCGGCAACCTTATGTTAATGAGCAGCAATACACATATTAAACGTTTAGCTCAAAGAAGAGCAATTAAGCAAATATTTTTCTGCCAGGAATTTGGAGAATATTAATTTAATAAGCCATAACTGCTTTTTCAAATTTTACTATATTTAATGCTTTACTTAAAAATTTTAAAGTTATATTTTGCAATGTCAGGCTTTATTTATAAAACTCAACAATTGTTGTAGACTAGAGGTAATAAAATTCCTTTTTTAATGTATATGAAATTTTGTTTAAAGTGGGAAAATTTATACATGTTCTACTAATGGTATAGGAAAAATTAATGATACTTTTAAATTTATTTACGTTGTTAAATTTGCTTTCCAAACTTTTAAATACACTAAAGTTAATTATTAAAAAAATCTCTCATGATTACTTTACATCTAGATTTTTAAGAATGTTTTGGGAGATAACAGTAAGCATCTTTTTTGTTACTGAAAATGTATAATGTAATCATTTACTTTAAAATTTCCCTGGTTAGTGAAATTAGAGGAAGACAAAATTAAGGGGATTTTTTGCAAAACGCGTGGAAAAGTGAAACTATCTAAAGTTGAGATAAATAATAATGAATTATAAATGAATTATTTTACATCAGGTTTTAAAAAATGTAAAATACATAATGAAATGAAATGAAGAGGAGCCTATAATTATTTACGAAGAGGACCTTTTTAAAAAATTTTTGGTTTATTTACATTTTGGTAAAACATTTTGTAAAATAAAAAAAATTCGTTCTAATTACAACTTTAATCTGGAGTCAAGAAATATTTCTACAGGGAGGATTTCAAATTTACAATAAATGAAATCGAAATTTAAAATTACTCTGGCGTTGCTGTAAACTGAATTTGTTATAAATGATTTGCGTCGCAGTTGCGTAGTTTAAACATTTTAATTAATTCACGATATATCTTGGCAGATTGCACTCTGCAAAAAAATGTTAAAGATTATAAAGGCATCCAGTGAGATACATAGAGTCCCCGTTAAAACTGAGCTACTATGGAAGCTTAAATGAAATTGTAACTCTCCAGGAATATTTTCAACAATAGACATTGTGTCGAAATAGATGTTTTTATTTATTTATTTATTTATTTATTTATTTATTTATTTTTTAAACAAGGACTATTATAAAAAGGATGGGTATGAAAAGGGTATGAAAAAGGTAGGTGGTAGGATTATATTTATGTACACATAAATTTAGTAAATTAAAGTTACATGCAATCAGTTCGATAAGTCCATGGACTGAGTTCCTGTCATATGCAGATGTTCACATATTTTTGTTACGAATTTTATTTTCCCTATAAATTTAAGAAAAAAAGTTTAATTATCGTCTACATCATGAAAAGTATTCTTTATCTGTTTCAAAGAGGTAACACATCTAAGGCTGCTTTCTCTTTCGAAAGATAAATTCTCTTATTAGATCATTAAAATATATGTGAGAAACATGTTTTTAATATTTCTACAAGTATGTAAGTGACTGCAGTTTACTTTTTGACTAAAAAAAGAGCATTCATAAAATGCAAGGGGTTATCAGAGACTAAAATTAAAAAGGAACATT
This sequence comes from Pardosa pseudoannulata, assembly GCA_032207245.1. NCBI lineage: Eukaryota > Metazoa > Arthropoda > Arachnida > Araneae > Lycosidae > Pardosa > Pardosa pseudoannulata. The sequence continues at coordinate 113,172,434 of CM063508.1, read as the reverse complement.
TAAATGTATAAATTTTATTTCACTAAACGAATACAGCAAATCGTTAGCACTTACATGAGATTATTTCCCAACATAATCTCCAAATAGTTTCAGGCAATTCTAGCTCTGTGCTATGAGTTTCAATATCCTCTTCTGTTAAAAACCCGGTACTTGCATGTTCAGCCTTACTTCTTCAAGCTGTTTTACTTCCTTGTATGAAGCAAATAGTAGCCCTCCTACGACTCCTTAAAATAATTAAATATGTGAAAGTCATTGGAGTGAGGTTCAGACTGCAGAGTGGTAGGTGTATTATAACCCAACAACCGTAATGATTTCACTACCGGCTGTATTATTTCGATGGTATTATGCAATAATTTGAGGAGGCATTGCAGTTCTTCAAGAAATTTCAACCACAGTGAGGAAGTCATGGTTACACGTTTTACCCTCAGAAATTGTGGAATTCTTCACAAGATGAGTTTTCTGCGTGAGACGCCTTGTAACAAGTTCTGTAGGGTAATTGGCTGCACCAATGAGGACCATCTACCTTAAAACAAAGGTTTAAGATGTTTTGGGTGTCTCCGGGTGTGCAAAGTACGGTAGGGTGATTAGGAGACACGGTAGCTCAACCGGCAACGCTATCGTAACTGGAGGGTTGCGGGTTCGGAGACCGAGCCGGCCTAAGATCTGCCATGTCCGTTAAAGGTGACTGGGGTACCTAAAATTTGTCACAATGTCCTCCAGGTTCTCAATCAATACCTCTGGAGGTGGTAGGCCAAGCCCACCGTTCTTCTTCTTGGTCCCAGATTCAAAATTATGACTACCCACTTGAGCATAAGTCGTACTTTCACACTTGCAGTACTCGTTCGAACGAAAGTTGCTCCCCTTTGCGATAATACAAGTACCCTTCGGCTCAAATAATGCTTGGTTTGACCAAGTAGTATAAAACAACAACAACAGGGTGATTAAAATTTACACAGTTGTCTATACCATTTATCACAATTACTATACGCTACTAATTTCTTAATAACAGAAGAAACCGCAGTAATCACGCTCTTGTAACCTTACACTTTGATAACTCGTCGTATAAATTCCAACAGCGTTTATTTTACTGTTCTATTTTCTTATTGAAATGCTACAAACCCATTCAAAAAGAGTATTTAAGCAAAAAAATATATATTTGTTTATTGGAACAAAATTCAGATTTAGAGAAAGCTTTGTTTACATTTTCTTTCTTAAATGCATATATGGTGTTTCATATTTCTTAATACATCTGATATAAAATATTTTATCTTTTTACGGTGTTGTTGGAACAACTATAACTAATTGCTTATTCCTTTAGTGACTTTAAGTATTATTTATTTCTCAACATACTGCCTAAAGTATGGAAATCTAATGTATTCCTCTAAAATAAAGTAGTTCTATGAGCTATAAATTATAAACAGTAAAATATCAAGTAGATAAACATGCTGCATTCATTCGTGAATTTATATAGTACAGTATAAAATAACATGCTATTCTATAGCATACAATAATTTTACGGCATACAATAGTATACATTTTTATAGTATACAATAATTTTAAGAATGTAAACACCCTTAAAAGTGAAAAAATAATGAACAGTAATTCTTACGTACTAATTTATAATACTCAGGTAAAGTTTTAAAAAATAAAAATTATTAAAATATATACAAATATAATGTGTATGTTTCAATAATTATATATAGTTTTATTTTATATGTGCTAATAATGCTTACACTCGTATATAGTTTAGATTGTTATAAATAAATTTATGTTGGACAATCTTTTTCTTGAAACTTCATTTGCTAAAATTTCGTTGTAGAAAGCTTAAAAAGGAGAACTATCATAGAGAAATATAGGATTTTTTCACAACCACTAGATAATCAGTGATCTATTGAGTGCTAAATAAGAAAGGTAACAACAATTCAAATATTTCTAAAATTTTGAATTTTCAAATAAAAAAACCTTAATGTAACAGTTGATTTCAACTGGTCAACATTTGCACAAAAATTTAGTATTTTAGTACTATTTAATTTGGATTTAAAAGTCTTTTAAACATTTTTAAGACTAAAAAGGGCTATAAATATTCATCACCTTTTAATTAATTATTTTAATTATTATTATAGTAACCAACCTGTTGTTGTGCTGTTCTTATTCCAAAGTCATTTATAACCCAAAGTTGCTTTATATCGTCTTTAATTATAGTATAATACGACTGATCTATATTACAATGTTCAAATATAGAATAAATGACAAGGAAATATGCAATATATATATATATATATATATATATATATATATATATATATATATATATATATATATATATATATATATATATATAAGTAAAAGAAGCACTCCACGTGCTACGCCTAAAAAAAATTGCCAATGTCCAAGAGAACGCTGCTTTCTTTTCCTTCCTTCTTTCTACTCAGGCAACCCTATACTTTTTCCATTATCCTGTGCTGATGTGTTCGTTGTTCCATCGTCCTTTTTACAATGCGCCGAACGATGGCCGATTGGTTAGGGTGCTGGCCTTCGGAACCGGAGTTCGTGGGTTCGAATCCCACTGAGGCATGGATGTTCGTAGCCGTTCGGAATCGGCGTTAAACTGTAGGTCCCGGTCTCTTCCCAGAAGGACCGGGACTCCAAGGATGGTCCTGAATCGCCTCCTGGAGACCAATCACAATTCTCCAAAACTTGGTGAAGTTTAAGTGCAATCATTTTCACTGGCGACACCACACGCTTCCTGGAGTCGCGAAAAAAACTTGGACATTCAACCCACAACGTGTGAGTGCGGCGAGCAAATCATTTTCCAAACCTTATGTCAAACATAGCTGCACTCTCACACAGCCTTTTATCAATCGCCAATATCTACTTTAAACAGTTTTTAAAACAATATTTTTAGAAATTTATAAGTATTTCAAATATTTTAAACTTCATACACCTGTGATATTCATGGACATTTTACTTTGAACTGGATTAAATAAAATTTATTCACATTTAATATATTTGAAGCAGAAAAATATATATTTCTGAAATTTATATGTACACGGTACATCTAAACATATTTGACTAATCTTAATGGTAAACGTATATTTTAACCTCTACATATATTTTATTGTACTGATCAAGCGGAACAGGATTTTTTAAAAATAATTAATAGTCTCATAAAAACAACAATTTATCGTGAAATTATGGCTTTATGAATGCTTTCTACGCTCTCTACATATATGCCAAGAGTAATAAGTCGCTATAATAAGTTGACAAGGTTTCCTAAGTTTAACTGTTAATACTAGATTTACCGATAATTTAAATATTGATAATAAATACCGATTTAACGATTATTTAATTTGCACATATTTCTAATGAAACCAATCAAAGTGACTACTTTTTAGAAAAAAGTAATCTTCGAAATTCAAATCTATCAGTAATTTAAAAAATGATATAGCAATTCATTAATATTAACATTAGTTTTACCACATCAATCAAAATGACTCGTTTTGCCATTTTAATGCAAAATTTCTATTAACTGTAACATATTCTGTCCTAAATATGTTCATGACATTTGTAACTAAATCTAAAAATTAACTTTATAAAGTTTATATTTTTTCATATAAACTTGAAACAAAAAGATTTTTTTATTGACACTTTTACCAGAAACTGTCAAATTGAATAGTGCATGTGTATATGTGAGAAAATAACGCTGGGGCAGATATAAGAAATAATAAGTATAGCGAATTTTTTTTCAACCTAATCACACCATGAACAATGATATAGCAATTGAATAATATTAACATTAGTTTTACCACATCAATCAAAATGACTCGTTTTGCCATTTTAATGCAAAATTTCTATTACCTGTAACATATTCTGTCCTAAATATGTCCATGACATTTGTAACTAAATCTAAAAATTAACTTTATAAAGTTTATATTTTTTCATATAAACTTGAAACAAAAAGATTTTTTATTGACACTTTTACCAGAAACTCTCAAATTGAATAGTGCATGTGTATATGTGAGAAAATAAGGCTGGGGCAGCTATAAGAAATGATAAATATAGCAAATTTTTTTCGACCTAATCACACCACGAATAAAAAAACTATCGTGATGATAAAATTTATGATTCCCAAAAAATTATTATTCGACTGCTATAGCAAAAAAATTTTTCCTTTCGTTGAATTTTAAGGCATCTATTATGAAATTTTGTTGTCAACATTAGTAATAAATTAATTTTTGGGATTTGAAATATTCAGAATTAGATTTGTTTGTCAGTAAATTAAATGCTGAGAAATATATTAACTTACTATTAGTGATCTAAAAATTTCTATTAATCATTTTATGTTTTATAACCAGTAGCATAATAATTTTCTATGTATTTACTTTTCTTACAAAATAATATTTTTTAATAGTTCAAAGTTCACATAAATGTATCATTTTATTGTTCATAACATAAAGTTCAAGCCGATGTTTGACAATTCAATGAATTATTTGTCTTCTTGTAACAACTATTTACATTCGGTTAATTTTTTTTTACCTCTTCCCGTGAGTCATCGTGAAAGACATACCAGAACAGGACCGGTTTGAACTTAAAAGAAACTTAGGACTACTTCCTACCAATAGAAGTGTCCGCTGGTTTCGGGAATTCTGACCCTCCGCCGTTCTGGAGTGGACTCCTGTTTTTTTTTTCTCCGCGAGGCAGTCAGATTTTTAAGAGGACAAGGTGGTGACCAGAGGAGAGTAGAAGGTGAACGCTGCTGGAATCTGTGGCTTGTGGGATAGACCCTTTGAAAACAATCATCGCCATATTGTTTTTAGGAACTGCGTCGACTCGAGAACAGTCTTCGATATCTACAAATGATAAGTTGATTACAGTTGTATTCCTTAGGCACTTATTTAATTGTATAAATTCATTTAATCAAGACATATTTGTCCATGTGTTTATTAATGAGTATTAATTTCTTCTTTCTCCAACATTAGCCCAACGTTACATTATTTTTACACTTCAGCATTCTAAACTATTCATCTTTTTAAAATTTATTAACAGGATAGATGAAAAAATACAAAAATCCACCCCTGAATTTCGTTATTTTGCTCAGAAGTATACATATAAATAATTCAGTGTTCATGGTGA
>CM063508.1:113154801-113162301 GCA_032207245.1 Pardosa pseudoannulata | reverse complement strand
TCAATGTAAACAAGTTCAAACCCCTGTTCACACACTGGGACACAACAAGGGGTAAATAGGTATCTATTCTATTCAGAAAAACTAGAGAATGAAAGATAAACTTAATCTTACTACCAGTTCAACAACTGCAAGAGAAAACCTACAACAGTATGCTTAAAATGTAATTTTGGACTTTGTTTTGACTGTTTCCCAAAATTTCATCTATGAATCAGCTTAACGCAATGTAAGTGATATATGTTAAGTTTTAGTAGTGTATTGGACCGTTGTCCTATTTATAGGACGGCCAATTACATAAAAAATTAAAAATATCTTTTCAACATTTTGGTTTTATATACTTAGTTACACCATATTAATGATATGGATTAATTTTCAACAACTTACAGAAATATTTAGTTGGTGTGGTACAATATGGGGTAAACACAATTTTTGTTGTCTGTTTTAATTCATTTATAAATGTAATAGTTAGATAGTCCTAAAATTATCTAAAATCCTTTTGAGGGTATAATGATAATAACCTAGAGTACATAAAGTCCTTAATCCTGAACTGAAAACATGGTATTTCATGGCTACTACTCATCTGCATGGATTAATTATACAGATGAATAGATTCATTTGAATATAAAATATACGTACACAGAAGCATTCTATAAGAGAGAATTAGAACTAGTATTAACAGGAATTAATAGTAATATTGGAATTAACATCAAATACTTAAAATAATCTGCACAATTTACTTTCTTAATATAAAATAAATATAGCAAAAATAGATTATAATTATAAATTAAAAAAATTGTATATAACAAAATTTTAAGAGAATACATGCATTTAATTTTAAGAGATAAATAACAGATAAATTAAAACGTGAAACCTATATTTTTAAATATAGTGTAATATTTTAGATAACAATAAACACTAAGTTTTATATTATATTGTTTAACAGAATTCGAGTTTTTTATTATATTGTTTGTCAGATTCCGAGTTTGCAAAAAACTTGGTTAATAAGATAATTTGTATCAGATATTTAAAAATTTTATTCCAGATAAAAATCAGGTTATTTAGAATATTTTTTTACAAATTCAATATTATAAATGAAAGTATTTAAGTTAGAATCAAATTTATTATAATTAATGATTAAGTTTTCGTCTTCCTCAGAATTTTTTTAACCATTCGTTCAATATAACATATGTACGGCAAATTGTGTAATAAATGCATAAATTTGTTTTTTCTTCTTTCTTAAATAAATTCCAACAAACGCATTAAATATTTTAAATGTTTAGAAATATAAAACTTTTATCATATTAGTTTTCAGTGCATTACTATTTAAATAAAGACAAATTCAAATCTAAAGGCGAATACTAACGATTTGGATAGATTCAAAAAGATAATCTAAAATGGATAGGATTTGGCGAGGAATAATATTTTTAAATATAGTATATTTAAAAGTGAATTTTCCTTTTTAAATATGTTCTTAAATATCAGTTACTGCATTATTCATAATCTTCTAGAACTACCTATTAAAGTAATAAAAAATATCAAGCTTAATGTTTTCATAAAGTTTAAAATCAAGTATTTAATAGTCCAGTGATTTTAATTCTGATTCATCTTAAGGTGATATAAATAAAACTAAGCTTGCATTTAATTAACACTTAAATGAATATTAATAAAATATAATTTATTTACATTATGCATATATATGTATACACACACACACACATATATACATATATATATATATATATATATATATATATATATATATATATATATATATATATATATATATATATATATATATATATATATATATATATATATATATATATATACATATATATGTATATATATATACATAAATCTCTCTCTCTCTCTCTCTCTATATATATATATATATATATATATGTGTGTGTGTGTGTGTGTGTGTGTGTGTGTGCTTGTGTGTGTGTTTACATAATTAAGATTTCCCCTATTTTCTGAAAAGAAATATTATATATATAATAAACGTATGGGACTAATAACATAATTCTGCATAGAACATGCGTCTTAACTAACTTAAAAAGTGCCAAAGTATTATTATTTAAAATTCAATTGGATTTAATGTAATACTGTGTTTCTAGTTATTATTAGAGAAAGAGTAAATTATTTAATAAAAAACAATAGTGTTCTGTTAAATTGACTACTCAAATTTAGAAGAGCTGAAAAGGTTTCTGTTTTATAGTTTTGAGTATTAAACCATAGATTCTCATTTTTTAAAAATAATTACCTTAGATATGCATTATAAAGGATATAAAAAAACGATCAATAAAATCAGGGTTGATAAATTGTGTATTTTTATGGGGCTTTATAAAAGTGCATCATAATACATTCACTGTAAAACTCTGCTGGTTTTATATAATAATCTCAATTCTATTTAAACGAAAATATTCTCTTTTTATGTGTTGAACAATTATATTTTTAGTAACAAAAATAGTTTGGATACTAGTAATTTGAAGTAATATTTTTTTAATATTTATAACCAACAAATGAACAAACAAGAATTCTGTTTCAAGATTTTGTTTGGAGTATCATTATTTACTTAAAAAAATTATTCTACAGTTGTTACCTCAATTAATCAGGGAAAACTTTATAACGTTCTAGGTAAAATTAAAAAAAATATCTTCAGTATAAAAAGTTTAAAAGCTTTTAAGCTTTTTTTTCTTACATATATCAATCCAAAATGAAAATTGAAACTTAATCGTCCTTAGGAGAGTATAATTATTAGGAAGAAGCCTTTCGTTTTACAGTAATTAGTATATAAAAATATTTCATTTCTATGCAAGGATGTGTAAGAGACTGTTTTATTTATTTACAGAAATGAATACTATTTGTAAATTTATTCAAGCATTGCTTTCCTAATATAATCAAACAATTGTTTTTTCTCATAGTTACATAATTTCATTATTTTCCTCTTATATACAGAATATCGACATCTTTCTAATAGAAAAATTCATCTGACATTAAAAAAAGCATAAAATATTGAATAAAAGCCTTCGTAAATTCGCTGTAATACTAATGTCACAGGCTTTAAAACGACAAATAAATTAAATTTTGACATAATACGAAAGAAAAAAATATTACTTAACTTCATATGATAGATTAAGACTAAATTTTTTCTACACAGTTTTTTTTATTTTTATAACAAGTTATTTTAAGAAATTGCCTTTAAATTCTAAGTTCAAAGACCCTTTAACAAGACTTACGATGTGACAAAACTTCCCCTAAAAAGGAAGATTAAAACTGTGATTTTAACGAGAGATAAGCATTATCATTTCAATTACATCCCGTTATATATTCTGAAAATAATCACCTTATTAAGAGACTAATTATCTTACTTATTTCTGACAGAATTTATGTGTCACTGACATCGAAAGTAAAGTTTAAATTGATTAGGTAATACTTAGTAACTTTGAAGGTAATCTATTAATGATATTTTAGAAATTATTTTATTTCATAATAAGAATAATATTATTCAATACTTATTATGTTTGTAATTCACAAACTCTTGGATTGTTTAAGCAAATTTTTCAGATTGGATTCAGTTAGGATTGTATTTGCCAAAATTACAAACATTTCTTAAATATACATAATTTTCTTATGTATGTATTTTTAAAATATATAAATTTTATATATAAACTTTTATATATATAATATGTTGTATATATATATATATATATATATATATATATATATATATTATATATATGTATGTATGTATGTATATATATATGTGTGTGTGTGTATTTCTTAAACCAACATTTTTAAAAATTTAAATATATTTCAAATTTGTTTTGTAGTTTTATAAACATTTATATAAAACTAGGTTTTATGAATAAAGCAACTGTGAAATAGTGCATAATGCTTAATATATATGTGTGTACTTCATTATATACAAAATTTTTAGAACAGTTAATGCATACATTTACAGTAGCCAGATAATAGCTATTCTAATAATAAAACTGATTTTTAGATGTATAGTGTTAGAGAAAGAAATCTTCTTCATTTTTCAGATTGCCCCTAAAAGCAGACGTCAGTTAAATAATGAGCCTAAATAATTAATATTTTCTAAATAAACTTTTTTAAAAATATAAATGTATTTTTACAATTTTTATACTTAAATGTAACTTTATAAACATTTTTCAAACACGAGGTATTATGAGCAAAGCGACTGGGAAAACATGTATAATGCTTTCTACATATGTGAGTATTTCAGTACGAAATCTTTGAAACAGTTAATACATGCATTTATAGTAACCAGATAAAGATTATGTTAATAATAAAACTGATTTTTACATATTTGTTATAAGAGAGAGAGAAATCTTCATTTTGCAGATTTTTTCCTGAATGCAGACGTCAGTCAAATAATGATCCTAAATAATGAATATTTCCTAAACTATTTTTAGAACTTTAAATATCTTTTTTTAATTTTTATATTTAAATATATTTTTAAATGTAGCTATAGAAGCATTTATCAAAAGCTAGGTATTATGAGCAAAGAGAGTGTGAAAAAGTGTATAATGCTCTCTACATATGCAAGTACTTCAATGTATACGGAATCTTTAAAATATTTAATACTTGCATTTACAGTAGTCCTATAAAGGCTATGTTAATAACAAAACTGATTTTTAGTTATTTATAATAAGAGAGAAAGAAGTCTTCTTCATTTTGCATATTGTCTTCTAAATGTAGACGTTAGTCAAATAATGAGTCTAAACAATGAAGATTTCCTAAATAAACTTTTTTTAGAATTTTAAATATCTGTTTTTTTAATTTTTATATTGAAATATATTTTTAAACGTACCTTTATAAGCATTTATCAAAAACTACTTATTATAAGCAAAGCCACTGTGAAAAAGTATATAATGCTCTCTATATATGTAAATACTTCAATGTATACGAAATCTGTAAAACAGTTATTACATGGATTTACAGTAGCCAGATAAAGGCTATGTTAATAATAAAACTGATTTTTAGATATTTGTTATAAGAAAGAGAGAAATCTTCTTCATTTTGCAGATTGTTCCCTAAATGGAGACTTCAGTCAAATAATGAGTCTAAATAATAAATATTTCTTAAATAAACTTTTTTTAAATTTAAATATTTTTATAAACTTTTAATTTAGATACATTTTTAAATTTAGTTTTATAAGCATTTATCAAAAACTAGGTATTCTTAGCAAAGCAACTATGAAAAAGTTTATAATGCTTTACATATGTGAGTACTTTAATGTATACGAAATCTGTAAATCAGTTAATACATGCATTTACAGTAGCCAGATAATGGCTATGTTAATAACAAAACTGATTTTTAGATATTTGTTATTAGGGAAAGATAAATCTTTTTCATTTTGCAGATTGTCCCCTAAATGCAGACGTCAGTCAAATAATGAGTCCAAATAATTAATATTTCCTAAATAAACTTTTTTTTAAATATAACTATATTTTTATAATTTTTATATTTAAATATATTTTCAAATGTACTTTTATAAGCATTTATCAAAAACTAGGTATTATGAGCAAAGCGACTGTGAAAAATTGTATAATTCTCTCTAAATATGTGAGTACTTCTATATATGTGAGTACTTCAATGTATATAAAATCTTTAAATTTGTTAATACATGCATTTACAGTAGGCAGATAAATACTAATTTAATAATAAAACTGATTTTTAGATATTTAGTATAAGAGAGAGAGAAATCTTCATTTTGCAGATTCTTCCCTAAAGGCAGACGTCAATCAAATAATGAGTCTAAGTAATTAATATTTCCTAAATAAACTTTTTTAAAAATTTAAATATATTTTTATAATTTTTATATTTAAATATATTTTTATATGCATTTTTAATAGCATTTATCAGAAGCTAAGCATTATGAGGAAAGCTACTGTGAAAAAGTGTATAATACTATCTAAATATGTTAGTACTTCTATATATGTGAGTACTTCAATGTATACGAAATCTTGAAAACAGTTAATACATGCATTTACAGAAGCCAGATAAAGGGTGTGTTAATTATGAAACTGATTTTTAGATATTTATAATAAGAGAGAAAGAAATCTTCAATTTGCAAATTGTCCTCTAAACTAAGACGTCAGTAAAGTGTCTTTTAAAAACTATGAACTTCAGCATGTACTTTACTTAATTAACGTTACACCACCATTAGTAAAAGCAATTTTTTAGATTACGAAAAAAATGCAAAAAATCCAATAATGCCCCAAGACTTTCAGCTGTGTAGTGTATTTTTATACTTAAGAGCTTTTTAAAATTATCGTTATATTTTATCAAGTAACCCTACCCCCTACCCTACCCTTATTTATGCGGTATTTGCCTGATAGCTTAAATAATGAGAATGGTTGCGAAAAATAAGAAAACGGCTGATTGCACTTCATTTAAAGAAGACTACTGATAAGTCTGTAATTTTACTAACGAGGGCTAATTTGCATAGTACAAATCCAATTCCTTCTGATGACTATATCAGGAGATTCCTCTTGATGTCCACAACATTCGACTACAAATTTCCCCTCTGTAATGTTTATGTCCATGTAGAAGTGTTTTTAGAGACATATTCCAGTTCTGAATTTAAATCAGATAAATCGATTAAAAATAAGCTTTTATTTATTAAGTGTTATAGCGTAAACAGATTATTATTTGACTTAAAGGTAGACATATATTTTATAAACGTCTGCTATTTCTTAATTAGATAGAATAATGTAAGTACAATGGAATAATTAATGTAAAATACATAGTTAATTTCTTCTCTATAATATCTAAATATATTCAAAAAGGATTAGCGATTAATATTGAGACACTCAGAAGCCAATGAGGGTTAAGTCCATTTTTTGATATTTTCTGATTTTTGGAAATTTTGATTAAATAAATAATAGTTTTCTAAGTTATTGAAGGATTTTCTCGTTAGTTACATTTATCTGGGTTAGACAGCCCTTTTTTAATAGCTTCTGAATATATTGTATAATAATTTCAGAAGCCATTGTGAATAAGTCCACCTTTTATCAATATTTTTTAAATAAACTTTGAAATAAAAATTAAATTATTCTTCTCCTTTCAATATATGTTGTTAACACTGAAAAACATAAACATAAAACTTATGACAATAAATGTTATTTTATTATTTTTACATAAATTTTTTATCTTTTTCAGCTGCCAAAAGGTATAAGTCCTAAAATGTTTAAGATGCTGTCATTATTTCAATAAATACTTACGTTTTTATTTACACATCCTGTACATATCTTGTTTTCTTGCAGAGTTTACACCTCGAAAAATGACTTTATACACTTTTCTAATTAATTTAATAAACCAAGAATTTTAAAAACTAATGTATTAAAAAACATTAATTTTCTCAATTTTTGTGTTTTGGACTTAACCGCATTGGCTTCTGAGCGGCTGATATTACCTTTGAGTTTAATTTACATAATTATTTTTAAAAATAAATATCAACTTCTAAAATGAATT
>CM063508.1:113142301-113147301 GCA_032207245.1 Pardosa pseudoannulata | reverse complement strand
TTCTTTCATGTCTCACATTTTGCATTTGCAAAGTGTAATTTCATGAACTGCCTTCATTAAATGGTGTTTTGGCCCCTAAATTATATTGTAGCTTTTGTTCATTTAATGCTCCTCTAAGCTTCTTGGGGTATTCCGGATATTACTTGTGTATTGATAATTACGTTAAATCTGAGTTTTTTCACACTTCTGACATAAAAGACAAATGATATTTAAGTATTAGTAAGTATTAGTATAATTTAGTAAGTATTACTATTAGCGCTTATAAATTTAAGTATTAGTATTAGTAATATGTATTAGTAAAGATATTAAGTAACATATTTTGCCCTCATAAGTGATAAGATGAAATTTTAAACATCATACGAGGTCTCTTACGAAACAGAAAAATTATTTGATAGGTAATAATAATTTGAATATGAAGAAATTTGATAAGTTTAATTTTCTAATATATGTACACACAGTACTGCGATATATTATATATATATACAGTGTGGCCATAATTAACAGAATACACTGTGAGCACTGTCAGTTTAATAATGGCCACTCAGTATATATATATATATATATATATATATATATATATATATATATATATATATATATATATATATATATATATATATATATATATATATATATATATATATATATATATATATATGTGTGTGTGTGTGTGTGTGCATGTATGTATGTTTAAGTACATGTATATAGTTATATATGTTTAGATTTTTTTATAAATTAATTAAAACAATTAAAATATATTTCACTCAGTGATATATGCTTTTCTTTTTATAATTCCAGGTATAATACTGATTTATTAAAAATTGTAGTGCCATATAAATTGAGACTTTTGTTTACCACAATGTGGAATTAAAACTACAAATAATATTTCAGTTGCGTTTTTGGATAAGATTTAATAGATTATTTAAATAAGTTTACATTTATATATCCTTAGATATTTTATATAACTTGAATAAGATAAATAAAAAGAAATCAAAATGATAAATAAATAAATATTTTTTTTTAATTTATGTTTAAAACCAATTTAAAATTAATTGTTGATCTTTGTAAATTTAGACTAGTTTTCATTAAGAATTAGAATAAATATTATTAAGAAATATTAGCCACTTATTAAAATATTATCTAAATTATTTATATATTTGTACACACATAAATATGTTTACATTCTAATATGCAATGATTTATTTATATATTAAATATTTTTTAATTAATATCAATGAATTTATATAATTGCTGATTAGTTTGTTTATGATCTTTAATTAAACTATTTAACTGTATAACCAATTTCTGTCAATATTAGAATGTAAATGAAATTAAAATATCTTCTAGATTTTTGTGCATGACTATATTGGAAAAATAAAGTAATTGAAAATTATAAATATTATATTTTTTTCTAGATATCCACAATATTGTTAAACGATTTTTTAATTATATTATCCCCTGCGTTTGATAACCGTTCCAATATAATAAAGACATTGTACCCAAATATAGCTCTAAAGTAATAAGTAAGCATTCTCTGGATAGTTTCTGTTTTACAACTTGTTCAGAAAAATTTCTTTGCCTGGGAAAGACATTTGTGTAATGAAAACTGATAAAAGAATGCAATATAAGACAATTACTGTGAAACCAACATCAGAATGCAAGCCATAAAACAAGAATAGAGTGGGCGTAATAAGAAATCATCTACAATAAAACCCTATACAGTGATTGGAATATGGTTTAAAAGATATGGTAAAGTAAGCAAAACTTAGATCTAGACACTTGTTTACCTAGATTCTAGATCAACACATACAGGAAACATTTAGACACATGTGATGTTTAAAGAGACCTGAATAAACTTTAATTTGTAACACTAAAAACTAAATCTGTACAATATTATTCACATTGTTCAAAGAAATAGTTTTAAAATTAGAAAACGCATAGATTTTCATTTTACTTCCTATCAAAAATATTACAGACTGTTAAATGCATATACCTTATAATCTATACATTACAGTATTACAGTAATACAGAACTAAATGCGACGTTTCTACCATTGCAGATTGGACTTAATTTTGTAAACTCACATGTTGTTTTGAAAGCATACTTAGTATTTCAATTTTAGATGGCCGATTGACAAGGGCGCTGATCGTCGGTACCAGAGATCGTGGGTTTGAATCCCACTTTGGCTTGATGCTCGTAGCCGTTCGGAATCGACATTAAGCTGTAGGTCCCGGTCTCATTAGCCCTCGTGTGCAAAACAGTAGACCGTAGCGCTCCAAACCAAACCAAACCAAACCAAACCAATTTCAAATGAATTATAACATACTAAAAAGCTGCATTTGGCAATATTTAGATAAAATTCGTTAAACTCGGCTAAAAAGAGATACCAAAATTTTCTATTCTGCATTTGAAGAATAAGGTATGAAAATGTTGACAATATTAATTATTTATTAATATAATCAACATATGGTTATATTTATTATTTTATTTAATTTACGTGCAAAAGTGCGTTTAAATATGTATATCATTTTAAACAAACATAATATTAAAATGATAAAAATTTCGTTACATGAAACTCAAATTCATAAAGTAATTTTATTAATGCAGGTGATCCCAGTATTTATACATACACATACACAGAAATATATATATACACACACACATATATATATATATATATATATATATATATATATATATATATATATATATATATATATTACATATATATATATATATATATATATATATATATATATATATATATATATATATATATAATATATATATTATATATATATATATATATAAATATATATAATATATATATATATATATATATATATATATTTATATAATACATATATATATACATATATATATATATATATATATATATATATATATATATATATATATATATATATATATATATATATATATATATATATATATATGTATATATACATATGGAGAAAAAGAGGTAGGTATATAGACAAATAAAAAATATTAAAGATTTAGTTAGCATAAGATCTCACTCATACATATACATAGGTTTTAGTGCAGTATACATGCTTATAATTTTATAAATGAAATTAAGGAATAATTTATAAAATAACATTTTAAAATAGTAAATCAAGTTTCAAATTTAATGAGAACATTTGCCTAAATTATTAAAAATGTTGAAAATATAAGTGAAATAACATAGTACATTTTGCCAAGTATATATATGGAAACTATATATAAAAGAAACAAAAACGTTTATCAAGTTGAATAGATATTTCCGCGTGAATATAAAAAGGTGAAAATACAGAAATAAATTGCATCTTTTTAAACATATATTCTGTAGAAAGGGTTAAAACATTTATCAAATCGAATCGGATATATTAAGAACAATTTTTAAAAACAGGAAATATAGGCAAAACATTCAGTAGTACATTTTACCCAACTATGCATTTTTATAAGAGGTAAATCGTCAATCTTCGGTATCTTACCTGAAATTTTAGAAAAAGTGAAATATAGAAATAATTTTCAAGTGCATTTCTCAATACATATTCTTTAAGAGATGTAAAAACATTTATTAAATTTAATTGGGCATGTTATCTACATTTTAAAAAGGAAGAATATAGAAATAAAATACAAGAGTATGGTTTGCAATCTGTATATTCTTTTAGATAGGTAAAAAACATTTTCCAAATTTAAAGGGAAATATCACCTAAAACTGAGGTATCAAGAAGTAAACTGTCAATACACAACTTTATTAAATGTCACATCCTGAAAGACTCACTTTATCAGAAATCTATAGGTATTTCCCATTGCTCAGGAAATGCTTTTGATTTGTTATTAACTTTTATTTTTTATATTCTATAGCTTGTTTATCAAATATCACATTTCGAAAGTGCAAACTAATATATATATAAACATCTCAATATATACTTCTTTCTCTTCTCGAGTCGGACTAAAAAGAGATTTATATTTTTGTTTGTTTATGGTTTATTAATTTTTCCTATCTGATGTTTGCATTTTTATCTTAAGGCAGGGAATAGAAAAATAATTCCGTTTACTACTTTTAAGTAAATAGCGTAAAATATATTGATAAACAGAGTAGAAAAACTTGATTAACCGTTTAAACGCGTAATTAAGAAACAATAGTCCCAATGACTTGAAATTTGGTTATTGTATTAATTAAGAGTATATAAATACACTAAAATTTTTTAATTAGGTAAATAAAAATTTTGGAGGTATTTTTAGAGATGTTCCATTATTGGAACATCAGCTTATTACATGGTTATTTTTTTGCATATTTTTAAAAGCTCCTGAAAATGGTTAATTTAACGTCTAATAATTATATTATTTTCTTAATATTAACTGTTTTCTTTATTTATTTTTAAATAATGTACAATTGATAAGCATTATGACACTATAGAATTTATCTAATATTAGTACCGGTTTTTCCAATTCTTTCCAATTTTTACAATTTTTTCGGATTACCGAATTTCACTTTTTTTTCCATTTTACTACAATGTTTTCAGATTTTCGTTTCTTAGTGGCCCTTGGACCCTGTTTCTGAAATTTTTCTTCATAATATATCTTTTTTTTTTTTAAATGACGTCGACTACTCCCCACACGTCGAATGGCGTAACAGCTTCTAAATTCTTTTCATGAATATTTTCTTTAACGGATATATGAGAAGTTTCATCAGGCTCTAACTAGCAAATATCTACATCATTCCAATCAGAATTCGAAAGAGTTTCTAGAAATACCAGAGCATCTTGTATTGTATGGCTTCTTTTAAACATGGCGTTAAATTTATGAAAACATAAATGAAACACATAGAAATCACGCATGCACATTTTTCACTGTTTTTCATGAAAAACTCTATATCAAAGGAAACAAATAACTAATTCAACAAACATATGCAATAAGACTCCTTTTATGTGAAATTGCATTTGTCTTCAAAGGCACAGGTAATAGCCCTCCCCCATAAACACATGTTTAGC
>CM063508.1:113122301-113137301 GCA_032207245.1 Pardosa pseudoannulata | reverse complement strand
ATTCGAAATAAGAACTTTATTCTGAGGTCATCTGTAAAATTTAGGTATAAAATATACCGTCTCAAAGCAGCGTTAAATCACTGCAAGGTTAGCAGAAGAGAGATTTCTCAATTAAAGAGATAGAAAATAGGACAGTAAACTTTTCAGTACGCTATCTTTCATGTTTATTAAATAATTATTACTCCCGTTTTAATCAAGAACCTTCTTTATACGGATATCAGTAATTTCACAAATTTCAAATAAATAACTTGACATAAATTTTGTATTCCTGACAGATAGTTTGAAATCAGTTGTTTATCAGATTTCGGGACATTTCAATCGCTTATATTTCTCCTGGTGAAATTAAATAACCTAACTCACTTTCCTTTGAAAAAATAAGCAAGTAGGTTAGTTTTAATGGAATAACGAGGTTTCCTGTTTATCCACACAGGAAATACTCAGCTAATTTGAAGAGCGAAATACAAGTGAAATAATAAACTCTTCCGCTATGAAAACTGGGATTTGTTTGGGTAGTAATTGGTTCAAAATACGGAAGAAATCAATTTTCTTTTTACGAAGCACACGTATTTTTTTAAACCATGAATTCTTTTGGTACGTTTTTCATGGTATTGCAACTCCTAACACGCCATATGCATTAGAAATAATTGACTAACTGCGAAAACATTGGAACTAATGACAGAAAACTTCTTTTGTAGCAAAATACTTAAAAGTGAAAAAGAACTTTTTAAACTGTTCATTTGAGGAAAGAATAAAAATGACTTTTTTTCTAATTGGAGATTTAAAAAGATAAATTAACGTGTAGGAGAAAAACTATATTCAATACCAAATAAATTTATACATTATCATTTTATGTGTCGTATCTAAAGTGTGCCTTAATACAATAAAATTTGAAGTGATGAAATACCCACTTTCTTTCTGAGGATGAAAAGAAAACAAGTAAATTGAGAGTAGAATCAATTATTCCAAGACATTCTAATTACTTACAGTTTCGAACTCGAGTTTCTTACTGAAAGGCTAACCTAAGAAATGATGTGTATAAATTACTGTATTAGTGTTACAATACTTTGTACACATATAAATTGAAGTATTAACAAACTAATTACTATTTAACAGTTTTTAATTTTGTATAATTCTTTTACACTTTTCAATGTTCTGAAATATTTGTTAATTTTAAAATGAATCTTCAAACTTCTTTTTATAATAGATTTCGACAAAATTTATATCATACTAGCCTCATAAAAATTAAAATAAATAGATGAATCTCCTTAAAGTTTTAACTTGAGTAAATTTATAAAACTTCAACTGAAATATGCGAAAGAAACATTGTTGTAAAACAAAGCAAATTAAATATTCAAACAATCAACAAAATAATACGAAATAATGTTTAAATCATTTTTTTGCCGGTTCTCAAAGAAACCAACTAACAGTTGAAATTATTCCAGCCATTGAAAATACTTGGATCCTAGATTACATATTATTCTGAATACTTAATAGGATTTAAGTGTTCAGAAATAAATGTGTAAAAGACACATCATCATACTTGACAACTGAAAATGTTAAAATAGAAAAAATAAACCAAATTTTAGTGTCTGTTCAGTCAGAATTTTTATGAGGATGGAATAATAAAGCTAATTTTACACATGAACAGTATATATATATTGGTATTATGTTGTTAATGTCTACAAAAATGTACTATGTCTACAAAAATGTGTATATTTTGTGTAAATACAAAAAATATTAAAAATAAGCAAAAAGTGACGACATTAACAAAAAAATATATTTTTGTATTTTACAAAATTTTAAAATTTTTATTTATCATTGTTCAATTTTTTTATAAGATAAAACAAGACAGCACATCACTCAAAGTACAAAATAAGCGAGAACAAAGTAGTGGAATGATATTAAACACAAAATATTGAAAAAAATAAGAATTGTGAAAAAACAGCCAAAAGCAGAGAAAAATGTTCTTCACTAAAAACGACAGCAAAGTACAAAATAATAAGCGAAAAACCTAAATGCATAATTAATACAGAATTTTGGAAAGCTGATATCGTCGACGGGGACAGAACCATCAACCTCAGGATGTAGTCAGCTATAACATAGCTTTCATTAGAACCATTAAAATCAAGCTGTATTAAAGAATCATCGTTAATCTACTGAACAATTTTCATAAATATACAAAATTATAAAATTATAAAATTTATAATGTGAGCTCTAACATAGCTTTCATTAGACCGATTAACCTCAGGCTGTATTAAAGAATCATTCTCAATCTACTGAGCATTTTACATAAATATACAAAATTACAAACTTATAAAATTTATAAAGTTAGCTCTAACATAGCTTTCATTGGAACCATTAACCTCAGGATGTACTGAAGAATCATTCTCAATCTACTGAGCATTTTACATAAATATACAAAATTACAAAATTGTAAAATTTATAAAGTCAGCTCTAATATATCTTTCATTAGAACCATTAACCTCAGGATGTATTGAAGAATCATCCTCAATCTACTGAGCATTTTACATAAATATGCAAAATTACAAACTTATAAAATTTATAAAGTTAGCTCTAACATAGCTTTCATTGGAATCATTAACCTCAGGATGTACTGAAGAATCATCCTCAATCTACTGAGCATTTTACATAAATATACAAAATTACAAAATTTTAAAATTTATTAAGTCAGCTCTAATATAGCTTTCATTAGAACCATTAACCTCAGGATGTACTGAAGAATCATCCTCAATCTACTGAGCATTTTACATAAATATACAAAATTACAAAATTTTAAAATTTATTAAGTCAGCTATAATACAGATTTCATTGGAAATATTAACCTCAGGATGTACTGAAGAATCATCCTCGATCTACTGAGCATTTTACATAAATATACAAAATTATAAAATTTATAAAGCCAGCTCTAACATTGATTTCATTAGAACCTCGGAATGTATTAAAGAATTATCCTCAATCTACCCAGCATTTTACATAAATATACAAAATTACAAAATTATAAAATTTATAAAGTCAGATCTAACACAGCTTTCATTTGTATGAATTCTACATCGCACAAGAGCAGGGAAATTTAATCATTTAAATCAAGAGAAGATATTAACCTCCTGTGTTATATTTATAGCAACTTAATATTTGTAAAGAATTAAAAATAGATTACATTTAAGCCTGAGAAGTTGTCACTAATAAATAGGACAAAATTTCTCATTTATAGCCTTTAACTATTTTCGAGAAAATCGAAAAGCTGTATCAAAATTCAATGCTATCGCTTTGAATTGCATCAAAGAGAGCAGTGCGAATGAAATTCGTTCAGTTTAGATATCGACCTCTCGCTATTTCAAAGCCCATTTTATTGTACAATGGAACTGCGCAATATATTTTAGAAATGATAGATATATGTGCCATGGGATGTGTAGGAACACTTCTGAAATAGTGCTGGTATTGTGACCCGGAGCTTATTTTGCGTACATTATCCCATGACGGTCTTCCGAATAACGTTTAATTTTCGCTCACAATATTATTCATTTTCTGCATATATATTTTCCTGCTGAATTAAATATTTGTTGAATATTCTCCATTTTATCACTAATATTTAACTACTTATATTGTCACGATTCGAATGAACACACCGTTTTGCGACGTCAGACTAATTTATTAAATCAAAGTAGCAACTCGCAACTTTACAAGATCGAGAAGTTGCCTACAACTAGTAGGTATCAGATTTCATACCCGAACAGAATAATCGAGAAATATCTAATTTACATAATAAAGAAAGATCTAGAAAGTTCGAGAACATAAGACAATAATAAATAACATTTGTAAATTAAAAATCCATAATTTGGATCAACCGCCACGGCGAGCTCGTTGGCAGATTGTCTTTATGTGGCAATAATACTATATATATGTTTAGATTTTCGTATTTATTTCTCTCAAATTCATTTCAGAGTAATCAAACTTTGCCCATTCCACATTTAGATGGATCAAATTATAAACCTTATATGTAAATGATTAATTGAAAAATTGAAAATTGTTTGATGATTTTGCATTTAGATAAATTTTAAATTAAAAAAAAATGCCCTTCTTCTGTAGAATTTCTGAATTTACTTCCTAGTCATTTCGCCATCCCTATAGAGAGCCCTCAGGGAACAGTCTACTCCATTGGGTGTACGGCTTGCAAGTGCTGCCCTGGAGAACAGTCCACCCCGGATTCAAAGGCGAATAAGAATTTAAAATTTAAAAAAAATAGAAAAATTAGAAAAATAAAATAGAATAAAATAAAGATTTAATAGAAAAAAGCTGATTGACAGTAGAAGCTAATAGAAGAATCTTCTGAGATATATCAATATTGTGAAGGTGGCTTAATACATAAAATGCTAAAACCAATATACATAGACAAAACTCTTGAATAGACACATAACAATTAACAGAACTTATGAATATTAGCAATATGAAAAATTGTTATAAACGTAATTAATAGCACTATAAATTGTATATAAAGAATATAGATTATAGATATTATATCATTACCCAATAGGCGGCTTTAGTACACCCCAGATTTAAAGGCGAATAAGAATTTAAAATAAAAAAAATAAATAAAATAGAATAAAATAAAGAATTAATAGAAAAAAGATGAGTTACAGTAGAAACTAATAGCGGAATCTTCTGAGATATATCAATATTGTGAAGGTGGCTTAATACATAAAATGCATAAACCAATATACATAAACAAAACTCTTGAATAGACACTTGACGATTAACAGAACTTATAAATATTAGCAATATGCTAAACTGTTATAAACATAATTAATAACACTATAAATTGTATATAAAGAATATAAATTATAAATATTATATCATTACCCAATAGGCGGCTTTAGTCCACCCCGGACTTAAAGGCGAATAAGAATTTAAAATGAAAAAAAAAATAAAATAGAATAAAATAAAGAATTATTAGAAAAAAGCTGATTTACAGTAGAAGCTAATAACGGAATCTTCTGAGATATATCAATACCGTGAAGGTGGATTAATACATAACATGCTAAAACCAATATATATAGATAAAACTCTAGTAGGAATAGACACTTCACAATTAACAGAACTTATGAATATTACCAATATGCAAAACTGTTATAAACATAATTAATAACACTATAAATTGTATATAAAGAATATAGATTATAAATATTATATCATTACCCAATAGGTGGCTTTAGTCCACCCCTGACTTAAAGGCGAATAAGAATTTAAAATAAAAATAAAAATAAAAAATAAAATAGAATAAAATAAAGAATTATTAGAAAAAAACTGATTTACAGTAGAAGCTAATAGGGGAATCTTCTGAGATATATCAATACCGTGAAGGTGGCTTAATACATAACATGCTGAAACCAACGTACATAGACAAAACACTTGATTAGACACTTGACAATTAACAGAACTTATAAATATTAGCATTATGCAAAACTGTTATAAACGTAATTAATAGCACTATAAATTGTGTATAAAGAATATAGATTATAAATTTTGTATCATTACCGAATAGGCGGCTTTATTCCACCCCGGACTTAAAGGCGAATAAGAATTTAAAATAAAAATAAATAAAAATAAATAAAATAGAATAAAATAAAGAATTAATAGAAAAAATCTGATTTACAGTAGAAGCTAATAGCGGAATCTTCTGAGATATATCAATACCGTGAAGGTGGCTTAATAGATACCATGCTGAAACCAACGTACATAGACAAAACTCTTGAATAGACACTTGACAATTAACAGAACTTATGAATCTTAGCAATATGCAAAACTGTTATAAACATAATTAATAACACTATAAATTGTATATAAAGAATATAGATCGCAAATATTATATCATTACCCAATAAGTGGCTTAATACATAACATGTGAAATCAAATACACAAAAACAAAACTCTTTATTACGTAATTGGGAATTAATTCAAAAACTAATGAATCTTGACAGTAATAAAACCTGTTAAAACATTAATAAATACACAATAAATAAGTAGAGAAAAAATTCGAATATTATATCAATACCAATACACCGTAGTTGCGTATTGACTATCGTTTTGAATGGGGTTAAATTTAAAAAGCAGTATCGATACTTTCATTAATTATTGAACGTTTTAAACTAAAGAATCTTTGACACTGAGTTAGTAACTTGAGCCGTCGTTGGAATTTAAAGGAGCTTTGAAAAGTTTATTAACTGGCTGTTCTCGAAATTTTCCCATTTTCTAGAAGAAACTGGTAGAGGAAAAACAGTTCGTCTTCACTTTAACCTAATCACGATAACTTATATAAAGAAAAGTAAAAAAACACGTAGAAGGTGAACAAATTCTTCTAGAGTGGGTTGCTGTGCCCCACAATACTTACATATGTAAGTGTAGAGCTTTCTGTTAGGGTTTTGGGGAGCTCACTGGGATATAGAAGTGTCTGATTTCCTTACAAATTATATTTAAATGTCAATCATGAGGAAGTTGTAAACAGTTCAATGACACAGTAATGTTCGATGAAGTACAGGACAAATTTTTTGATGGAGAATAGCATAGTGAGAAAAAACATGCATTACACATCCCATCGGAATCTTTGGTTATGCTATAAGAATTTACGGCAGTTTGTTAAATCTCTAATTGGTGTTAAAATACTTTTCCTTTTCCGTGTGTTAACCTTTTTCAGGCCGAATTCAGATCCAGATATATTTTAAATTATTCTTTTGCATATCTTGCCTTCTAATGCTCCAGTTAAGGTATGTTAGTTATTTAATTGTGGACAAAATTTCTTTTACGATTTTTATGATGTTCCCAATCGGGAACATTGGCCACTTCTGACTATACACTGGATTCACAAACTGAGTAGAATGATGTACATATTAAATATTGAATAATAAGAAAAATAATTAGAATGAATTTAAAATTTATTTTTAAATTTAAGCACAGATATCAATAAAGTTTAAAAATTATAAATTTAAATGAAAAAATTTTCTTAAACAATAATCAAAAACATGAGTTTATACCTTTATGCCATGATATATTGGAAAGCAATGAAGATGCAATTTTTTCTTGCATTCATTGGAAGCCAATCTTGTATTTAATGTGCACTGTGCACATCTACATTGTGTTGTTTGTACAAGAAAATGGCCATGACTTTTTCTCTGTGATATAGGGCCGTAAACTTTGGGTCCATGTTGAAACCTAACTTTTCTTGGTACAATTCTTAGAAGAGTGGTTGCAACTTGTAGTTCACAGACAAAATACATTTAACACCTTTCAAAATAATATCTGAGAAGCGAACACACTAGACTTCTTATAGTATTGAAATGCCCTTTCATAAAATTAGGGAATTCCCCTTCATTTCCTACCGAAGGGGAATCCTCTTTCAAGAAGTGCTCTCCATACAGGAAATTGTTTCGTCTAATTTAGCGGCAACAGTACATTGTTCCCAATTGGGAACATCAATAACTAATAAATTATTCCAGGTACGTTTCTGATTATTAATGTCGAATTTCATATTTTTTATTAAATTAAAGTTGTTTTAACTATACCAATCGAATTTTAGAAGCATTAGATGCATTTTTACATTTATGTGAATTTTTAATTTGTGCTGTATAGAAAATGATGAAAATGGTCATTTTTATGATTTTTTATACATTTTTCTATTAATAATAGAAATATAGCTTTTATTTAAAAAAATCGAATAATCCTTTTATTACATTTGTTAATTTTTGTGTTTCAATATTGATGAAGTTTAGTTTTAAATAATTGTATTAATATTATGTTCCCTATTGGGAACAATGGGCTGTAAAAGGTTAACTTAGAATATTTGCATGCTTGATTTTGTAGGTATTACGTACCAATGACTTATACCAGGTCATGCTGAGATAACACAAAGAGTTAAGACACCAGATACAAATGAGCGAACACTTAACATTTTGCAGACTTTTTTTAATTTACAAATTTAATCTTTCACAATCTAGTGACGGAAATAAAATATATTCAATATCAATATGGAGACGCCTTAAACCGCTGAAATATGGCAGCAACTCCCGCTGATGACACTATCTTCAGATAGACAAAAAAAAAGTTGAGCGTTCCCTGCCTCTACTGAAGTTTTCTTCGCTTCGTCTTTCCTCCGAAGGGGCCTTCAAATATGCTGAGAAAAAAATCCAAAAGCTGCTGTGGCCAAGTACAAAGACGACTGACCCGCGTTAGTCACCCCTCTTGTCCAATGGGGTAGAAGGGGGAGGTCACTAACATCACCCTCGTCCCTCTGTCAGTCTTCCGCGTTATCCAGCAGTGTAACTCATTGTTACAGTAGGTTTACATTGTTTGTAATATAAATATTTCACATCCAACTATTAAATATTCAAGTAGCAAAATGAAGATTTTAATTAATTATCATTGTTTTTAATTAATTATCATAGAACTATATTAAACATACCTCTTTCATTGGACAAAGTTATTAAACTACTGATAGGTAATATATAGTATAACTTTTTTTATATAATTTATACATTATTTCATTTCTATTTTTCTTATTTTGTTTTGGTATTTCATTTCCTTATAGTCCTAACACTCAGTCCAGTGTAAGGCGTTTTTATACCAGGTTTCGTTTAATTTATCAACCCATTTAATTTGTGATAAACCACAACAAAATTCAGGCAAATATTATGAACATTTCATCCTCGGTGGAACTTTAAATTTAAACTGATATTCAATAATTAATCTACTGTGTCACGCAAGCTTTGCACTTATTTATGCCTAAAAGCTCAATTCTATCGCATTTTACCTTTAAATAGACCGAAAAATGAGAGTTTCAACTTGCAGTTTCTACCAATCTTTGTAAGCTGCCTAAAGGAATATTCATTTATTTTGAAAAATGTTCTACTAATCTCTGTTATCTACGGTCACTCTTCCGTAACAACTTCATTTAATAACAACAGGGTTCAGGAAAAGAGAATTTGTTCCATCTTAGTTAACGAAAAGTAATGAAATTAGCAGATATTATGGGGTAGAGTTTCCACCTCTTGATTCTACTGGCATACGGTTGGAATTGTTGGAAGATAATAAACTTTTATTCGAAGTTTTTAATATAAACGAATATTATGGTTTTAGCTCTCATCGCATTTTATCATTGTTAATTTATCTGCTTCATCTACTTTATTTCCAGAAAAATATTTCATTTGGCATTAACCAGTTAACGCCCAGCATTCGTATTTGAGGACAGTACAAAAATTGTTAGTACAATTTTTATGTTTTCTTGAAACGATTATTCCTTTTTAATTAAAATAGATATTAATTTTATGAATAATCTAAGTTTTCAAATATATTATAATTATGTCATTTTGCTACACATTTTATAATTTTCAAGCTTAGTATAGGAACTTACTGTTTCTGAACTTACACCAACTGAAATCATGGCGAATAGCCATATCTGTAATAAATCATCCCTTTACAGTACTTTGCTCATATATGATTGCATATAAATCTCTTACTGCGAAGTTTCCCCTGTTTTTTTCAATGACATCTAATGATGTTTTAAAATGACACCTCCTAACTAATAATGACTTAATGTCATATTTAAAGGTGTTTGAATTTCCTATTTTGTTTTACTTCCAGGTGTCTATAATAGCTTCTATATTAGGTATTTACTAATATATAGTCATCAGAAATATCCGGACGTTAATGGGTTAAGATAAATGAAAGTAATTTTATTTTGTGAGATTCTTACAGTTTTATTAGCTTGTACACATACATTTTTTTGTATTACAGTAAGCGAAAAACACTTATCTAATTTACTATATGTCTGAGATGAAAACAGCTGTAATTAACTCAAAATTTAAAATTTATGGTTCTCTTTTTTGTCATAGTAAATTGAGATTTTTTAACCTTTTCGAGGCACGAATTTCGTCAACATTGTAATGTATCCGGTCCCTGTTTTAGGTGACACAAGGAAGCATCAGGTGTATCTTGATCAATGAATTTATTTACACCTCTTCTATATACATCAGTTCACAACTACACAAAAAAGCAATTTTCAATCACAGATAAGTGATTAGTACACGTAGGCCTGAGTAGAGACGTTCGTGAACTACGATCAGTCCCTGCCGAAATATTGGTGATCCAACTGAAGAAACAATTCGGTAGCTCTCGCGAAAGTTCACTGAAGTAATGGTAGAATATCAAAGCACAGTTAGAGTTCCAAAGGAAAATATGAAACAATCCTGAAGAGGAGTATATTAAAAAAGGAAACCCAATGCACAGGGTATCGTTTCAATCTCAGCAAAAGATCCCAAGACGGGATTTCGCTAAATAAAACTCTCCGATGGAGAGACTGGTCGGGGCGAACTCCGAGTTAGCCGATGCAGGCTACTCTTTAAAGAAAAGATCCCCATGTGGGATTATAGTAAAAAAAAAAAAAAAAAAAAAAAAAAACTCTCAGGTATAGAGACTGGTGAAGGCGACCTGCGAATTAGCTGGTTGCTAGCTAACTAACTTCTCTAAAACACAAATCTTCTCTCGTCTCTTTCTACAGGAGGGGCCTCTAAGAGTGGGGCCTCACCCACAATTTCATTATTGGATCACCTAGCGATGACCTCACCTTCGAACAACTGGATTGGTCCGGGATAAACAATCATCGGCAGCAGGAATTCTTAGCTGCTACATCCAAGTCACAGAAAATCCTTTGTCGTTCCAATGATCATATTTCTGGCTGTCAGTGAAGGTGCCGGGTTATCTGGTATATTGTTCCTCTACTATAGGGCACAACAGTATAGACGTCGTGGTGCCGGGGAAAACACTCCTTTTGTATCCACACAAGCGAAGTCCACCTCTCAAAGCAAAGTTCTTTGATGTCAACACACATCTAAATCAAGCCGATGCAACATGTATGTAGATTAAGACGGGATAGAATGCTACAGTGCTTTTCTCCTTTTGAACAAAAGAAACATAAACCTCTGGAAATAACAATATAAAACTTGTGATTAATAATAAAGTTCCTGATGACAGCAGAATAAAGGACAGTGGGGAGAGAAAGTGTATGTTTTATAATTCAGCCATAACCATCGATTTCAAGATTTCACAATCTGGTTGAAATATCAACCGCCCGTTCCAAAAGGGTTAATGAGTTAAGGGCTATAACCACTTTTTAGGCAATCTATAGGTCACAACTCACATCAAAAATCAATGATGGTTACAACGAAAATCAGTGTGAGACAACAGAATTATTTTGAGTGGCAAAATTAAAATTTTGAAAAAAATACTAAATTTTGATGTCCTATCAGAGTTATTGGTAATATTTATGTAATAATATGGTGATTTAAAAATAACAAAATATATTGTGGTTAGTACAAAACATAAATAATTTGAATTTTATTATCATTTCTTTATTCTTTATGATGTCATAATTATTACATCAGGACTCCATATATAAAGCATATAATTCAACAAAAATGCAACATTTCAGAAAAAAACATGAAACGTTTGCAAAATTGACACAAATATGCTCATTAGATTTATTTGAATAAACTAGTATGTATATAAAATAATGCAGTAAAACATGCAGATAATTTATAAATTCTTTACTTAAATATTTTATTAAACTAGTATATATTCACTGAATAATTTCTTGCAACTAAAAAACAGCTTTATATTTAAGTATTACTTGATAAAGCACTTTAATCATACTTTTATTTGCAAATAATATTTAGGTAAAACCCACTACTGATGTAGGAAAAGTAAAGAAAAAAGTAATATATAAATTAAAATCCAAATACAGAAAAATAATAAACAAATAGTGTATTTTCTAATTATAGTGTTAAAGTGATAACTGTTGATTAACCAGTGTATCATGTATCCGCGTTTAACTTTACATTAATCATTATAATACGATAAGATATGTTCTATTTAGTCTAACAACTATAACTGGTTTAAATCTCTATTGAAATCGCCTGGACGTAAAAGATTTCATTTCAAACGCGAGAATCTTGATAAGTGTGAAATTACCTAAACTGCCATCGATTGAATAGTTTTCCTTTGATTAATAGCTCATAAAATTAACCAATTTCAAACAACCATTGAGATTAACTGTAATGATTTTCAGTTTGAGTACTGAAGCTCCAATTTCGATTTATCGAACCCTCTAAATCATCATATGGTTAGTAAAATTATTATGAAGTGATACATTTCATTTCAAAAGGTGTATTAAACACATATTTTACACTTATTAATTGACATATTACTGTTTCTAACATATTTTAACGAAAATATATTATGGGTACATAGTACATTTCATGTTGAAAGGTCTTCATTATTATACAAATATTAAATATTAAATTTGTAATTATTATATAAATTCTTCATATAGATTTTTGATTTATGTAGAGCTAAATGCCTTGTTCTCATTAGAATAAATTTCTTTTTACATTATTAATTATTTATCTTTAGCAAAATTATTTAGTTTTATTACACAAAAAATAAATTAACTATAAATATATATAAAGTACGATCAGAAAAGAAAAAAATCTGAATATTGACTTTTGAAATTTACAAATAAGAAAATCCTTTTTTAGGAGAAAGTGAAGCTATTTTTTATTCTATGCACATCAATTATATTTTTATGGGCAATATATTTCATTTTATAGCACAGTAAAGGAAAATTTTTTTTCAACTTTCAAATTCTTAAAAGTTTTATTTTTTTTAATTTCAAAATATAATATGCCTTTAAAGTTGTACGTTACAGAATCAACCAGATATTGCATTTATAAATTTTCATGCAGGTTGTTGAATTTCATGTTTATGATTTTTAATGTGTCACTTTTACGATAGTAAAAAGATATACTACTCGAAATGACACAACAACATATTATATATATATATATATATATATATATATATATATATATATATATTATATATATATATATATATATATATATATATATATATATGTGTGTGTGTGTGTGTGTGTGTGTGTGTGTGTGTGTGTGTTGCTGTGACAGACCAAAATCTGGAGAATGTCAAATTTCACCTAGTCGTTTGTTGTATGTCCAAAATATTTGTAAATACCCTTATTTCTGATTTACACCGGTAAATGTGGATATTTACCATGCACTAATCGTAAATGTTGAACATACCGGAGATTTATATTTTCTTCTTCGTAATTAAGTTAAATCTGTAGCACTAGCAAATGTAATTGTTGGACTTAAAAAAACCGAACACTCTTAGAACAGAAAATAAAATCAGTAATAAACTTAATTATGTCTTTGACTTTGTACTAGTTTATTTGTTGAAACAATTTAAACTGTTATAGCAATTTGCATTGCATAAGAGTCCCTTACATTTATAATGGCGTTTAGTAATGAAACATTTTGTTTTGCAATGACATTGTTTATAGACTTACCGTCCACTTCTCGTACTTGCAGCAATCGCTTCACTCAGCGGCATTTTTTGAGAAGAAATCTCATCTATGGAGAGTAACTTTTTTCTTTTTTTTACAAAACATAAACTGCTTACGGGTATAAAGCTGTTTGAGGATATCATTTTGTTTACTTATTTATAGAGGTGGGAGTCTTTTATTCCAACAACAACTGCCAATATATTTCGGGCATATGTACGACCACTGTCGACATCAGGGACTTGTATTCGCACGGTATCATCAATTTGAGCAGGAGGAAATTTTCTTTTTGAGGTTTGTAACATTTTCATTGCATGCATTAGAAGATTATCTTTTGTGGCTCTTTTAATAGAAATATAATTCTGCTGTTTAGTCAGGGCTTGATAGAAATGGTAGTAAGTTGAAGCTCTTTTATAAAATTTCTCATTGGAATGGACACAGGGACAGGAGTATTCCTCATATTATGTGCTATTTTGACATATATTATTATATGTATTTATAACAAAGTATGATTTAAAAATATAACAAAATATTTTTTCAACATTCACCATCAGTGCATGGGGATTCTCGGCATACAGCGGTAATAGTCCGATTATGTAAGAATATAATCAAATATTCGGACTTTCACTGAGGCATTTGGTGTATGCCGACATTCATCTGTGAATATCGACATTCCCCAATTTCGGGCATTCACAGTAACATATACACTAAAAATATTTTTTTAAGATTTTGAGGTTCCCATTCTTATTCTTTCAAACCTATTTTCACAGAAGCCTAATATCCTATTACCCTGTCTGAGCGTTCCCTGGCATAAAATCCATTTAGTAGTCTACCAAAGCTATCTTTGAAATACATGCTGATTTTCTACAAACTCGACACATTGTCTAGCCATCACAGACGAATGGTTTAATTCTTCACTGATCTAATTTCCTTTCTGGCTGTTAAATTCTCCACCTAAGCTGCGCTCTCCTGAGAATAATCCTCGCATCTCTCGTTGTGGGGCCAAATCTGTAATCGGAGGTGCTTTCGATGTATCATTCATTCTTCTGATTTCACCAGAGAAAATTGTATGTTATCTATAAAGTTCCACTTCAAAATTGCTGCTTCTTTTGGCTTACTACAAAGTTATTAGACTTATTAACCCCTTAAGGATCAGCACGTAAATACTATACGAGTCGACCATTGTGTCAACCGTTGCCGTTTATGCCCTCTAGTAATTAAATCTAGCATTCAAAAATTAAAATAAAACGTTACGATCTCCGAATAAGCAAACGCGATGCTGGTCTCTCAATATCAACCGCAGATCATCGCTTGGAGAAGGCGCTGGACTAATAAGGTTAAAGTCGATGATTCGCGTATACGAAACGTTGGTCGCGAACGGTTTAATGAGACTAGTAATTCCAGTCCGGACAATTAAAAATACTAGGGGCTTAATATTATGGGACAGTCACATAAATTTTGCCTTGATTACTTACACACACACACACACATATATATATATATATTATATATACATTATATATATATATACATTATATATATATATTATATATATATATATATATATATATATATAT
>CM063508.1:113082301-113112301 GCA_032207245.1 Pardosa pseudoannulata | reverse complement strand
TAAACTTTATGCTAATGATTAGGTTACTTAAAAATAAAGATCAAACGGACTATTAGCGTTTGTTAAAGTATTGTCTCTAGGTGAAAAAGTGTTAATCCCAATATATATATATATATATATATATATATATATATATATATATATATATATATATATATGTCAGGTTTATAAATGGGTGACAGTTATAATTATAAATAGTTAGAACTCATTAACAACAACGTACTAGGTTTGGTTTGAAGTGCTACGGTCTACCTTTTGCAGCACACGGGTTAATTAGACCTGGAAATACAGCTTAAAGCTGATTCCGAACTGTTACGAACATCCATGCCACAGTGGGATTCGAACCCATGAACTTCGGTATCGTAGGCCAGCACCCTAACCAATCGGTCATTGTTCGGCACAACGTAACAGAAGAAAGACATACTCTCGAGCTGAACTATACAAAGTACAAGAGCTGATGCGGATGTAGACATAGGACTTTTGCTTATGTACCAACGTGAAAAGAGACGGTACTTAGCAGGAACACGGGCTGATAACATTCACCAAGCTTGTCGAGGCAAATTATAAGAACAAAGGATATTTAAATGGCATAGCCATGGACAGAAGAATTACCATAAAGAAGTTTTTATGTATGAAATCGAATGTGTCTTCCATGCCTTAGCACTCGTCCATGTCATATTTATATACAGGTTGGAATATATATATATAAAAAAAGTTTTAAGTTTATTAAATGAAGGAAGCATTGTCTATAAAAATTCTATTACCGTTTTATTTATTTAAAAAATATTATTGAACGAAAAGCCTCCTAGTTCATCCAATTTTTGAAATCAA
This sequence comes from Pardosa pseudoannulata, assembly GCA_032207245.1. Classification (NCBI taxonomy): domain Eukaryota; kingdom Metazoa; phylum Arthropoda; class Arachnida; order Araneae; family Lycosidae; genus Pardosa; species Pardosa pseudoannulata. The sequence goes on along the minus strand of CM063508.1, from coordinate 113,111,470 downwards.
AGATTGTTTAACTGTACAGAAGTCAATTAGGTATTTCTCTATTTGTTATAATTCATTTATAATTATCCAAAAAAGTTAGTATATTTATTAGAATTAATTGATTTTATTAAAATAAAAAGAATTTAAAGTAAACTCTTTCACATTATAAAGTTTAAATTATGTTTAACGCAATATCTGTTAAAGAGAAATATCGATAATATCTCACTTTTAACAAAATTTATGAAACGTGACAAATACTCCAGTCATACTTCTTTGACATATTTCAGAATTTATTTAACTAATCATAAAATAGTTGCGAATAAGGCAATATTTAAATAAAATTATAACTGCATAATTCTCAAAATTTAGAAGACGAAGCATAGTTTATTTGGAATTTCACCCCCGCTCTATATAGGCTGAAAGAGGAACCATTTGTCAGAACAAAATTAAACAACCTCCAGCAAATACTGTAGTCAGTAATGCAACTTGATGTGGCTTAAAGCAGCAGAAAGATAAAGGATTATGCTCGGGAATTTTGAAAGTTTGTTAATCAACCAAAAGTGTCACCTTCAGACACATTCTTTGTTAAGTACAGAAGAAACTTCTCGAAGGAAGGAGAAATAATTAATTCTTCGAAACTACGAATAACTCGGATGGATTAAAATATTCCATCAAATTTTCAAACTAAATCTCCATTTCAGTAGAGCACCAGAATCACATTTTCTTTATATTCTTAATAAAGTCTGTTTTACGAAATGGCTTTCTGGTGTGCTGGTATTATTACAGCTATCCAAATCTAAATGTTCGTAAAATGGTGAAAATTTGAAACAGTTGCTTTTGTGAAATTAATGAAATTCTAATGTGTTTGGAATGTATCACACTGCATTCAATTTCGAAAGTTTAAATTCTGGATTTAATTAAACCAATGATAGAGATGTGAACAGAAGCAGACTAATTAACGGCAAAAGTTTAGTTTGTTTGTGTATTTAAGGACTTGATGTTAACTGGCAAAAATACTTGTTTTCAAATAAGTTTAAGCTGCAGAAATGTTAGCAAATATCTATTATATGATCATCATTTTCTTCTGAAAATATAATATTCGAATAAGGGCATTTTAAAAATTCCCGTTCTTTATCTCTCTTTTCTTTTTGTTATATATATATATATATAATATATATATATAATATATATATATATATATATATATATATATATATGGTTAAAAATTATCTTAACTCGGAACTAATTGTTTTACTCAAAGAGTTTCCAATAATATTGACTAAAAAATCAGCAGTCAAATACAACTCAAAAAATCAGTAATATTTACAAAATAGGATAGTTGAAATGAATAGTTGCACTAAGCAGAGCATTTCAAATAATTTATGGATCAATTGACGGATTTCATCATTGAGCCCTGAAAATACAGGTTGCTCATAACTATGATATGACAGTCCTAGCAAAATAGAGTCCTTTAGTTTCGAAATGACTACAAAGTATAAAAATTTAAATATTTAATAATAAAAGAAAGTAAAGAAAAAACATTGGGCCAGTGGTCATACTTTATACATATCAAAGATAATGTATCTGTGTCAAGACTCTGAGTAAATATTGCTTAATGAGTAACGGAAAACCTATTTATCACTGACATGTTAAGAATTAATGGAATGTATAATTATATATATAAACTAAAATAAAGACTTTGTGATTGAGAAATGACCAAAGAGAAGGGATTTGTTAACAGTTTATTGTAGATTAGGATTTGACTTTACAAAGCAAATATATTACTATCGATAGAGAATTAATGACTACTAACATTTAAGATTTTAACACAGTACAATATATAAGAATAATATGAACTAGGGGGATACATAATACGTAAACACAATCATATAGAAGTAAATGTATACTGATTGGAAAATGGAAACCCAATAAGATTTATGATTAAAGGAATTAAGAATTTACTTACTACAATGACTTTGACTGTTTTCGATCCAAATGTCGTCCAAACCATCCATTTTAAAGAAACATCAAGAAAAAACAGAGTATGTTGGTTGGTAGCCGATTTAGTCCCCCCGCTCCGCGCTCTAATGCTAGCTCACTTTTTTTTTTCAGATGGCAGTATTCTCAACGGTAACAAAAGAAACACACTTTTAAAAACTATTAAGCAATTGCTGTCCCTGATCCAGCATCATGGCTGCTGAACGGAACAATCACTTATTAGGTAGAAGCCTAAAAAGTAATAAATATAAGGCAGTATAAAAATGTAGATAATACTTACAAAATGTGACATGGAAGCAAGATATTTTGAAATGAGAGGTTATAAGCAAAATGATATATTTATGAATGTTTCACCCCTTCTTGTGTTGTACTATAGTGTGAGGTTTGAACGACTCTTGTCACATCGCTTTTCTGTTCCCTATTGTTACGATTCTGGCATTTTAATTGATATGACATTATGAAAAAAAATTCCAGTAAAATTAGAGAATAAATTTACGAATTTTCTTTACATTTTTTTATGTTTAAAAATATCCCAAGGAATACCTAGAAAGCTGTTGCAGATCACTAGGGTTCCATGAAACACACTTTGAAAATCCCTACATTCTCTACCTATCTTACACGTCTGCTTCCCATAGTGTTATATTTACTTCTGTTCTATCATCTAAAGAACCAATTGTCCAGCGGTCAAGTCTCAGTCGTGGTTACAGTTAAACACATGATGAATATAAATTATGAGGGATAGCAAGTCCAATTCTAATATTAATTTCCCTTTTCTTTTGTACATATATTCTACATCTCTAATTCCAATAAATCTTTCTTTGAGTGCTCAAAATTTTTATTTTTTTTAAATTAATACTAAATTTAAACTACATTATGACAAACTACGTATGTTAAAGTACATTATAATATATAAAATAATTTATAAAGGATTTTATTAAAAAAAAACTTTGGTCGCATGAATAAACAAAATCTTTATCATTTACTTTTCTCTAATCGTAAAAATCGTTGTCTAAAGCAGGCTTAAGAGCATTATCCATTATCTGTTGCTATTAGTAGATATTATCAAAGATTTTCTTTTATTTTTTTCTATTTATCGGATAAGGCTCTTAAAGTAAGTATTGATATTTCTTAAGACGCTGTTTTTTTTTATCTAAGCAGCTTAGGTTTCTAGCTCCGAAATTTACCTTGGATTTTTTAAATTTAATTTGCTAACAAGTTAGTTCTCATTTATAAAACTTAATTCTGTATAACATAACATTCCTGATTATGTGACATAATTTTTCTCTTATTAAAAATAATTATTTAACCCACCAGAAAATTAATGTAATCTAGATTGTAGAATCTTGGGAGATATAATTTCTCTCAAAACTAATCTATCATTTTAACCAAGAAAAATATTATATCAGTGGTGGCCAACGTGTGGGTCACGACCCACATGCAGCTCTTTGAAGGATTATTTATGGCTCTTGATAAATGGACGTGAGTTCCATTTTCATTTTTGCGTTATTATATTTAAAAAAAATATTGCAATTAATGAAGGTCCTGCAAGGCTAGGTAAAAACATCGATCTTCTTGAGCTTTTAAGAGAAGATTCTCAAATTCCACAATTCATACTGTATAAGTCACCGAGAACATCTCGTTACAAAATATTTAAAATATTCTGATGTTATGAAAATAGTGTAAAGCATTATAAATTACATTCGCAAAAATGCAAAAAAATTATCGATAATTCAAAAATTTACTCGAAAAATTAAATGACGAAGAACTTCCAAATGACATATAACTTCTATAAAAAAGTTTTTAATACCTTTTTTGCATACCTTTTAAATCCGTATTTAATTGCTAATCGTGAAAAATTTGAAATTTTGAAAAATGTCTAGGACTGTCAAGGAGCTTGGGCACACCTGTATTATATCGTCACTCCCAGTAGTTACCTTTAAAAAAACGGTTGTAAAAACATAAATGTAGTAAGTACTTTAAAAATATTAAAAATTTTATCGCTGGAATGCTGTATGAGTTCTCACACGTACATATTCCCTTTTCGTACGGGACAGAGAACTTATTTTATTATTAAATTATTATTTTATACCTATCTGCGTGAAAACTTAGCATACCATGAAAAAGGAAAAAAGTTTATGAATTTAAGGTAAAATTTTAATCCTTTTAAAAGTTATTAATTATTACTTGTTTCAAAAGACGATTTCCTTTGAAAATGTTTTATGTGCAATGCTTTAAACTATGACTTGGTCATTTTATAATGTATATCATAACAACTTTTTAGTCATATAATAAAGTATAGTTGACTTAAAAATTCTACGCTAACAGAAAAAATAATAATTGTTAAAATGCTCAATTTTTCCAAGTAGAATATTTTTAATTATTTTTTAATTTAAAAAGTATAGGTTTTTGTTGTTCAAGATATTTTAAATTTAATTAAAGTATATTTTATACTATAGAAGTAAAGTGACAATAAATTTTGAAAGCGTATGGAGTTTAGAAACTAACTTTTAGAAAAGAATTTAGTAAAAACTATTCAAATACTTATGGAATTTTCAAACTATTCAAACACTTGTGGAAGATTGTAACCTGCTAAAAGTAGTTGTTAGTAATAGCTGAATTGGCTGTTATGCTACTGGTAATTCTAATTCTAATAAAGCGATGTTTATTAAAATCTCATTTTGTTCGCTTATTATTTAAATTTATCAGCTTAACGAGTTAGAAATATCTCAGTCATCTTTGCGTCAGCAAAGTGTCTACTGTTCTCTTGAAATCGAAATAAAATGAGTGAAAGGAGTAGATACGTTTGGGAAGGATTTGCACATTTTGTAAAATTTGATTGCAGATGTTTAAAAGCACAGTGAGTCTAATTTATCTTATAGTAATATTTCTCTTATCGAACAGGAATTTGGATATCATCTAGAAATCAGTAGTTATGAGGTAGAAAGGCTGCACAGTGATATTCAGATGTTGGAGATTATTTAGAAATAACATTAAAGTTAATATGTAAATTATAATGTTAATAAAATAAAGTTAATAATTATAAAGTTAATATGTCATTATAAGTTATTGTGAATATTACTAAAACAACCATAAAACAGAGAACAATAAATTGTACGCAAGAATATGATCATTGCAAATAACATTATTATAGTTTATCTATGAAATCATTTGCTATTTTTAATAATAAAGTTAAAGTTAATAATTATAAAGTTAATATGTCATTATAAGTTATTGTGAATATTACTAAAACAACCATAAAACAGAGAACAATAAATTCTACATAAGAATATGATCATTGCAAATTACATTATTACAGTTTATCTATGAAATCATTTGCTAATTTTAATAATAATATAAAGTTAAAGTTAATAATTATAAAGTTAATATGTCATTATAAATTATTGTGAATTTTACTAAAACAACCGTAAAATAGAGAACAACAAATTCTACGTAAGAATATGATCATTGCAAATTACATTATTATAGTTTATCTATGAAATCATTTGCTAATTTTTCCTTGTTTTTCAAGTAAATAGTACTGAAAATCATCCAATTCAAGATTAATAAAACTGCTTTCTTCCTATTGATAAAAGTGGTGTAATTGTGTCAAAATAATACAGTATTCTATATTTCAGTGTTTCCTAATTTGTGTATGTTGTAAGTACAGTATTTTGTAAAATTACAAGTCGTATAGATCATTTACTTATAAGGAATTTAAATAAATTTTGTAGTGTTCTATGTATAGAAAAACTAACTTAATGGATCCTCAAAAGCACATTTGGAGATGCATATTATGGATAAAATTTTATTTCTATAGAAGTTTTTTCAAACAGTAATAATACTGTGTTAATTGTGCAATGTTCTTACCTGTAAGTTTTCTTAAAGCAATCATAACAGTACATTTCCAGTGAGTAACCTACCTGAAATAAAAATAAAGATTATAAGAATGAAATTTTGTATATTAACATTTTAACAATAACAGATAATACCACATCACGTGAAATTAATTAAATATTAAGGAATTGCAGCGATGCATGAGTAGTTTTATAAATGACAAAGCAGATGAGACCGTGAACTTTTAACCTCTTAACCCCTTCCGGTAAAATGATGAGTCTAGCTCGTCATTAGTTTTTCATTCCATACCGTACAATGACGAGCTACACTCGTCATGCGATTAAAGTTACTGTTAAATAAGATAATTAATTTAGTTTAAAATTTATAGTGTACTGAATTTGGCAACACTTTTATTACTTGTGGAAATCACAAGTCACTATTGCATATTGTTTACTTGGTACAAGTGATTGCCAAATTAATGATTCAGAATAAAAGGAAACCTATCAAGAAATGCCGTGTGTGTTACAAGAATCAAATTAAAAGAGAGACTACTTGGCGGTGTAAACAATTAAGAATTCCCTTGCACTTTGTTTTGAAAAGTACCACTAGCTTGAAGACTATTATCTGTCTACCTTATTAATGTTTTGTTTTGATATTTTCTTAATTTTACTGTTTCTGATATTATTTAACACTATGTAAAAAGTGGATTTTAATTAAGAATATGTAAGAATTGTAAAATGAAACAAGTTTTTTAATTAAAAATTAAATGGTTATTTCATGCACAGTTTTTCATTATTAAATCATACCGGAAGGGGTTAAAATAAACCTTAAGTTTTTCAATTTTCACAAATAACGGAACATCGAGTCCTCACTGTTGAAATACATAGAATTTAAAATGTCAAAAATAATAGTTTACTTCATTTCTTCTGATTTTACCGTTTCAAATAGAGTGCGATGCTATCAGCATTGCAGTTGAGATTACAGCTTATTCTGGAAATTCAGGGCCTATCAAACTATCCCAAACCTCACATTGTCTGAACTAGGCATATGTAAATGTGTGTAAACTTGAGTTAATAATATATATATATATATATATATATATATATATATATATATATATATATATATATATATATATATATAATCTGTAATTTAAGTCTTAACGAAAATATATAAGGCTTCATCAAACCTTCTAATATATGTAGCAGAATAATTCACACTGAAATTAGTAACATTTATATAAGTTAACATTAAGAAAAATTATTTAATTACCATTATCTCTTTTTTATCGGAATTTAAATCTGGATACAAATTTGGCATAATCCTATGTTTTAACGAAGAATACAAACATAACGACATAACGAAGCATTACTCATTATAACTGGGGAAAAGAAAATGCCATAAATTAACGGGCTGACATCTTTTGAGAACATTTCCTGTCCGAAACTTATATCAGCTTGAGTTCAGTGAAAGGAATTGCTTTGGAATGCACTTTTCCTTCGCCTGAAATAAACCTGAAATGTACACGCTTCTTAAGAAATGCAATAGAGGCGCGAAATAGTTTGAAACTACTAATTGGAATCTTTCCTCTAGAAGGTAGGATAATTATAAATTTAAAGGAGATATATCTCGATGTGGAGTTATCATTAGAATACCAGTCGGAGTGTAAATAAAAGAGGAATTTAGTAGAATCTCACTTCTACGAAAACAGGGAAAATGAAAATTCTCCACTTTAGGTATCCGTCTAAGTTCCTAGAATTTTTTTCTAATGAATCAATACATCTCATAAATGCTTAAATTTAACTATAAAAGGTGCGTTTTCATCATTTAAATAATTTTTTTCATTCTAGGAATCAACTGGAAATTTATTGATTTTTTTAAAAAGTTAGACCAGAGTTATAACAGTAATTCTGGTCCTATTTAGGCTGGTTAAGGTATCCGTCTATCTTCGGAGAACTTTTTTCTTTAAACTAGTTAATGTTTTTCATTTTTAGATTTATTTTTTATATTATCATAGAGAATTGCACTTAAAAAATTTATTCCTGGAGAAGTTTTTATAAAATTTCTAATAAATGAAGAAAATTAAATAAAAAATCGGGTTTTTTTTCAAAAGGTCTAATTTATAATAAATAAAATTATTTCAATATTTTTTTATGCAACACATTTTTTATACACTGGACTAGTGAATCACCTAAAATATTTGCTTAATTTACATTTGGTAAAACATTTTGGTCCTTCAAAATGATACACATTGAATTTTTAACGAATTTTCGTTACCTTTATATCTAACTATGAGTGTAACATCATTAAAAATTATCCAAATTTAAAGCTTTTAGGTCATTTACTAGTGAATACTATCAAAAGCATTCATATTAATTTTTAACAAAATATTTTAAGAACTTTTTAAGAAATCGTATTTTAATTTTCAACATTTTATTAAAAATACCGTACTGAAAAAACGCATTTGAAGTTTATGAAAGCAACTTTAACTATTAAAATTTTAAAATACGTGTATAAAATTCTCCCCAGTTTCTTGCTACAAAACTTTCTAATTGCCAAGTTGCTAATTATTAAAAATACTAGAAAACGAAAATACTTATATTAAACCAAAATCCTTATATTGATAATAACAAAATCAAAGAAATTTTAAAGGGCAGAAATATTAAAATTCTTTTAATACACTTAGCTGTTATTTCGGAGAAAAAATACAAAATAAGGCAGAAATTTCTTGGGGGGTTGTCCAAGTTTTAGTAACTGTGTTACCTGTTTTACTTCAACTTTTAATTTATTTTAGTGTAAAAGTGTTTACAAAACAGTGTTCAATCTATGTTAATACGTATTTAATATATTCTAGAATAAGATATTTTAATTTAGACGAGAAAATTCATTTTGTTAATATATTCTTTTTTGTAACTAAAATCACGCTAATTAATAGAGTTTAATTTTTTATCTGTTTTATTTCACCTTTGAATGTATTTTAGTGTAAAAGGGTTTAAAAAAGTATTTACTCTATGTTCCTACGTATTTAATACCTTGTGAAGACTCCCCTTTGCTGACGTAGTACAGCTGATAATAGTACTTCTGTACCTGGACAATAGCGTGGCGTCGCAGAGTCGGGGATCTTGACAATCGGACTGAATAGACGAATATACCCCTGATGGATCTCGTTAATGAAAGCTCGGGAATTCCGTGAAGAGAGATCCAGCTAATGAGAATTCAGTTAAAAAGTATAACTGTAACTTTAGCTGGAGTTTTCAAGTAACTGGGATCTTAACTGACTCAAAAACAAGTGGCGGAACCGTAACTGACCCCCAGGTATAAAAAACCTACAATTTCACAACTCAGGGCGTTTCGTCATTTTTTTCGGGCGTTTCGTCATTTTTTTTCAAATGTTTAAACTAAACTTCAAGAATATTTAAAAAGTTTTGTCAAAAAATGCTCTTTAAAATACTTTAAATTCACAACTTCTGGTTCCGAAGTCGCTACTTCCATTTTGAATTGACAGTTGTCACCAATGTTTAAACAGCTGTAACGTCTCTTTAAAATGCCGTAGAGACAAAACAAAAACATATTTACAAGCCTAAAAGTTGAAAATTTTCAATAGAGATAAAAAATTATGATTTGTTTTGCAAAAAATGACTTTTTGAATGTAGACTGATACCTTAGGCAAATACTCCTGAATTTGAATATAAACCATTTCCAACCATGACTGCATGAAGCCAGTACTGTACTGAGTTTCATTCTTTTTCAATCAATTAACGTAATTTTAGTTACAAAAAAGAATATATTAACAAAATGAATTTTCTCGTCTAAATTAAAAAATCTTGTTCTAGAATGTTGTGACTCCTTCAATATTCTCAAATGAGACGTAACGTGAATAATGGATCACAGTCAAAGAATAAAATTGAAAATTCTCTTTAATTCTGGATTAAATACGGCTATTTACAAAGGAACGTTAATTCCTAAATCATCTAGAACTGCAAAGGATGGTTGCCCATAAAACTTCCTCACTACAATCACGGTCGAAAGAAAAACAAGAGATTTAATAATCTCTTACAAATGGGGAGGCTTTTCAGGGTGCAATAAAACCCAATTTATCCCCCTTTCGGTATCGAGATTCTGCCGCTCCCTATATGAGCGGACTTTACGAATCTCCCGAACTAGCAAGCTCTCTGGTAAAAAGGCGAAAGCTTCCACGAGGTCAACACACCTCCGAAAAAAATGACGAAACGCCCTGAGTTGTGAAATTGTAGGTTTTTTATACCTGGGGGTCAGTTACGGTTCCGCCACTTGTTTTTGAGTCAGTTAAGATCCCAGTTACTTGAAAACTCCAGCTAAAGTTACAGTTATACTTTTTAACTGAATTCTCATTAGCTGGATCTCTCTTCACGGAATTCCCGAGCTTTCATTAACGAGATCCATCAGGGGCGTATTCGTCTATTCAGTCCGAATGTCAAGATCCCCGACTCTGCGACGCCAAGCTATTGTCCAGGTACAGGTGTACTAAGATCAGCTGTTTTGGAGCGTGCTCGGACAAAGGGGAGTCTTCACAAGGTATTAAATACGTAGGAACATAGAGTAAATACTTTTTTAAACCCTTTTACACTAAAATACATTCAAAGGTGAAATAAAACAGATAAAAAATTAAACTCTATTAATTAGCGTGATTTTAGTTACAAAAAAGAATATATTAACAAAATGAATTTTCTCGTCTAAATTAAAATATCTTATTCTAGAATATATTAAATACGTATTAACATAGATTGAACACTGTTTTGTAAACACTTTTACACTAAAATAAATTAAAAGTTGAAGTAAAACAGGTAACACAGTTACTAAAACTTGGACAACCCCCCAAGAAATTTCTGCCTTATTTTGTATTTTTTCTCCGAAATAACAGCTAAGTGTATTAAAAGAATTTTAATATTTCTGCCCTTTAAAATTTCTTTGATTTTGTTATTATCAATATAAGGATTTTGGTTTAGTCATGCTGAAAAAGTTTGCTCCTTTTTCTTTTATTTAACGGCGGTTTCCTTAAAGAATAATAAAGTGGCATTAACGAAAAATAGAATAGGATTACTGAGTTTACTGAAAAATCTAAATTATATAGGTGTGGCCATTAACAAAATTGAACACTTTAACGACGTTTATGAATGAGACAGAAGAGTTGATTGGAAGATGTAAAAACGTTGAATTGCCAGAAACTACTCCACAGCTTGGTTTTTTTCTTTTTTTTTTTTTTTTTTTTTTTCTTTTTCGTTTTTTCTTTCTATTTTTTTCTTTCTTTCATCTTTTTTTTTTTTCATTTTCTTTTTTTCATGTTTTTTTTTTTGTTTTTTTTTTTTTTCTTTTCATTGTTTTTTTTTTCATTTTGTTTTTTCAAGCCGAACGATGGCCGAATTGTTAGGGTGCTGCCCTTCGGAACCGGAGGAGTTCGTGGGTTCGAATCCCACTATGGCATGGATGTTCGTAGCCGTTTGGAATCGGCGTTAAGCAGTAGGTCCCGGTCTCATTAGCCCTCGTGTTGCAAAAAGTAGACCGTAGCACTCCAAACAAAACCAAACCAGAGTCGGTCACAAGTTCTTAAAAAAGGAATTCAAAGATCTGTAAAGAGTTTTGCAGAAATTCGTAATTCGCTTGAGTAGCTCTATAAATTTCCGGTTCGAAACTTTCATGTATATATATGTTTCGCATAAACAATATTCACATATGTAAATAAATTAGTACATGGGCTTTGTGGACTCTTTACGAAAAAAAGCTTCGTTTAACCGATTATTCACATAAGCAAATAAATTAGTACATCGCATTTACGGCCCGTTTAAGACAAATGCTTCGTACAACCGAATATTCACGTAAGTAAATAAATTGGCACATTGGCTTTGTGGCCCGTTTACGAAAAATGCTTCGTATAAATGGATATTTATATAAGTAAATTAGTACATGGGCTTTAGGACCTGTTTACAGAAAATGCTTCGTGTAACCAAATATTCACATAAATAAATCAGTACATTCTGTTTATGGTCAGTTTACGATAAATGTGCTTTTAACTGAATATTCACATAAGTAAATAAATAGGTTCATCAGATTAATGGCCCGTTTACGACAAATGCTTCGTACAACCGAATATTTGCATAAATAGATAAATTAGTACATTGTCTTTATGGCCCGTTTACGATAAATACTTTGTACAACCGAATATTCATATAAGTAAATAATTTAGTATATTGGCTTTATGGTCCGTTTAGGATGAATGATTCGTGTAACCGAATATTCGTATAAGTAAATAAATTCGTACTCTAGACTTATGGCCCGTTTACAATAAATACTTGCCAGAATATGAGTCCCCTCTATTCCCATATACGACGTGAACATAAGATTTGGGAAACATGCAAGGGGTTAAGAGGAATTATAAATAGTATCAGTTTTATGATTTAGAAATGCTAATGTCAGTTTCATTTAACTAAAAGCTTGTAAAAAATTATAGCTTTGGTTGATTAAAATTTCAAAATCATTTCAATGCCCATCGAAAGTAGATTTTATGATTCTTTTCTTAACTATTATGTGCGAGTGGATAATCAGACCGATGTAGTCTTCAACTAAAAGTTATAAATAGACCGACTGATTATTTGTGTCCTCAAGTATGAATACCCATGGGGATACTTTATATTAGTTAATGAAAAATGAAGAATCTAAACACATATGTTTTATGATTTATACACAGTTAAATTTTATGTCTTTCCGAATGCGTTCGATATTTCTTAATTAATACGAAGATGTGTTTAATAGTTGAGAGAAAGTTTTGATTTTTATATTTGCCAAATTCATGTACGTCTGGGGATTTATCGATTTTAATATTTATATTTATAAAAACGTTAAAGAGTAATGTAATACGAATGATTACTTAATTATTTTTCTAAACATTATCATGTTATTTCCCTCAATGGAGTAGAAAAAATCAAAGAATTGAATATATTATATAAGCATTAATTAGTTTTAAAATTTATATTTAGCAAATAAAGCATATCTTGCTTTTAAAACATTGAAATGATTGTGACCTGGTTCTATATTATTAAAGTGCTTCAAATAAAAAACAATTAATTTAAAACTCCCAAACATTTTGCAAAATAGCTAAGAATTTCGTGTTTCCAACATAATTTAGGTCTTCATTCTAACTTCTAAATATCGAGAAATATTTTAGTCGAATCAATTTAATAATTTAAATAAATCTTATGATTTTGCATTATTAAGTAAATACAAAGGAATGTATTTGTTCCAAGTTGGATGATTGCTAATGACGGATGAACTACGACAACGGATAGACTATAACAATAACCGTGGCCAAAAAATATGAAAAATAGCATAAATCCCGATACAATAAGGCCTATTGTGCATATATAAATTTTCGATCATTTCGAATTTTTAAGTTATTCGTCACATTAGCGCTTATTAGATAAAGTATTTGGTATGTATTACCCTACGCTGTTCAAAAGAAAAGTTTAACAGGAAAGAAGCAGTTTACGTACTTGCATTTTAAGCTACGTCTTCTTTCACTGGTATAACTTAAAAGATCCCCCCGTGCCAAACTGTTATCAACCAGTTTTCTAACAGTAACTTAAAAATAGGTCTTTATACAGGCAATATATAAATATTGGAGTGTATTTGATGGGTTAAAGATTATTTTATCTGTGACACATATTACTTAATTCTATGTAAACCATTTCATGGTGAGTGGGTAAAGGATATATTTTATATTTTAGTATCTATATAGTATACTACATAAAGAAAATATTTCAAAAACCCACACTGCCTTGTTTTAAAGTTCTTTAAAATTTTCCAAGTAAAAATATCCCTTCTGTAATGCATTTGTATTTACAATAGGGTCATAACACTGCATCTGAATTAATCATGCATAAAAACTACATTTCTTTACATCTTAAAATCTTGCATATATGTTGAAGGTATATAATTTTTAAATTATATTTATATAAAAAAGAGATATTGTAAGATCATAAATATTGTTTTTAAAGCAGCATTTAATGCAAAGACATTTAATATGTCTAAATAACCAGATTATAATATTTTATCTACATACACAACATTAAACATGCTGACAAGATATGCCACTCTATTTATACCATCATGTATTTCGTCATTGCTCAATCTGTGCATACATTTACCATAACAAATACACAATCCATAAATTATTCAAAGCATCTGTTAATATTACACTGTCATAATTATTCCCCAACTGACTTCAAAGCCAATACAAACTTTTTCAATGGCTTCGTCCTTCGATAAACTAACCTGCTTCGCTGATGATGTTAATCAGTTTCGAGTTCTAGGGCGAATGTGCATTTGAACTTCAAATAGATTAAAGGTAAATGATATGCCCTATCATCGCTTATTTACAACAATTTTGCTATCATAGTGAACCTCCATCAATAGACCAAGTGACACTTGCTGTGACAGCCAACATTTGTTATGCATTTTCGATATTAAACATTGCTAAGTGTGTCAATCCATGAATTTTATGCAGAAATATTTAAAAGAAAATATATATATACTAAAAAATAAAAAAAATATATATAAAAAAATATAAATATATAAATATATATATATATATATATATAAATAAAACATATATAATAATATATATATATATAATATATATATATATATATATATACTATAATATTAATATATATATATAATACAGATTAAATAAAAATAATATATAATAATAGTATATATATATAAATATAAAATAAATAATATATATATAAATATCAATATATATTAATAAATATTTATATATTTTATATATATTTTACATATATTATATACAATATATTGTTTAAAATATTTTTTTATATAATATATATAATATTTATATATATATATTTTACATAAATTTAATAATTATGCACTACATCAATATTTTAAAATAAAAATTTGTGTTGTATAACTTTTTATATACAAATCAGTATTTAAATTTCTATAAGGAGAACTTGAAATTTATGTTTATATAATTGTTAAAATAAGGATGAGGTTAAACAAAAATAAATCAGTACTTAATCTATTAGGAGTAGAATATTTTAGCGAAGGAAATATTTTTTGTAATAAACTGACTTTTCAAAATTTTAGAAAACATTTTTTATCAATAAACATATTTGTTTACAATATATTTTCAAAAATATTTCACGTTATTCATTCAACTTTTTATTATAAATTTACTTAATCTTGCTTTATATACATTCAGTAGTTTTAAAATTACACAGTGCGCAAGACGTTGAAACAACAAAAGTAACTGTACCTTTCCAGTAATGTTGCATAACATAAGATACACAATTCAAGTTATCTTTTTAATCTCAGGATGAGGTTAAATAAATCGAGTTTGGACTTGCAATCTATTGGTATATTTTTAAAGGATATTACTGTTTTTTCAAAAGTGTGGTCACAATCACAAATAATCTAAAAGATTAACATTTTTAAGGAAAAAAACACAGTTCCCATATTTCTAACTTGAAGAACCCTAGCAGGATAATTTATAGGCGTTTGAGCTAGTCAATCATGGTTCTTAATGCTTAGTCAAATGGGGAACTCTTGATGACTTAAAGGTAGCACAACGTATTATATAAAGGGTTTTGCAAGAAATGTTTATGAAAGCAGAAATTAATTTTGCTGTAATCGAACTCCTCAACAGTAAGGATAGAACAAAAGAGAGTCTCCAAGGTTTGCTATAAAGGAATAGACTCACCCTAAAATTATTTAAAGATTTATTACTTTAGTTAGTTTATTATGATAAAATATTACGTTTTTATATACATGTGTGTATACATAGCTTGAACGAAAATTCGTTAGATGTGATTAAATTTACATTCTTATAAGAAAGGATCTGCTTTATCTTTTAAAACTGGTAGCTTATTTTTCTTAAGATCCACCAATATCTGTTTAATTACTGGGTATATGATAAAATTTTCTAGAAGCTTAGATATTTTATATTTAATTAAAATATTGTAAGCATTCAATCCACACTTTTACAAGACAAATAACAAGACAAAATGTTATTTTTACTTGTTTTTTATAGTAGAAAACCCAAACGGGAGTTTTCCCTTCACTGCAAGGTCAATATAAAAGTATCGTATAAATCTGTGCCAGAGTTATATAATTATGTAAACCTTTGTTCAAGGAATGTTTTCTCCAGAAGTTGAGAGGCCTCAAGACTGTTCCTTATATGTTGACTGTTTTATATTCAGAATCTGTATGCCTATTTTTTTTAAACAAAATAGGAATTTTTTTCAAAGTAATCAGTGTGAAACAGGCAGTAGTAGAGAGTCTGCTATACCTATGATTGATATAAATTACCATAGATATATACGGTTTTCATTATCATAGAATACTATACTGATGTAGTCTAAAGTTTTTATTGTTGTCATAGCTATCAGACAGCTTTAAAAAATCCTTTTCTAAACAGTTAAAGTAAGTAATATATGTGCTTTCATTTTTTGAAAAATGATTAATTGTACATTTGAGTCATTTTCTGAGTTTAATAGCTTGTTATTTTAATTGCAAGATATCTACGAGACTTAAAGATTGCGTATTTAGGCCTAAATGACAATTATAGTAAGTACGTTATTTCATAATGCATGAAAGTCATTTCCTATCCGACTAATGACAGAGATCCATGAAAAATTATCTATTTCAGATGAATCTCAGTATATAAATAAAACTTTAATGTCTCAGTTTGATGGAGAAAGTTCAACTTTCAAATAACTAATGTGATTTAATCTCAAGCATAAAAAATGTATTCATTTTACATGTAATAAAACTTTATGCATTTAAAGTAAATTGAAAAGTGTAATATCCAGGGATAAATTTGAATGTATATTGATTAAATTATGAGAATATTTATAATGAAACCTTTATAAACTTTCAAAGAATAAGAGATTTTTATATTAACATCCACATTTTTCGAGATAAGAAATTATGATCTATTTCAATCAAACTACTTAAGAAATATTACCACAGAGAATTTCGTAAGAGATAATTTAAAATTCTTAGATACTCTAATATACGTTTTTATTTCTATACACATTATTCATACATAAACCACCTATTCTTGATTTCCACATAGATCAACATTGTTTTCTCATGTACAGAAGACATCAAATACTTCAAGAATAATTTTGTTATTGTGTGTGTTTATCAGATTATAAGTAATAATATTCATGAAAATAATGACATAAAGGTCGCATACATACATTGAAGATAAGTAAAATCTGAGATTGTGTTTCTTTTCATATATGGTTGCATACAGTAGTAAAGACATTATTTAAGAAAAATAATTTTGGAACTTTAATTTTTATCGATAAATCATGTCGGATGTGCATAATACGTTTTTAAGCCTAACATGTACGTATACATACATACATACATACATACATACACACACACACACACACACACATATATATATATATATATTTATATAATACAATCTATACTCCAAACAACTGAAATGCGTTTGCCAATATTCTTGCTGAAAGTGTACCTGTATATGTAGAAATATTTTTTACTCTGTCAACTTTCTTCAGGATTTTAAAAAGGCATCAAACATCTTCAAAATGTTTCTATAATTTGATTGAGAAGTTCTAGTGCTGAGGTTTACAGAAATAAAAAAATCTTTAAATATCCACTGTGTCTCTGTTAGAAGAATATTTTTTTGATAATTCATAGATGGGCATTTGGTTGTTATGCATTCGCACATACAATGTGACCGAATTTGTGGACCATTATATTATTGAAGAACGACATAGGAGGACAATAGTATTTCTTAGGAAGATACAACCAATCAATGTGAGTCGTCGTAATTTAGATGTCACTCAGAATTCACCTGCAATCCATGTTGATTTGACCACGAACCTATTTTTACGTGCTCAAACCACCATTGATGAACAAGCGGATATTTGGCCGGAACATGCCTTGATCTTATAACTTTGAGGTTCCGAATAAACAATCATGAATCTTCTTTAGAAGGAAGAAATAAAATAATTTTAGTAATCTTTATTCCAATTTTTGAGACAATAAACTGTGAAATTTTAGAAATAGTCTCTGCCTTTCATTCCTTAATTTAATATTTACTGTTAGAGAAGATTATTATTACCAGTTTGTGTCAACATCACATTGTATTTTGAGTTATTTAAGAATGTTTATATAATTTTTTATGGTTATTTAACTTTATCTCAGTTCATCACAAAATTCGTCCCAAATCTAGATCATCTTCATTCAGACACTTTCAGGACAGATATTTGCATTTTGAATAGAACTAAATTACAAGCTCTGCTGAAAGCCTCCTGTAATAAACATCTTTCTTTGTAAATAACACTCTTTCAATACTTTTATATGTAAATAAAGATTTAATTTAACGTCCTCTATTCAAATAAAGTGCTGGAGAAATAAAGCATCAAATTGCTCATAACAGTAAAACAAAGTTGTTTTTTTCTCCTTTATTCTTGGCTTTCAGTCCCTATTGAAGCAATTACCGAAGAATTCCTAGTTTCTCTTTCTAAATTTTAGGAAAAGTCGATGGAGACTTAATTTTATGCGTGGGAGTGTTTGGCTGAAAATATCGTAAAAAGCTTTAACACAAAATCATTTTCTTTCCAGAAAAGTGAATTTGTGAAAGGCTTTATGTAAATTGAGAGCGACCAGTAGGTAATTATGGGTAAAATAGGGAATTTTATGCATATGTTTTATGCATTTTGACTTCATTATATCACAGAATTTTAGTGTAGGAAACTGATTTATAATGTTATATATTTTTCCTTGAATGCTTACTTAACTTTCGAAAGTATGTAAGTAACCGTACGGTATGTAGAGGTTTTATAACAAGTTTAAGGAACAGTAATGAAAATGATGAAACGTGTTTTAGTTTATTTACGAATCGAGATTGTGTCAATTAAAAATTTTCAACTGTTGCTAAGAAACATGTTATTCCTAATTCGAGCTTCGGAGTTTCTTTAGATGATAATATATTTTGACAATTTATGTCCATTTACGCTATTTAATTCAGTTAAATCTTATTATTTTATCAATATATTTTTTAAATTTAATATCATAGGTTGACACTAAAGAAGGTATATCAAATTATTACTGACCTCATTATTACTTATGATAGTGTAATTTTATTTTATGATATTATTTTATTTAATTTCACTTATTATTTAAACCACCAATGTTCCAGTTGGCATTCATTATGCATTCAAAATAGCGTTTGAATATCGCTAGGATATTGTGCACATCAAATGTATATACACTGTGTATTATTAAGGATACCTATATTAAAAGTTTTCCAGTCAAACAATTCCAATCTGAAATCATTAGGCACTATAATATTTAATGTCATTGAAGCAAAAAAGTTGGATTAAAATGTGAAATAATACTTGGTAATTGCATCTGGATATTTAAATCTACTTATTCTTTAATTAACTCTGTTTTCTCTCGTACCATAATCATAATGTTTTCCAGATTTTTTAACGTAAAATATTTACATTACGACTGATACAGAAAAATATTAGGAAATACAAGAAATGATCCAATAAACCGTTTTGGGAAAAAATGTAAAATACCTTTTGTGGGGAAAAAACAGAAAATATCCTAAATTTAAGCCCAATAAATCTCCTCTTGGACAGACCCCATGAATATAAAACAATTTGTCGTATATGATTGTTAGAATCTGAATAATCTTGATGATAACTTCTGCTGTTTAGTTTTTAAATCTTAAAATAGTAAATCGTAATTGTTAAAATATACGTAAAATATGTTCTTATATATTATTAGTACCAAAGGTATTTTTAATTTTTAAAATTATCTGATTTCAGTTGTTCATCACAATGTCACAATATAGAAACACAGCACTATGAAATAAAAATAAACGATTTTCGATTCAATAACTATTGCAAATATTTTGGTAAATCTAAACTCCAAATGAATTTAACTACTTAAGGAATAAAATAACTACTTTATTTAAACTTTTGCTTTATATTATTAGAAAAAATTTCCTCTACTATACAATTACAAAAGTGTATTTATTTTCAATCAACCTCTGTGGGAATTGTGAAAATAGATTGTTTTATAAAAAGTTATTTTTAAATCAATTTCTTATCAACAAAAACACCCCTATATATCTCGAGGATTTGTGAGTGATACGAGGATTTCGCTTTAGATAGTTTATCTTTGGTAACAATATAAACTGGAAAAAAAAAACTTGAAGTAATTTTACTTAACGTAAAGCCCCCAATTTACTTGCGATAAACATCTCAAAATAAATAAATAAAAAATGTCTAATGCAATGTATTTTAGACAGAAATTAAAGACGTGTCTTAACTCAATTTAAAATTGATGGTGTTATAGAAACCTCCGGAGTATTAAATCTTTAAAACTTCGAATCTTTTAAGTCTTCAACTACTAAAAGGCAAAACCTTTTGCCAATTTTGTTACTATAACTTACGCTGTAATTCAATTGCAACGACAGTCATAGAAAATTCAATTATTTTCAACATGTGTCACATTTATGGAAAATTAAAATTTTGAAATATCTTTATTTGCCTCTTTTTATAATATTTAGTTTGAAAAATACTTTACTCAAAAGACGATTGTGAGTTTGATGCATTTGGAATGAGTCATTACTTATTTTATATTTTTTTTATTTATAGAAATGTTATTAACATTTGTCACGTGTGATGAAAGATTACTAAAAAGATTACATGCCCTAAACTTGTCGAATCCCGAGAAAAAGAACCCATTTAGTTATTTACATTAAATTTTTAGTTTAAGTAATTTTTATTTAATTGTTTCTATTTTCTCACATGTTACTTCCGTATATATTATAAGACTAGTATATAGCCCGTCATATGGTGGGATCAGTAAAATTTTTGATTTTTCAGAATTTTAAAGTATGTTAAGAGGCAGGAAAAAGATAGTTTGTTTTTTGGCAGATAATTATCTGGTATACGCTCAATAATTTGTTTATCTTTACTGACCTTACGTTAGTTGCCAACTTTAATTTATCTTGTCATATTACGTGATAGAATGGACATCAGAGGTTTTAATATTGACAGGGATTATTCAGCAGTATATATGAATGATGTCCAAAATTTAGCGAATCGAAAGCAAACCGTGTTGTTATGTATAAAAAACAAATACACAAACGAACTATTTTCTTAATTTTCTATAATGTATAACTTAAAAGCTAGATATTTACTAGTCCATGAAAAATACTCCTAGATTTTTATGAAAAGCTTTTGTTGTTAATACCGGTGATAAAATTTTCATTTCAACAAAAATTATTCGATGATTAAATTTAAAATTATCTTATATGTAAATAATCTATTATTTAAGCCAAATATAAAAGAAAATTACTTACGTAATATCTATGTTCAGTGATAAAAAGTATGGAAAAAATGCAGGCGATATTTAAATATTTTAAAATAAGAAATTATTAAATGAGATGTCTAAAGGAATGGCATCATAATTCTAGAAAAAAAATGTTATTTTTAATTATTTATTATGTGATAAATTGATAAATTTAATCACCTGCTCTTAACCGGGAAAAATAGGGCTTGAAATAATGCTATTAATTAATCGAAAGTGGGGAACGGTTAGATTTCGAACGTTTTAAAGACGACGGTATTTATCGTTGGGATATGAAGCATATTTATACCAAATTACTTTAGAATCGTACTTATAGTTTAGGAGAAGGTAAATATTACTCGATTTGAATCTTGCTAGCCCTAACTCTTCAAGAATCCATTATGGATGCCACTATCAATGCCAGATCTAACTGTTTTATAAATTCGAGAACAGATAACGAGTGCTTTTATATAGGGAATATCCAAGGTTGTTGAATTTTATTGAAACGGTAGATGAGCTCCTGGTCTTCCAATAAGTAATAAATATGTAGAAAGATGAACACTTGTACCAGATATTCGACGCATTCTACTTTTATGTCAATTTCTTATTTGTGGACAAGTAAAGGTCAGGCGTTTGCTTTACCTTCTTATAATAGTATAGGTTTTACGTAGGTTTATAAAATAACAAAGCAAAATCTTTCCTCCTTTGTCATGAAATAGTATTCCTGCTGAAGCCAGTTCCCTTTACAGCTGAATTATTTTTATTTGTAAAATTCAGTAAAATCTGTAAATGTTGGAGATATCATTCTGTAAAATATTGGAGATTTAATGACCTTTTTTAACATGATTCTTTTGTTCTATCTTTTTTCCATTAATTGTAGTTTACGTCCGTGTATAGAATAATTAAATTGTTACTAACAGCTTGATAAACAACTGTCTTTCCCAGATGTGCACCCTTAATTATTCTAAGAAAAGCCAAATTTATGAAGGCCCATAATTTTTGTAATTTTTCCACTATTATTAGGGCTCTATTATCCATTATAATAATTACACAACACCACTGTCTATGTCCAAATCCACCAAATATGGAAACATTTGTTTATATTAGTAAAATGATCTCAGGCAATTAAAAAAATTATTAATAATAAAAGTCTAGTATATTTTAGGACTATTTTAACACTAAACATACCATATAACGGGTCAAATGACCCATAAGGTTTATGTAAAAAATGCGATGGGAAATGAATTAAAAATTCTTATTCTTTGTGTTTGCAATACATAAAAATTGACAATATACAATTTTGTTAAATTATAATAAAGCATATTTGTCTATTCCCTTCCAATTTTCATATTTCATACATTTATAATCAGAAAAATAAAGTCCGGTCATTTGACCCGCTATGGTAGAAATAGGTATGTATTAAGTGTTGGTATGTTTAGTGTTAAAATCCATAACGTTTTGCCCGGTGGTTCGGAGGATGATTTTAATTTGATGGGCTAATTTTTTATTCAGTATCAGAACCCATAAGTTTAATGATATATGGGTTAGTAATCTGGATACATAATACCATCTGTTTTATCAGGGAATAATATTTATGTCATAACGTTCCATTTAGTTAATTTTAATTCTGTTCCATTTAGTTTCCATTAATTCTATAAGCTTCCCTTAAAAATTCCCTGTTTGTAACTTTCCTGCCATGCTCCCAATTATCACGTTGGTGAGGCGAAAAACCTATTTTTTATCGCATAATCCGCTCTGGATATTCAATCAGATGACATCACACATACCAGGGGCGTCACTTGGCGTTCTCCTTGGCGAGTGCTGCATTGTAATAGTTTTATAATTTCGCCCTTTTCATGATATGTCATATCCCCACTCCACACATTGGTGTGTTTTAGTCCTGGGCTTGGCGGTTTTCTACCGTGCCACCAGGCATTTGGAATGTTGATGAGTTTTCCACCCATCAGCGATTGCCAGCCGTTTCAGCCCTGTAGACGCAAGAGATACTCTTCAGTTAGATTTGATTTTGCACTTAGTCTTGTCTTTTGCCAGACTGGCGGTTCTCATCCGAACAGACAGGATTGAAGAGAGAGATAAACCTGGATCCCGAAACGAGAAGAGGAGCTCAGAGTTCCATCCTCCATAATTGTCTTACTTTTTTAGTCCATTTTTGCTTTCTCCTTTTTTTATTAGTTTTTATCTTTAAAAAAATTCAATCAATTGTCTTCTATTAATTTTTAAAATTTTATATTAATATCAATAAAATCCATTAATTCAGTAACTTCTCCTTTCCTTTTATTTTAATGCCTATTGTTTTATTTTTACTTTAAGATTAAACGTAAGTTTGTGAAAAGCCAAATTCAATTTATATATTAAATATTGGGTTAAGAACATAACGCTTATTACCACTATACGTCACCCACTTAAGTAATATATTTTTTATTGTCTTTTCTATGGGTTTCTTTTTCAGGTACAAATCTTTTTATGTTTTGCTCGACTTCTAGTTACCCATAGAAACCCCAATTCCACAGACAACCCTTTACCAGAATTTGTTACTTTTCACTGTCCACCAATTGTCTGTATATTGATTTTGGACTTAATAACTTTTGCTTAAAAGTACACATAATAAAAGTAGAAATCTGTATAAACTTAAATTCTGCACACACACACACACACACACACACACACGTGTGTGTGCGTGTATTTTTGTGTGCAATCCAGAAAAATAACACTGCGGGTCACAATAATTATGCACTGCCTATTGTTTGTACTAGAGCTGTCTATTAGGCAAGGAGAAGCCTATGAAGGTAGACTAAAGATTAGTGTTACAGTCAGGCCACATTGAAGAGAACAACTTAAATCTTTATTGAAGATCTGCTAAAAATACATCTGTGCCAATCAATGACAGACAACAGGATGATAACACAAATATATTGCTGAAACAGAGATGTTCCCAGAGCGAGACAGATAGAAATTTCACAAGAGACAAGAGAACAAGGGTTTCTTGTCCCAAGGACTATTAGATGAACGGATAAACTCAGCCACTTACCTGTGACAACCGAAACAATGTGTTGAATGGATAGGAAGTTTACAACTATTACACATAAAGCTTTGGGTTGGTTGGTTTAGAGCGCTACGGTCTACTTTTTGAAACCGGGGCTAATGAGACCGGGACCTACTGCTTAAAGCCGATTCCGAACTGCTACGAACACCCATGCCACTGTGGAATTCGAACCCTTGAACTCCCGTTCAGAAGGGAAGCACCCTAACCATTCGGACATCGTTCGGCCAGAAAGCTTTGGGAATAAAGAATTAGAAAGTTAGAAGAAATTTAAATTGAGGAAACCCCTTTGGCTAAGAAATTTTAGGGATACGAAAATAGATTTTAAAGAATTAGAATGGGTGACAGGAGGTTTTTAAAGAGATTTAAGTGAAATAATTTTGATATATTACACACACACACACACATATATATGCATATATATACACATATACATGTTTATATATAGATGTATATGTGTGCATGTAAATAAATATTTCACATACTCTAAACACTAAGGCACACGATCTTAGGCCGTCTCTATCCCCGAGCTAGAAACCCCCATGTTTCAAGATCCTGCCTTTTCTTATTAAGCTTTCGAGCTTCGGAAAATAATTTAGATAGGTTTAGATTAAATTTTTAATATTTCACTATATATATATATATATATATATATATATATATATATTATATATATATATATATATATATATATATATATATATATATATATATATATATATATATATATATATATATATATATATATATATATATATATATATATATATATATATATATATATATATATATATATATATATTATATATATATATATATATATATATATAATATATATATATATATATATATATATATATATATATATATATATATATATATATATATATATATATATTATATATATATATATATATATATATATATATATATATATATATATATATATATATATATATATATATATATATATATATATATATATATATATATATATATATATATATATATATATATATATATATATATATATATATATATATATATATATATATATATATATATATATATATATATAGTATATATATATATATATATATATATATTATATATATATATATATATATATATATATATATATATATATATATATATATATATATATATATATATATATATATATATATATATATATATATATATATATATATATATATATACAGAGAGAGAGAGAAAGAGAGAGAGTCATAAATATATGAACTGGTTACAAAGCTGATGTCTAATAAAGTTTTGTGTAAAATTGAACCGATGTGTATAATTGAAACTGTGGTTTAAATTATGGTCCGAATGAGAAGAGATTGACCATTTCTCCAACGATATCGATTTGCACTCATGGTACGTTGGAAGCATATTTGAGTGGCATGTTGACTGACCAATCAGTTTCCACTTCAGTAAATTTATTTAATCTCAGTAATTTGACCAAATAACGAGTCAACTTGAAGTGCCATTAAACGGTCTTAAATTCTTTACCTAGATTTGAGGCCTAGACGGAGGAGATTCATTATTAATGAAACGGATGTTCGTCTCCATAACGCCCTTACTGTGAGTCTGTGTAAAACGTAATTTATGCTATAAAGACTCAGCATCAGAAAACTGGGTAGTTTTAAGAGTTCTTAAACGTTTTAGACACGTCCTAAAAATGAAGTATTTATTAGATGAAAATTGATTACAATCCACAAAATTAGTACCAAGTTTGAATTTAACAATATATTTGTATAATTGGTATGTTTGAAATAGGTGTATGCCAATTTAATATTAAGATTCTGTAATTGATAGAATAGAAAACTTTTTGTATATTTCAATATGCTGATTTAATAAATATTGACGTGATTTAAAAGAATGATGTGATTATTTATAAAGTATTAGATAAAAATTATAATATAAATTTTTAACTAAATTTTATTTAGTTATATCATTTACAACATAATGTATGTTAATCCACAAAATGTAATTGTTACAATGTAATATATGTTAATTGTTACAATGTAATATAAGTTCAATGTAATATATGTTAATTTTTACAATGTAGTACCAGTATAATGATAGAGCAATGAAAATTTTCTAGGATGTTTTGGAAATTGATTAAACACAAATATACGTGAAGTGACAAAGTACATACGTAATAGTACTCATTATTAATGCTAGCTAGCGGTTTTCTTTTTAAACATTTACATATATCACATTTAAATTCAATTAGTTTCGGTGGAATTCTTTGACATTTTCTCTTTTTAACTACAATTACTCAATTGCACTTAATTTTCCTAAGTATTTGTGAAATAATGTATTTATGTGATTAAACAATTTAAAATTTTTCAATTGGATTAAAGCAATTCCTTAAGCCCAAAAAATTTGATATTTTAAATTTAATTCCTAAAATAGCCCAAATTACTATTAGAATACAATTGAAATGCAGTTCTATGCAATAAATTGCATGACACCTCAAAACGCTTAATTTCTACCTTCATCCCTCTAAATTTGTAATTATTTTTTCATTATGCTAATGTGTGGCTGTTGAAAATTGTATATATATTTTTGATTTATAAAAATCCATTATCCCTCAAAAGTTTTAATTACAATTAGATATTTTTATTCAAAAACTAGGTATTGCGTTTAAAAAGAGAATATATCATACAAAATGTTAAAAAAAAGATAATGAGTAATAATTAGCATGTAATATAATTCTCGCCCCCTAAATTCTTAATACATATAGAAAATTTGTTTCTAGCTTAGGGAGTCTGTGACCTTTTAAAAGATTGCCCAACTAATATAAAGTGAACTATGTTCTTTTAGACAAGAATTCTGCCACCATTATTAACGTTCCCGACATAACGGATATATTACTTCAATACATCAGCTACAAAAAACTAAAGAATTTAAAGAACTTCTTTTCAGAAAATAAATTCTAGATAGTAGAAATATTACACTCTTGTTGAAAGAACCGAGAATATCGTTTGAAGATATTTCAAAATTTATATATTATTAAGTTACATTATAATGCACAAATTTAGCTTTAATTTAGATTTAAAACATTTACTGTTCTACAATTACAATGCATTTCTCTTAATACAAATATATATGACGCACAATACAATCAAAAGTTTTACAAAACAGGGAAGCAGAGGTTAACACATCTATAGAGATTGTATGTCAGCGTTTTTCGAAAGAATATCAGCAAACACATTAGCATTATGTCATGTACAATGTATAGGTTGAATACATATGCACTCAAGAGCCAAAACAATATGACCACCTGTCAGTAAGGAGTTGGCCCACCTTTGGCGCACAACACAGCTTCAACCCGCCTTGGTATGGTTGTCACAAGTCCTTGGTAGATGGCAGAAGACAGACTGCACCAGATGTTTAAGCAACTGTTACGCAAATACGAGATATTGCGAATTGGTTATCTTTAAACTCTGAGCTTCCATCCCATGACATCCCAAATGTGTTTTATCGGATTGAGATCCTGTGAGTTAGGAGGCCAGGTCATTAATTGGAATTCAGCATCATGTTCCTGGAACCACTCCAACACAATATTAACCTTGTGACACTGGTCTTTGTCCTGTTGGGACATTCCATTTTCAGATGGAAAAACAGAGGCCATGTAACGGTTCAACTGGCCCGCAATGATGTTCAGATACCTTGTAGAATTCATGGTCTGCTCTACCACAACCACGAGTCCCAGAGACGCCCAAGAGAATGACCCCAAAAGTATAATACCGCCACTACCGACCTTGTATGATCTACTGTATATTGAGGGAGCAACTGTTCGCCTGGAAGACGGCGTATATTGACACGGCCATCGGCGGGATGAATGACAAACCGTGACTCATCTGACCAGACAATTCTCTCCCACTGATCCATGGACCAGTCGCAATGTTCCCGAGTCAGGGTAGGCGTTGACGCCTGGTCAACAAAGACATAAGAGGGGACGTCTGCTTCTTGTCCGCTGAACATTGTGCTCTGACACTATTCTACTTGGCTCTGCATTGTATTGGGTTGTCAGCTGAGCAACTGTCTATCTCCGGTTTTACTTAACCATTCGAGACAATCTCCGACGACCTTTTTCTTTGATAGCGTATGGACGTCCAACACCATGTTGTCTACTGCTGGTTTCACCGTCATTCATCCACTTTGCATAACTACAAATAACTGTAGATCCCGAACAACCCAAGAGTCGTGCAGTTTCAGAAATACATGTTCCGAGCCTACGATCCATTACAATCTGCCCTCTATCAAATCTGCCCTCTATCACTTAGATCCACAGCCTTTCTCATGACACACAGAAGTAAGGGAAAGAATGATTTTTCAGACCCTCCAGCAGCAGTTAATTACCACTTCCACCTGAACACGTGCCTTTCACTTCATCCAGGCTAGTTCATTGCAAATTGTACTGGTGGTTATAGTGTTTTGGCTCTTGAGTATATATCCACACTATACTTTGCATATTTATTCATATATATATATATATATATATATATATACATATATATATATATATATATATATATATATATATATATATATATATATATATATAATATATATATATATATATATATATATATATATATATATATATATATATATATATATATATATATATATATGTATATATATATATATATATATTATATATATATATATATATACATATGTTGCTTCGGGAAGC
This sequence comes from Pardosa pseudoannulata, assembly GCA_032207245.1. Taxonomy (NCBI): domain Eukaryota; kingdom Metazoa; phylum Arthropoda; class Arachnida; order Araneae; family Lycosidae; genus Pardosa; species Pardosa pseudoannulata. Next base: position 113,082,458 of record CM063508.1, on the reverse strand, counting down.
TACAGGTCTGACCTTGAAATGTGCATACTGTTCTCTGCCCAGATAATATATGTATATATTATATATATATATATAAAAGAATCCCTAATTATTAAATATATATAATATATATATAAATCTACACATATATATAATATATACATATATAATATATATA
>CM063508.1:113064801-113077301 GCA_032207245.1 Pardosa pseudoannulata | reverse complement strand
AAGTGTCATATATCTATGTTATCGAATATACAATGTGAAATATATAATAGTTTTTATGGCATCATTATCCCTTTATATATATATATATATATATATATATATATATATATATATATATATATATTATATAGTTTATATATAGTTTTTATGGCATAATTATCATTTTATTTAAATGGATGACCAATTTGAAATTTCATAATGCTAACAGAGGCATGAAACAGAAAGAAAAATATTTCCTTTGAATCCTAATGTAGATTGCAGACATGGTGCTTTGTACGCTAACACGCGTAGTTCGAAGTCCATGTTCGAATCAGTGATTTATGCAGCTACCCGCATTCTTTTTTTCAATTATGAATAAATTTAATCTCTCGGACAGAATCCTTTGAAACACTAAACGCATGTAAATATTTTATCTTTAAATCTATGTTGTTATGATATAAATAACATCTATTTGAGAGGGAAATATCATACTTATCCCATTAATAACAAGATAACTGTTTTTCTTCATTTCCCATTGCACTAAATCCGCAGTATGCAAGAGGTCCCTGTATCATACTTACAGATTTGAGTGTATAATTAACCCACTTCCAAACTAATTAACTGTTGGATTTGAGATTTGCTAGCAAAATAGCTTTTTGTATTGCTTGAGTAACTCACCATTAAATTGTTCAGCAACTATTCTTGTAGTTTAATATGAGCTCAACACAATCCAAGTTTCGAAGACTTACTTTGAAGAAAATTGAACATTAATAGAATTCAGTTTTTAATCACTGTTTTTGATGCTGTTAAGTAATGAACCATCCAACCGAAGCAGTTTTCTGTCAACTAGAGATTTGATGATTCCTCGGTGTAACATACAGAGACACAAACAAACTGAAAAGTCAACAAACTTAGTACACCTGCCTAATATCGTATATAGAGCACGCAGTAGTAAAGCAACACACGCCGCGGCATGGACTTGTATAATATATGAATTAGTGTTACAGGTAAATGATACGTTGAATCCTGTAGGGCTGTCCATAAATCCCTAACAATACGAGGTGGTCGAGATCTGTTCTAAACAGCACGTTTCAAGGCATCTCAGATATGCTCAATAATGTCCATGTATGGAGGTTTGGGTGGCCAGCGGAAGTGTTTAAAGTGTGAAGACTGTTTCTGGAACCACTCTGAAGTAATTCTGGAAGTGCGGAGTGTAGTATTGTCCTGCTGGAATTACGCAAGTCCATCGGAAAGAACAATTGACATGAATGGGTGCAGATGATCAGATGGATTGTTTACGTTCGTGTCACCTGTCACAGTCGTATCAAAACATATCAGGGGTCACATATCACTCCAACAGTACTTGTCCCATACCATCGCAGAGACTCCACGAGATCCACCAATACCATGTTGACATGTAGGGTCTATGGTTTCACGAGGTTAGCTGATATATATATATATATATATATATATATATATATATATATATATATATATATATATATATATATATATATATATATATATATATATATATATATATATATATATATATATATATATATATATATATATATATATATATATATATATATATATATATATATATATATATATATATATATATATATATATATATATATATATATATATATATATATATATATATATAATATATATATATATATATATATATATATATATATATATATATATATATATATATATATATATATATATATATATATATATATATATATATATATATATATATATATATATATATATATATATATATATATATATATATATATATATATATATATATATATATATATATATATATATATATATATATATATATATATATATATATATATATATATATATATATATATATATATATATATATATATATATATATATATATATATATATATATATATATATATATATATATATATATATATATATATATATATATATATATATATATATATATATATATATATATATATATATATATATATATATATATATATATATATATATATATATATATATATATATATATATATATATATATATATATATATATATATATATATATATATATATATATATATATATATATATATATATATATATATATATATATATATATATATATATATATATATATATATATATATATATATATATATATATATATATATATATATATATATATATATATATATATATATATATATATATATATATATATATATATGTATATATATATATATATATATATATATATATTTATATATATATATATATATGTGTGTGTGTGTGTGTGTGTGTGTGTGTGTGTGCAAAGATACAGATAAATATTTGAAAGCAGCCACATAAATTATTACTTAATTTATTTTTAAAGGAAAGTAATTTTAAAGGAAATATCTAAACACACATATTTTTTTAAACTCTAAACCTACCTTTTTAAATATTTTGAATATACAGTTTAGCGATGAATACAACATATTAATTCCAATCAAATTTAAAACTTAGTATGTAAAGAAAAGCCATGTAATTTCTTGAAATAAGTTTCTGGATTACCGATAAAAATAGAGAGTGGAATTCTAGAAAATGGGAAAAAGATTGAATAATGGTAAATTGTGCTGCTACTAAAAAGAAAGCTCTGATTACCCGTCAACATGTTATTGATGGTAACTCGAAAACGTCGGCATCACCAAAAGATTTCCTGTACGATTTTTAATGCTATCGATATATTCTAATTTATTTCCCGTTACATGTTTACATTTTTTTTGTATAAATAGAATTTTCTATGAAGATTAGATATGGTCTCATAAATTACTAATTAAATACAATTACAGTGGATGTAATTTATGTCGCTTAGATAATGAATAAATGATAGGGAGTTAGATAGTCCCCCACATAGAAATATCTTTAGTGTTATGATATATTTAAAAGTGTATAAGCTTTTATCTCTTTATAAAGAAACATGTTTTTCTCTCATGTTAATTATTTCATTATTTAAGTGCATATTATTAAAACAAAATAGGGACATGATACCCTTTATATTTTTATTTTCAGTATTACAACAAGAATTATAGCTCTATTTTTAGAATTTAATTTAATATGTTTTTTTAAACTTCAGGTCTATTTAAACAGTTAATTTATACTGTACAAATCTTCTATGCTTTAAATTTCTTCATGTCAAAGGATTGTGAGATCTAATAGACCTATCTACCCAAAAATATTCATAGATTCTCAGATATATCTAAAATTACTTAAAACTTTTACTGTAGGTAACTGTATGTGTTTAAAAATACGATAGTTTTATGTGTTCATTTAAAGTCAGTCTATCTCAGATATAGTACTATTTCTTTATACTGTGAAACAAGTTGTAGTGTCATATATCTGTATGAAAATGTCTTCGATATATTGTTTATATATCGTTAAAACTACAACTCGTTATATAACTAAGTAGAGCACAGCAGAGTTTTTAACTGACGCTCGTGATTTTCTCGTGTCTGAATAATTTTTCTATTTTTGTTTTATGAAATTTTGTCTAAAGGTTTGTTGAATTTTGTCTAAGTAAATTAATAGAAATTATATATTTGCATTGATAATATACATACCTTATAATTTCCTCATAATTAAATAATTTTCTCATACATTAAAATAGCGCAGTAAATTTGCCTACATACAAATATTTTCCTACAAATAATTATTGGTCAATATATAAAGGAGAAAAAATTTATGAAAACTTAAAAGTAATTTATACCATTTGAACGTTGAATAAACGTTACAACTTCTTTAAAGTCTTTTAATTGTTCAATTACTTCTCTCAAATAGGTTTTAAGTTTTAATTAGCCATTTAAACCGTTTCAATATTTAATTTAGTGTATGATTTAGATAGTCATATTCCATGCTATTAATAAGCATCTTACGGTAGAAATATTTTATAATGGTATAAATTTAGGTAAGGTAATTTTAATTTCGCTTTCCATTTGAAATAGCATATTCAAATTACATGTTTAATATGAGGCCAATTAACACACATTTTTTGCATATTCTAAAAGTAATAAGTTTAAAATATGAAACAATTTTAATATAGAATTATTTCTATTATTAACATTTATTTATTTCAATTTATTTAGTGTAAAATTGCAATAGACAAATTCTGTACAACATTCCATTTTATAAATTTTTTTAGGATATGTATGCTTTTATAATACTCTATAATGCACATTAGTTTAAAGTTTTTTTCTCTTATCTTTTCAGTTCATAAACTTTGAACAAACGTATATTGATATTTTTTCATACTATAAATTGTTTTATATATTCTATTGTAATTTAACGTTATGGCAATTTTTTATATTAAAATTCAAACTAGACGATTCAGATTAATTCCAATTATCCCATATTTGTTCATGATTGTATAATTAATATAAAGCATTTCAATGGAATCATTTATATTAGTGACAGTTAATTATTTAAATGACAATTAATTATTACATACAAGTAAACTGAAATAGATTTACTTACATTTAATAACTCGAATTACAATTTCAGTACAACAGCTTATTCTGAAAAGTTTAATATGTATGCTTATATAATACCCTTTAAAATAATTGGATTAATAATTTTATTTTTCTTTTTGTTGCAGCACTTAATACTTAAGCAAAAGTGAGATAATTTCTAGATCTTTCTATATGCCTTGAGTCAAAAACTATCTTAAAGAAAGAATTCTAAATTAATAATTATGAATTTAACGCTAAGACTATAAATAATAGAATAATTAAATTATCAAATTTTTTACCAATATAATATTACTGAAATATTAAAAGAATATTAGAGTATTGAAATTGGTTAAAAATGTTAATTTTAATAAAGATTTAACTCCCCGTGCTTAAATTCGTGGTGACTTTTGGATCACCTAGTATTCTTTAATTATGCGAAAAAGTCGGATTTGTTTACCTTTAATTAGCTTTATTTAGTATGTTTAGTCAGAATACTGAAATAATGATGAATATATCTTTTCTTTGTATTTAATACAATAATGGAGGAATTCCTTAATAATAGTAAACGGAAAGCTTAGACAATGTTAATTTATTCAACAAAGTGAGAAGATTGTTTTAATTTTCTGAGCACGTCTTTGAAAACCTTCGCGAACATGGTTCATTGTGACAAAATGACAGCTTGACAGAATGTCTTTAGTATTCATCACGAAGAAAGCGAATGCGATAATTGTCTGAGTATCCTTTATTATGCTGTGAGGCAAATGTAAATCTTCGACAAGGCACTCATTTGTTACTAGGAACTGCACTGTGATTTATTGATTTCCCTCAGGTTTTCCTGTCGCGGTATTTGTTCAAAAGACACTTTTGAACCAAATAACTTTATGTAGGAAGAAAAGGTAATTATTTCGGTCTTTTTTCTAGATGTAGGACCTTATTACTGATATTGTCCAACAAAAATTACACTCTCCCCCCCCATATATATATATATATATATATATATATATATATATATATACATATATATATATATATACATATATATATATATATATATATATATATATATATGGGTGTGTGTGTGTGTGTGTGTGTGTGTGTGTGTGTGTGTGTGTGTGTAATATCGACGTTAAAACAAACCAGCTCTAATACTTTTTCTCAGCCTCGGCATACTGGGCTGCCAAGAGTCCCGCTAAACTTGTGTGCTGAAGAAACATATCAGACGTCTTAATGTTTATTTCATCTTCTGAAAATTAGATAAAATACAGAGGCATCTGAACTGTGTCAGAATGCTCTCTAACGCCAACCTTTAGAGAGAGAGAGAGGACCAAATACCTTCTGGGGTAAAGTGTCGTGGAAAAATGCTGAACCAACAGTTAATTACTTAAAGAGTGTAACTTTTGATCAGCGACATCTGCCAAAGAGTGGCTTTCCAGATGACTATTATTGCTGATCGTTAGATTGCTGATCCTAATTAAAATGCCAGATATATCATTTTATGCTTTGAGAATCGAAGAAAGAATTTCGGGTTTCAGCTGAACAAATGAAAATATTCTCTTTCAAATTGGATGGCTGGGAAAATATGGTTAATATAAAGAAGAGAAATTAAGATTTAGAACATTAATGGGGAAAATTGGTGATTTTGGATAGACTTTAGGGGCCTAGATTTTGATATCATTACATAAACACACACTCACATATATAGATATGTCGTATCCATTGGTAGGCGTATGGAAGAAACAGTAGTTCTTGGTAAATCATCCCTTCATTTCAAAGTATAGTTTCCTTTTAAGGTGTCACTTTCACATTTTCATTTATTGGTGGCGGAGCAAAACGTAGAGGCTGCTCACAGCTCGATGTCTAATAAGGCGATTTCACGCAGTAGGGCAAATTCTCAAATTATGAAAATTCTGGCTTTAGTTTCAAACAGAAGGACAGTTTGTTGTTTGTCTATAGGCTGTTGTAAACATGAAAAAGAATGTTAAGGGCATTATAGTAGTTCATGACGTTGCGACAAATTGTTCTTATTTGTTTGCATACTCATCAAATTCAACCAATATGTTTCAGCTTCAATGGATTATCCTAAAAGCTTACGAGAGCTTGGCTTTTTATCATTTATTTTAAAAAGCCATTTATTATGAAAGATTTCTCTTTTAAATTGTTCACAACTCGCTTGATTTTATTCACCCCCCCCCTTTTAGACCTGACAGACACACACACACACACACACACACACACACACACACACACACATATATATATATATATATATATATATTATATATATATATATATATATATGTATGTATGTGTGTGTGTGTGTAAGCATGAATTGTAACTCGCTAAAAAAATAGCTTCTCTTATTTTTAATTATTCAGTCTTCTGAGCAATAGGTGAGAACAAATAATAAGCAGTCGTGGAACTACTAGAAGGAAGCTGCTAAGTCAGTACAGGAACTTTGAAGACTAATTAAGGAATATCTACACCCTACAAGAACAGCGTTTATAATGACAAATTTACACTTCTACTACAAATTTTACCCCACTTTAAGAAACTGTACGATTTCTTTCCCAAGACACCAGCAGCAGCAGCAGCGTTATTAACAGTCAGAAATGGACTTCGACATTGCACACGTGAACTCTTTTTCTTGGAACAGCTGGAAAATGCAACGAATGAACGGTAAAAAGAATTTTCATTGAACAGTTATTTAAAAAAGTTATTATATGGTTTAAAAGTGGAAGTTAAGAAAATTTAGTTGTAAAATAAAATAGTCGGAATTCATTAACGATAGCGTAATAGGGAAAAGACACACCCTCGAGCGGAACTATGCAGATTAAAGAAACTGACGCGGAAGTAGACAAATAGATTTTCTTAGGTAGCAACAACAAAAAGGACAGTTCTGTGCGGGAAATCGGGCTGTAAACTTCCTCCATGCTATAAATATGAGGACAAATGAGGACTAAATGGCATAGGCATGAACAGAAGGATTGTAATAAAGAAGTTTTTATATGAAATCAAATGTGTCTTCCATACCTTAACTACTCGTCTGTGTCATGCATACACACACACACACATATATATATATAAATATACATGTATATAGATATGAGTGTGTGTATTAAGCTAAAAGAGTAAGATTATAAAGTTTATATTTTAGGTATACCCATAATTCATAAGGAAAATGTGGAATGAAAGTGAGTTTAGCCTTACATGGACTAGGATCACATAATATGCCAGCGAATGTTCTAAGATACTAAATTTGGCAATATAGTATGACATTTAGAGTCAAAATTTAGTTTATAATTATGGTGTTCTATCTATAAAATAAAAATCTAGTATAAAATAAAACGGAGTAAAAAACATGTTTTTTAACATTTTAGTTCTCTGTCTTCAAGAAATGATACAGTAAGTTAAATTCTTTTTTTCAAAATAGACAACAGTAATTATAAATTAAAGGACAACAGCACTCGATATAATTTTACATAAAACGTCATAATGTTTTACGTTTCAAAGCATTTTAAAAACATTAGTTTTGAATCTTCCCAACTTAACGTTTCAAATTGGAGATAGAGATGTTATAAGAAAGGCGAGATAGGTCCCGATGAATCCTTATATAGATTTTAAAAATGATTAAATGGACATTCATATCCCAGAATTACCTATGTTTTATAATGTCTACTGTGATCAGAGTTTTGTTGTACCCACTCCCAAGAAAGACAAAATAAGGAAATAAAGAGTGCGAAAAGAAGAAACAGTTCACTGTGGTACTCAAGGATTGCGACGCCCGTGTTTACCTAAGTACGTAAATCTTCTGAGAGGAGTCCCCTGATATATATTCACAAGCGAAGGGTAACCTGCTTTATCTCTGACTACCCGGTACCCATTTTAGTCGCCTCTTGTGATATTTTTACATAATATTTCTTAAAGTTTGCAATAAAATATTATTTAAATTATATTTCATTTAATATTTATTGCTACAATTCAAAATGCAAAACAAGTTGGGGGTGGTAAAAGCTTAAAAACTTAAAATCGTTTTAATAGTAAATTCATGGAAATGGTTTTCATAAAAATTCTTTGTATCCAATCAGGAAAAAAGAAGTTTATTTTCCCCCCAAATGTTCTTTTTCAGTTATTTTTGGTTTAATTACAAAGCATAATTCTCTTAATTGTATAATAATTCTGCACTTGGATAAAACAGGAAAATGAATACATAAGAATTTTTATGGTATAAAAAAATGATGAATTTTTAAAAATATAGCCGGATTTATAAATAATTATAGATATTATTTAATACTGTAAAATTATATATTATATATATATATATGTACACAAATTATATATATATATATATATATATATATATATATATATATATATATATATATATATATATATATATATATATATATATATATATATATATATATATATATATATATATAAAATAAAATAGTATATTTGCTTGTTAAAACTCAATTCTAATTTATATAAGTATTTATATAAATATGCCAAAGGGACAATATAAGGGAAAATGTAATATTTAAATACTTTAGTTTTTCAATCAATAAATATATCCTATTGTAAATCTGTTAAACAAGATAACTAAACAGCACAATTTCGAACTAATTTTTAATAATTAGCAAGAAATTTGTTACTAATGAATTTTTAATATTTATTCAAAATTCTGTAAAATCTTGGTCTTTTCGAAAGTAAAAAAAATTCTCTTTACATATGCTATTTAAACCAAATGAAACGGTTTTCTTCAAACAGCAATATTTTTAAAAACCTTGGTTTGCGATGAACTGCAAGTTTGATATGATTGGGCTGCAAATTTGATATGATAAGTTATTGGCAAACATGCAAGACAAGTTTGCCTCAAACTTGTACTGTAGCTTTCAAGGCAAGTTTGCAAGTTTGAGGTATGGTGACTTCGAAGTTTGCGTAACTTGCTGCAGTCTTGTTTCTTGCAGCCTTCTCATGCTGAATTTGTTGCAACTTTGCAGCCTTGCATAGCAAGACTGCTGCAAACTAAATTTGTTAGCTGGATTATTCAATTAAAAGTGGAAAAGCTGTTAAAGATCATAATAATTTTAAAAAAATTCTAAAACTATTATAAAAGTTTACTAAAAATATCTAAAGAATACGCTATAGTATCATATATACCAATGTCCAACAATAAAAAACACGTTATATTTCTTAGTTTCAAGTTAAATCATACAATGTTCCAATTAATACGTATGGGAAAAACTGTTCAGAACAAAAGTTAAATGTTTTAAATTTACTATGCATTAGATATATATTTTAAACCACATACTCTTCTAATTAACACATTAACCTAGCTTAAAAAATCCATTTAAAAATACTTCAGTTCTATCAGATAAATTAATAGAAGCATTCGAATTTTTGAAGATTTAAAATAGAGAATACGATCCTGTAACTTATCATACTGAAGCCCGCATACGTTGATACGTTGATACGTTAAATACGTTGGCTGTGAAAGTTTTCAAGCAGCATTTTATTAATCTCAATAAGGGTGTATTTCAGAATTTCTAATAAAAACATTTTCTATCGGATCAAATTGTGAATCAAAATAATTCTCGAATCAACTTAACTACATACACAAAATTTCATCAAAATTAGTCCAGCCGTTTAAGAGGAGTTTTAAAATAGAGGAAGATTTTAATATATAAAGATATTTAAGACACTGTGCTTGTGCTACTTCAACAATACAACCAAAGAAACTATTCCTACATTTTATCACCATTTTATGTAAAACTTTATAACAAAAATAATTCTTGTGATGTTTGCATTACTTTTATTTGAGATCCATTAGCTGAATTGTGTTAAAATCCCTAGAAAGCCATAAATGCTATTTTAACTATACAAGTGTTTGGAAAATTTTATGAACGCTTAGTACAAGCCTCAGAATAATTTGTTGTAAAAGTTTTTTAACTAATAATATTTTGAATTTTCCTAAGTGTGTGTAGTTTTAAGAATATTTATTTACGAAAAGCAAAATTTCGGCTCAGATATATTTAAAAGAAACTCTTTTTCAGTTAAATGTATTAACCATGTACAAATATCGGTATTTACCTAAAAGCACCCACTTCAAAGTAAATGTTTATTCAATCATTCTCAAAAATATATAAATACTTAGAATACTATAGAATTGAAAACTGCTAAAAATACTATATATTCAGTATTTTGTAGAGCAATATATGTCTTATTCATATAGAACAGGATACATAAAGGCCATTCTAAAATTTATTTTCCTTGTTATATGTATATAACTAATGTTATTGTCTAGAAAATTTTACAAATAATTTAATTTAAATTCATATTTATGCTTTGAATTTATTAGTTTTTCCATTATAATCTATTCTTACTTTTAAATTTTCAATAAAGAAAATATTCCTTTATATAGGTATTTTCTTCTATATAAAAATCTTTCGCAATAATTTTTGTAGACAATCAGATTTTACGTTCTTGATTAATATTTTTGTTGTACAGTGTGCAGATCGCAATCATAAATAAAGACGCAAAATTTTATATTATAACAGTTCAAAAAGCAAAAATTTCATCATTCTAAGATTAATAGTTTTTCAGTGTGTGTAACCGATAGTAAGACTACTGATTGCGATCAAAAGGCAATAAAGACAACTAGATGTAATATTCCTGAACACCAAATCTGAAACTACGATGGCCTACTTCAGGATTTTTGAATTAATCAAAATACATATGCTCTAACAGATGCTACTAACAAAGATGTGAGGGATAGGAAAAATGAAAAGTTTTTATGTACGTGTAATTAAAATTTTCTTGTACTTGTGTACAGAAAAAAAACAATCCACTTTCCCTGGCAACCAATGATTAATCACTACACTAAACAGAACAAGTGAGCGTAAATTAGAACAGCACCAACTTATCATATTTAAAAAATATAAACACATTACAACCTTAGACACTTAGAATTTATGTTTTAATAAATAAATCTCCTATATAATAATAGCCTAAGTTATCAGTCCGTCTGTCCTCAAATTTATGAAGCGTTTGGACCTGGAATGGATAAGGGCCATGCATATTGGATTCTTAATCATTTAGGGTTAGCAATATTCAAACAAGTCGTTAAAACTTTCAAAATCATCCCTTCCCCCCTTTTCGAGAGTTTGGTTTGGTTTGGAGCGCTACGGTCTACTGTTTTGCACACGAGGGCTAATGAAACCGGGACCTACTGCTTAATCCGATTCCGAACAGCTACGAACATCCATGCCATAGTGGGATTCGAACTCACGAACTCCGGTACCGACGATCAGTTCCCTAACCAATTGGCCATCGTTCGGCATTCGAGAGTTTAATGTCATTATTTCGAGCCCTATTTTTCTCGGTTAAGAACAGCTGATTAAGTTAATCAATTTATTATATAATAAATTGATAAAATTAACATGTTTTCTAGCATTATGACGTCATTCCTTTAACCATCCCATTTAATCATTTCTTATTTTAAGTTATTTAAATATCGTGTGCATTATTTTCATACGTTTTATCACTGAACTTAGAAATGACTTAAATAACTTTCTTTTATATTTGGCTTAGGTACATATGCAATAATTTTAAATTTAATCATCGATTATTTTTTGTTGCAATGAAAATTTTATCATCGGTATTAATAACAAATTATTTTCACATAAGTCTAGGAGTCTATTTCAGGGACTAATAAATATCTAGAGTTTAAGTTATACATCTATGAAAAAATAAGAAGTTTGTGTGTTTGTTTTATATACATTACTACACCATTTGACTATAGGAATTCAATGGGATTCTAGACAGCATTCACAGTATCGGGAGACTTTAGAGAAGTGTGTAGATAAAAAAATTATTGAGCATGTTGCAGATAATTATCAGCCAAAAAACAAACCATTTTTTACTTGCCTCATAGTGTACTCTACAATTATTGAAAATTAAAAAATTTACTAATCCTGTCATATGACGGGCCAT
>CM063508.1:113039801-113059801 GCA_032207245.1 Pardosa pseudoannulata | reverse complement strand
ATTATCTTTAATAAAAGCTGTAATAAATGTTGTTTTATGCCATGTATAAAGGAACAATACATGAAAAAACTTGAAATACATCATTCAAAAGTATAGATTAAATTAAGTGGAAAAATTCAACAATACATTACAAAGACTATTAAATTTAAATGATTAAAGAATACATAATTTCAATATAAAACTCATCTAGCAAAATTATTAATTGATAGTATTTTTCAGTCTAATGCAAAAATTATGCGATTAATTTAGATCAGTGGTTTGGTAATTGAAAACGTGAATAATTAGGGAAAAGCTGAAACTTAATTTCATTCCTTAATATTAGGCCTCCAATCCTTATTATAGTAGCTGAACTGGCAATATCGGAGAAACATCTAGAACTATCAAACAAGTGTCAATACAAAATGTGGAGCTTAATATTTTGGATAAAATTTATTACGTATTAAACCTGTGTTGAAACTTGAGCTTACAGTTTAAATTGAGGATGAAGTTTTACTTATTTGCTGATAAAGTTCAATGCAAAGAACACTAACAACGTAGTTTCTTGCTTTTATAATGTATCATAATATATTATTATATATATGAACATATTGAAAATAAAAATGAAAAACTTTGAAAAGAAAAAGTTTAAAGTATATAAATAATACTTTTAAACATAACTGTAAATTTAACCTCTTTAATATACACCACGAATATAAATTGTTTACAAAACTTTTAATAGAATTTATTTTGATTTCTTAACTTTACAAAATTTGCATTTACTTTCCTTTGAGAGTGTTAGTTTTCATCAATATTGCTTTTTGAGTTAAAATAAAAGCCATAGTTTTAGACAAAAATATGAACACAGGATCCACAGCACAATTAACTGGAGTGGGGCAAAATACTATTTTCATTGTTCATTACAGGGGTAATATGAAGGGTTGAAAATAAATTACCACTTTCCCCAATTAATTGAGTATTCGACTATTTTAATTACTCCTAACAGCTGGCTTAATAGGGAAATGTTTCCACAACTTGAGCATTACAACACGCTAATCGTAACGGAAATACTTTGGTGAACGGAACACGTATCTTAGATGATATCGAAGTGCGCATGTGAGAAATAAAGAAACTCCGAGGTCCATTTCATGTGTCTGAAGCCACTTCGCGATTAGTATATGATCGCCTTACTTTAGAACTAAGCCTACAATAATATTTCTGACATATGTTAATGGTATTTATATCATAATCATACATGAATAACAAAATATATATATATATAATATAACAGAATATATATACTTATATGTGAAATATATATTATAATATATATATATATATACACACGATTATGGTATACATATATATTATATATATATATATATATATATATATATATATTATATATATATATATATATATATATATATATATATATTTATATATATATATTATATATTATATATATATATATATATATATTAATATATATATATATATATATATAATATATATATATAATATATATATATATATATATATATATATATATATATATATATATATATTATATATATATATATATATATATATATATATATATATATATATATATATATATATATATATATATATATATATATATATATATATATATATATATATATATATATTATATATATATATATATATATTATATATTTATACATATATATACATATATATATATATATATATATATATATTTTATATATATATATATTAATATATATATAAATATATTTATATACATATTATATATATATACATATATAGATATATATATATATATATATTTATTTATATATTTATATATATATATTATATATATATTATATATATATTTATATAATATATATATATTATATGTGTGTGTGTGTGTGTGTGTGTGTGTGTGTGTGTGTAGAAATATCTATCAATAAGTTATTTATAGTGAATGAAATCCTTTTATGTGATATTAGCACTTACATTTTACCCCTAGAATAACCTAAAAATACTTTTTCCTATAAATATTGGATTCCTTCCGATCAATGAAAAACAACAAGTAAACATGTGAGAACATCAAAAGCCACAGATGATGAGATGTATTCCTTTTGTGAATTATTTGTGTCAGAGTAAAGTTTTATAACTGCTTTATCTCGATGCACGATTTCTTTTCTTTTTATCGATTCGACAAATATCCTATTACCGCTGTCTGTTGATTTTCAAATTCGGAAATTCCATGGGGAAACTAAGTATAATAGAGTCAACAGAATTAAAAAAATATTTTACATTATATTTAGTTCTTACAAACTGAAAGTCGCACAGAAATTACGAGTCATTTTAAAGGATTACCAGTCGGTAAGACTGTTGATTCTACGAAATTTCGTTTACTAATAGCGAACATAGAGTCTGAAGAAGGCATAGTATCTCTTATCTAAATAGTCTTTTTTATAACAGAATGTTTTTCATTTAACACATTGCGTGCAGGTACATTTCGCAGAGGAATTGTACCGGGAGCGGTTGTTTTGAGCTTAAATTTAGTTATTCAGTTAAATCTCAATAGGTCAAAAATTATTTAATTTACGAACTTTTCGTATTTTATATTGAAATATATAAACAAATATATAAATACAAATTTATAAATAAGAACCATAAGCTTTTTGTAAACAAAAAATATATTTTTAGTATATAAATTTATAATAGTATCAAAAATATGAAAAAACAAATAGAAATACTAGTGTATAGTTTTATTTTTTTCCGTTCTGCATTGACTGATGTAAAAACTAGTTTTCATTTGTCTCAAATTTTCCAGAATATGTGTAGTAGACAAGAACATTCGGTTTTGTTTTCCTGTATATACCGTTATTTTTTAAACAAAAATGTTTTACAATAACATGTACTTTTTAAGTATCATCGAAGTACTGGTACGTGTCCCGAACTGAAGTATCAATCGTTAGAAATTGTACAAGTATATAAGTATCAATCGTCAGAAAATATTACGTGTAAAGTATCAATCGTTAGAATTATACGTAATCAAGTATCATCGTCAGAATATAGTTTGTATGCAAACGTATTAATTTTCTGTTTTTAGCATAAAAGTTTCCTTGGACAACTTATAATGTTTTAACTTCATACAATTATATAGTTTTGTTACATGATGCAACATGCTTTTTTTAAAATAACATAAAAAATATATACACTATACACAACTACTTCTGTACATAATTATCTTTCTGTTCACATTATATTAATTGAAAAACATTTGTCAGATTTCATTTATCAAATTTGTTCTTGTAGTGTTATGTGAAAAATAGTGTTTTTTTTTCTTAGTTATTTTTTGTTAGGAACTCACAAATCAATTTTTATCTATATTTTCGAGTCTTTTCAATTTATCTCTCTCACTGCTATTGCATGGTTAGTAATACAATCACGATAGACGGACTATATCCCTATAATACTGTTGCCTGATAATATTTTTTGTTAATTTCGATTTTTTTAACAAGTATTAAAGGTTTTAGAACCTTACAATGTCATAGACCTTAAGCGCAGAAGGTTTATTTTTACATAAAGAAGTAAATTTTATCCGTAGATTGATATAATTTTTTTATTTCTGATACACACCTTTCAAAAGATCTTTGTCGATTAAACAAATTTAATTTTTAACATAAAAACTGGTATAGATTTATGTGATTTTAATAAAATAAAATATAAAAGTAAACAATATTTTTAAAGTTAGAGCTCTTAAAAATTAAAAAACCATCAATTTAGAAGGTGTATAATTTTTCGTTTTACACTGAATCGAAATCTAAATTCATGTAATAAGGATTTTTGATGTCAAATGATACTATGTCCCATTCAAGCTAATAAAATTTAGACCATTTGTTTCCCTATCGTTGAACATCGCTATTGTTAAACTCCTCACTGTTATATGCGAAGGAATTGGAGGAATTCTTTCTAGGAGAAATTTCTAGAAAGTGTATAATTTTTGGTGTTACGCTGAATCAAAAACTAAAATGATGTACTAAGGATTTTAGATATCAAATGATACTATGTCCCTTTAAAACTAATAAAATTTAGACCATTTGTTTCAATTCCGTTGGACACCGCTATTGTTCAACTCCTCACTGTTATAAGGGAAGGAATAGGAGGAATTCTTTCTAGGAGAAATATCTAGAAAGTGTAATTTTTGGTTTTACGCTGAATCGGAAACTCAAATGATGTAATAAGAATTTTAGATGTCAAATGATACTATGTTTTAATAATAAAAATTAGACCATTTGTTTGTTACACCACTATTGTTAACTCCTCACTATTATAAGGAAAAATATGAATTCTTCTGAGAAATTTCTAGAAGGTGTATAATTTTTCGTTTTACACTGAATCGAAATCTAAATTCATGTAATAAGGATTTTAGATGTCAAATGATACTATGTCCCATTCAAGCTAATAAAATTTAGACCATTTGTTTCCCTATCGTTGAACATCGCTATTGTTCAACTCCTCACTGTTATAAGGGAAGGAATAGGAGGAATTCTTTCTAGGAGAAATTTCTAGAAAGTGTAATTTTTGGTTTTACGCTGAATCGGAAACTCAAATGATGTAATAAGAATTTTAGATGTCAAATGATACTATGTCCCTTTAAATCCAATAAAATTTAGACCATTTGTTTCCCTATCGTTGAACATCGCTATTGTTCAACTCCTCACTGTTATAAGGGAAGGAATAGGAGGAATTCTTTCTAGGAGAAATTTCTAGAAAGTGTAATTTTTGGTTTTACGCTGAATCGAAAACTCAAATGATGTAATAAGAATTTTAGATGTCAAATGATACTATGTCCCTTTAAAGCAAATAAAATTTAGACCATTTGTTTCCCTCCCGTTGAACACCACTATTGTTGAACTCCTCACTATTATAAGGAAAGGAATATGAGTTATTCTTCCTAAGAGAAATTTCTAGAAAGTGTATAATTGTTGCTGTTACGCTGAATAGAAAACTAAAATGATGTAATAAGAATTTTAGATGTCAAATGATACTATGTCCCTTTAAAGCAAATAAAATTTAGACCATTTGTTTCCCACCCTTTGGAAACCGCTACTGTTCAACTCCTCACTATTATAAGGAAAAGAGTAGGAGGAAGTCTTCCTAAGAGAAATTTCTAGAAAGTATATAATTTTTGGTGTTACGCTGAATCAAAAACTAAAATGATGTACTAAGGATTTTAGATGTCAAATGATACTATGTCCCTTTAAAGCAAATAAAATTTAGACCATTTTTTTCCCTCCAGTAGGACACCTCTACTGTTCAACTCTTCACTGTTATAAGGGAAGGAATAGGAGGAATTCTTCCTAAGAGAAATTTTAAAAGTATTTTTCTATAAATCTATAAAATAACTACTATTTTATAATATTTTTTTAAAATTTTATATTATCATTACGTAGTTGCGCATATCGATATAGATTCTGGTCCAACTCATGGTTTATCGATTCTGGTGGCCAAATATATCTAGAAGAAGAATTGCATTTGAAAACAATTATGTTATTTTGCAAATGTACAACTATTGAGTTTTTTACATAATAATTTATTTTTTTCGTCACTTATTATACCTAATTTATTTTATTTAACCCTCTAAGCGGTTTGCACGTACAATTCCTCCAAACAGATGATGTCTTCAAAGCGGTTGTCAAGTACAATTTTCGACCTCCAAAACCGTTCCAAAAATGGATGTAATGTACATTTCTACCAGTGTGTTTTCTGCCAGTGTTTGAGGTAGGAGGGTCATGTTGATTGTTTAGAAACTGCATAATTCTTTGACTGACATTTATTGAGGTATGCACCCCTACTCTCTGAGGCACAAAGACGCTGATAGCTTTTCATGGCTTTGTAAATCTCTATTTCGAAGTATTTCGTTTGCGATAACAGATATATCTCTAATTGCGCCACTTAAATATCTTAGATGACTTTCGTAGAAAAATATAAATAATTCTCTCAAAGAATATTTTTATTTGTACTTTTACAATCCATTATTTCTTATAGGATGATCTTCGAGACTTGACAAGCTTTATGTGTATTAAAAATTAACAATCTATAATATCTATTTATATACCTATTTATAACCGGAAGTAAAGGGACAATAACGAGGGTGGGTTTCCCGTATTCCATTCTAGTCGATGAAGGGTGAAGTAAAAAATCATAAAACGCTTTGGACATTGACATAATAAACCTTTTGCGTATTTTTGGAGACTTTGTTTAATCGGTGTGTCCCACTCGGAGGGTTAATCTCTTTGAAATCCCCCAAAACAACGCGCTACTCTGTGAGATGTGTTGTAAATCCCAAGGTGTACCAAAATAACAAATTTCACTTTTGTAAATTTCTTTTAATTGAGGGAATTTTTCAAAAAATATCTTTTGTTTTGTTTTCGTAGACGTAGTTAATATTTGTCAATGCAATTTTTCTTAAACGGTAGTTTTTTACAGTAAAAATTGTAACAAATATTTTGGTTGCATCTTTTTTCTTCCCGTTGATTATTTGTTCTTTGTTGGCGTTAGATACTCCCAAGAGCCAAAACATTATGACCACCCCGGCATTTCGCAATGAACTAGCCTGGATGACGTGGAAGGCACGTGATCAGGTGTAAGTGATATTTAACTGCTGCTGGAGAGTCTGAAGTATCATTCTTTCACTTACTTGTGTGTGATGGGAAAGGCTGCGGATCTAACCGATTTTGATAGAGGGCAGATTGTAATGGCTCGTAGGATCGGAACAAGTATTTTCGAAACTCCTGTGGTGCTCTATAAACTGTAATATGTATCTGAACGTTTCAAATTACTCTTTTTTTTGTCTAACAAACTTAAAAGTACGATGAAAACACGTAAATTG
The DNA here is from genome assembly GCA_032207245.1 of Pardosa pseudoannulata. Taxonomy (NCBI): domain Eukaryota; kingdom Metazoa; phylum Arthropoda; class Arachnida; order Araneae; family Lycosidae; genus Pardosa; species Pardosa pseudoannulata. Next base: position 113,052,927 of record CM063508.1, on the reverse strand, counting down.
CAAATCATAGATACATTTCAGGGGAATCTGATAAGATATCTTGGAATCTCAGAAATTTTGTTACCATCATTAAGAACGGTGTGTTTTCCAAGAAAGAAGTCTCTTAAAAGGTTACATTACTTAAAATGCTCTGGAATTAGCAATGTAGACGTTATAACAGATTTGCACTTTAACCCTTGCCTTTTTTGCACGCACACGGTACGGTCGCGGTTACCGTGCCTTTAATAATTTCCCGTATGGCGTAAGGGCAATCTGATTTCTTTGTCGGTCTCACTGTTTTGACCGTATCTTTTGTTTTTTTAACTTCAAATTAGTCGTGTAGATGTGCTCAAGATGTGAGTTTCCGCAGTGTGCTCTTTTGGTTTTAAAAGCGCGGGTTTCCGATAGGTTTTGCATTGATAGGAGTTGTTATCTTTGAGTTTTTGACTTGAATTTTTGGGAGACTGACCGAGAGAGACGTTTTAGAGGTAATTCTACATACAGAAAATAAAACTAAGATCTGCAAACCAGTGCTATGTATGTTCTATGTGTCACTATTTTTGCTCGGCCTATGAAGTTAGACTCTTCCCTCTTTCAACATTTATAGCACTAAATCTGACCTTTGTAAAAGCACTTTAAGTAAATGTACTTGTAGAATTTGCATTCGCAAATTTGTGTGTAGTAATTATAATCGAAAATATGTGTGTTTTTTACATGCACAACTGTAAATGTAACTTCCCTGTCTCACATTCATGAGAGAGAAAAGAAAACTTTCAGGGACAACAATATTTTATTTCCTGTAAAAAAAAGTTGTTATATATGCTTAAATTACTTAGAAATATTACTTTTAATAACATTTTCCATCTTAAAAATGTAAATAAAACATTAATATGCAATAAAATATAACATTTTTTGGATCGAACGCGTGAAGAAAATGAAACTGTTAAGGGATTAACACACATATAATTTATTTATCATCCTAAAGTTTCTTTAACTATTACTAAAAATGAATTTCAATTATTATTAACAGTAAATCGTGATTTTTTTTTCCAAACAGACATTTTTCTGTACCATAGATATTTAAAAAACAATTCGGGATAAATTTACAATTGTACTTTCAATCTGAAATTGAAAGACTATTTACTTTATAGCATTTGAAATAAAACTTGGTGAAAATAAAACAGTTAGAAATGAAAGTTCTGTCACATCTACGCTTAAAAAACTTTTACAGCCACTTTCGTCATATAAAATTATAAGCTTCATTATTATCATTGTTTTATTTTATCATTTCCCTGAATGTTTATATTTTATATAAAATTTCTAAATGGTATATCAATGCAGACGAACATAGTATACTTAAAAGATACCTGCATTGAGCATTTTAATAAATCTTCTGCTTTAAGTTGTTACTAATTAATAAAATTAAAAGTAATTCATATTTTACCTCAAAGTTTCTATGATATTTATACACAGTTAGTAACATGATGAATTTCCAAATACATTAATAAAAAAATGAATTAATTTATACGTGAATCCTTCTGGGATCTTCGACACTTAGACTATTACAGATATAGCTATGTTAGGAAGTAAATGTGCACATTAAATCTATGAGTAATCAAAACATATCCTATTTTACCGGAATCAAAATATATCCTCTTCAACATTATCCATCGTTAGGGCATTTTCAAATGCATTTTAAAATAAACAAATATTTTTGGTGAAACACAAAATAATGAATTCACTTCACATTACTTAGGATGACATACTCAGAAATTTAAGCCACATTTAAAATCGGAAGGAAAAAAAGTTTGTTTAAAAGCGTTTAAAAAGCTTTCAGGCCGATATGAAAAAGGAAACTTTCAGAACACAAAAAGCAACTATGTAGTCCATGAATATCATTTATGTAATCTATGCAAAATTCTGGCTTTCGCGTATAATAACAATGCAAATTATGCAAGCGTTACCACCGGGTCGTAATACATAATCTCCATTTATTATTCAACCTCGGAAAACGACATTTGTTTTTTCGCATCTCAAACAAGTATTGGAGAAAGTGGTTACTGTAAGAAAAAATCTGCACTTATGTGTATTTAATTTTTTATGTGTATCTGAACTAAACGTATTAAATTGTGTATAAAACTCTTTTTTAAATTTAGGACAAAAAAATGAAGGTGCGCGTTCAGATACTAAATGGTTTTAATGCAGTCTTAATTATACATATATATTTTATTATTTATATATTATTAATCGTATTTCTAATGGATATCGAACTCATGCATATAATGCAATGTTTCGTAAAAACACTAGAAAGTGTATGGAAAATATTGTTATAGAAGAAAAAATCATGTAGTATATATAACATATTATGTACTATAGCAGTAGTAGTAATATGTATGGGTTATGTACCATAGCAGTAATAGTAGTATGTATGGGTTATGTACCATAGCAGTAGTAGTATGTATGTATGGGTTATGTACCATAGCAGTAGTAATATGTATGTATGGGTTATGTACCATAGCAGTAGTAGTATGTATGTATGCGTTATGTAACATAGCAGTTTAATTATCTTCTCTTGGATCATCTATCTAAAATGAGGGTTGTGTAAAAAGTTTTCAATTTCTGCCTACAACAATATTGAGAATATTTTCTATCCTCAAATATCCTTCTCAAAAAATCGGAATTCAAGATAAAAAAAAATTATTAAAATCATTGCAGCCAATTTAGTCACCGAAATCTTAATTTTGTTAAGCTTTCATTATGTTACGAACTTACTTTAAGTTATGAACTAAAAACAAAACTTGGCAAAAAGTTCAGCGTTGAGTCTAGTGATCCGTTTTCGATGTCAGCCTATCATCCTACAATTTGTATATTGCCCCCAATGTTTTCAACCTCTTCTTACAATTAAAGAAATCCATGTTCACTCACCACAAAGAAACTGCAGAAACGATGGTTATATGGCGATACCAATCTTGGGCAACATTCTTCAGTGGCGCTCTACGCTAAAAACTTATGTAATTCATTGTGTGATATGAAAAACAATTCCGATAAGTATTATGTTGACATGCAGCCGAAAGTATCTTTTAAAAGCAATCTTTATAAAAAATAATTTTGGGTAACATACTTTCTGGATGGTACACAAAACTACAACTAATGGAAAAAGATTGACTCATGGCAGATAATTAATAATTAGCATATAATAAAATATTTTATTTTTTATCTTTTCATTGAACTTATTTTGTTTCCTTTTCTGGAGGATCATTTTTCAAACCTCAGAAGTTCATTTAACTTAATTTCTGCGGCAACATGCACAATAAAGTACCAAAAACGGACTATAAGTGTAACACAAATCTCATTAACAGAAGCTATTTGTCGTTCTTAAACAAACAAATGCAAGTTCCCCTTCGTAGAGCAGGGAACATTTATAATTATTTTCTGTCATCCAGCGTTAAACTTCGCGTAGCTGAAGGAAAAGATTGTAGTTATAGCTGAAATGAGTTTAGACACAACTCGATTACTACAGAATTTATTCTTATTAATCGAGTTAAACCGACAGTAGCCTTTCAGTTGGATAACATTTCAATGAAAAATTCATACAATTTTTTCATCTCTTTCCAGTACGGGAACTATCAAAAATTAGAAAGAAAGAAAGAATATTCAGTATATTTCGTATATATGGGATAGAATTAACTTAAATATACTATAACATTTTTCTTTGAAATTTTTAACCCCTTTCCGGTAAAATGACGAGTCTATCTTGTCATTGGTTTTTCATTCCATACCACACAATGACGAGCTACACTCGTCATGCGACTAAAGTTACTGATAAATATGATAATTAATTTAGTTTAAAATTTCTAGTGTACTGAATTTAGGAACACTTTTATTACTTGCGGAAATCCCAGGTCACTATTACATATTGTTTATTTAAAGTTTCTTGGTACAAGTCACTGCCAAACTGATGAGTCAGAATAAAAGAAAACCTACTAAGAAATGCCGTGTGTGTTACAAGAATAAAATTAGAAGTGAGAATCCCTGGCGATGTAAACAATTCAGAATTTCTTTGCACTTTGTTTTGAAAAGTACCACTAGCTTGAAGACTATTATCTTAATTTTACTGTTTCTGATACTTAACACTATGTAAGAAGTAGATTTTAATTAAGAATATGTAAGAATTGTAAAATAAAACAAGTTTTTTAAATAAAAAATAAATGGTTACTTCACGCACAGTTTTTCATTATTAAATCGTACCGGAAGGGGTAAAGGAACAAAAAAGTTTTATTTTTTTAAATATTTCAATTTATTTAGATGCCTATATAACCATTACATAACATTGTTCTAATTCTTTACATTAGAACAAACACATTATGAAATTAACAATTTCAAGAACTTATGATACATCAAGTCTATTTAAAATAACTATTTTTATTTTCTATGTACAACAATAATGGTTATTTAAAGTTATTATTTTACTTTCAATGCTGTCAACGAATACTTTAAAACTAAATTATATATAATATCTAAAATATGTCTTATATAAAATAACCGTATTTGGCTGAATATGTAGATGAAAATTAAGTTAAATTTGAAGCTATATATATATATATATATATATATATATATATATATATATATATATATATATATATATATATATATATATATATATATATATATATATATATATATATATATATATATATATATCTATATATATATATATATATATATATATATATATATATATATATATATATATATATATGTATATATATATATGTATATATATATATATATATATATATATATATATATATATATATATATACACACACATATATATATATACACACATACATATACACACATACATATACATACACATACATGACACGGTCCGAGTATCACACTGGTCAATATATAAGTCAGTTCACACTCAAGTCATTATTTTCTTCTCTTTATTAATCCACTTAGCACGCTAATCAACATGGCGTCTCATCTTTGGCGCCCAATTGCAGACAAAGGCCGTATTCACTATTTCGAGAGCCAAAAGGTCCGACTAAAGTAATTGCTTATCGCTCTCTGCTGTTATCACTGCGCGTGTGCCGTATTTATGTGACTAGTAACGCGAGGCGCGTTACTCCCATTAAAATAATCCCTAATTAAAATCTCTTAATTTACTCTATATTTTAAATCCTGACATATATACATATATATATATATATATTATACATATATATATATATATATATATATATATATATATATATATATATATATATATATATATATATATATATATATATATATATATATATATATATATATATATATATATATATATATATATATATATAATATATATATTCGTGATTATATATAAAAAATAAGTTTAAAATAGTAAATATATTCCATGAATTGTCAATCAATTTTATTGAAAAGGTAATATAATTAATTTTTAGCTTTTCGGAAAATTTCAATGAAAGCAATATAAGATGTATACCAGGCATCATGATTAAACGTAACTTACTGAGAATAATCTGCAGAAGTTACTAAAATGTGAATTGAGTAAAAAATTTGCAGACAAAGAAATGAAAAAGCGCTTTGAATGATTAAAAAATGTGCTGCAGTTCTCATTACTTAAAATAATATAAAAAAGGCTACAAGTTCCAAGGAAACATTGTTTGAATGCTGCAGAATGTTTAGCTATATAAAGCACAGTGTTTAATGTAATCCTTCTCGTTAAAGCATACAGTACATATTACATGAACGAAGTCCAGTGGCGTTTGGTTAGCGCTTCGCGATCCCACCCACGACACAGGTCTAAGGTTCTATTCCTGGGCTCGGCAAGGTTGACACAGCCTTTCATCCCTTCAGTGGGTAGTTGAACTGATGACCAAGCGTGCTTGGGAACTAAAGACTGGGGGTTCCAAGTAAGACTAACCACCTAACCGGAACATATGCTTCGCACCGCAGGGCCCTTAGTCACCTAAACGGAGATCGGCACTGTAGGCTCTGGCCCTCTAGGGGCTGTTGTGTCGAGTATTTTCATTTTAGCATATGAACAGAGTGCTAAACTTTAACCGTAGTTGAACACCAATGACTTGTCGCACATACAGTGTTAGTATGGGTTCAAGCTTCCTAAAAATCACGCTCTTTAAATGATCTCATAATCAAAAATCACACGGAGGGAGATCGAAAGAAAGGAAACTGCCAAGAATCGGAGAATGACGTTTTATCAACCTTGCATTGGTAATATGTTGCAACCAAAATTCCCTTTCCCACATTGAACATGTAACGACACAGACTTTTTTTCAATTCAAGTAGTGTCTTTCATATATTGTAGAATCATTAGTCTGCTGCCATTTCTACCAATTTAGTTTTGCTAAATTCTAAATTTAAGACGAATATAATATTAAACTTCTACACAAATTTCTTCAATTTGATTTATTGTTACCTAACTCTCTATTAAAAGGCAATATATAATATTAAACTTCTACACAATTTTCTTCAATCTCATTTATTGTAACCTAACTCTCTATTAAAAGGCAATATCTAATATTTAGTTTCTACACGATTTTCTTCAATTTCATTTATTGGGACCTAACTGTCTATTAAAAGTCAATATATAATATTAAACTTCTACACAATTTTCTTCAATTTCATTTATTGTAACCTAATTCTCTATTAAAAGACAATATATAATATTAAGCTTCTACACAATTTTCTTCAATTTCATTTATTGTAACCTAACTGTCTATTAAAAGGCAATATATAATATTAAGCTTCTACACAATTTTTTTCAATTTCATTTATTGTGACCTAACTCTCTATTAAAAGGCAATATATAATATTAAGCTTCTACACAATTTTCTTCAATTTCATTTATTGTGACCTAACTCTGTATTAAAAGGTAATATTTAATACTAAACTTCTACACAATTTTCTTCAGTTTGATTTATTATGACCTAACTGTCTATTAAAAGACATGTATTGTGTTCTAATTGATAAGTATTTAAACGCATTTGGATCGAATTATTTTCTTTTCACAAAGGCTGAGCACACCACTGGTTGACTAGAAGATGATTGAGCTTTCCTTTCACAGATAAATTAAAGGGTAACTGACAATTTTTGACAGTTGCTTTTGTTACAATCATATAAATGTAATTATTATTTAAATTAAAATTGAAATTTTGAAATACTTATTACTTTTACTTATAACCTTTTTTATTACTCTTTTTTATTATTTATTTAATTTTATTTATTTTTAATCCAACGGAATTGCATAAATTGTTACCAATACTGAATAAATTCTATAGCGTCAAAATATTTATCAATTATTCATTATTTAAAGATAAATTAAAAAAACAGTTAATATTAAGAATATGTTATAATCATTAAAGCTCAAATTAATTTATTTTCATGAGCTTTTAAAAGCATGCAAAGAATAATCATGTATCACGTCAATGTTCCAATAATGGAACCTGGCTAAAAACACCCTAAATTTATTTTTCACATAATTTTTTTAAAAGCTTTATTGTATTTATATCCTCTTAATTAATATAATAATCAAATTACAAGTCAGTGGGATGATTCATTCTTCATTTAGCGTTTAAACGGTTAAAGGAAAAATTATTACTTTAAGTTAAGCTTTAAAACACATTCATTTTGGAACAATAAAAATAATTTTTGCTTACAACAAACATTTTCCATTTTTTGTTAAGTTACAAATACGTTAAATGTCATTACAAATAGATTAAATAGATTAAATGTTATGATATAATTAAATAGTATCTAAACTCATTTGAACCTCAATCTGTTTGTTTAGAAGTAACAAAAGACCCCTATTTATGAAGTTTACGCTAATACTTATAGTACATTTTCGGGCGTTAGTACAGATCTTGCAGCAAAAATTAAGGTAAATGAACTTCTGCGGTTTGAAAAATGATTACTTAGAAAATTACACAAAGAAAAATATTATTTTGTTGAGGAAAATTTACAGAACTCAGATTATTTTATACTTACTTTCTATTATTTACTTTATGCACACGTCTTTTATTAAATAGAGTTATTGGCAAATGTATTATAAAATAATCGCTTTTAATGACTGGTTTCATGACAATTGTATTGGATATAGTTATTACTATATGAAAATTATGCTTTAAGTTTGATATTCTTTCATAAACTATTTCAATGAGAATTGATACTTTTTAACTTTTGCTTTTACTCCAAACATGCGAATGTAATTGATACTTAAAGTAAAACTGAAATTTAAAAATCCTTATTACTTTTTGGAATTATTAGACATTTATAGTAATTTATTTTTTATTAATAACAAATTTATGAATAATCATTTAATGCTAGTAATTATTACAGGCACTCAATCAAACCATTATGACCATATGTCAATAACAAGTTGGTTTACCTTTCGTGCGCAACACAATTTCAACCTGCCTTGAAATGGATGCCAAAGTCCTTGATAGATGGTCGGAGACACACTGTACCAGATGGTTAAGCAACGGTTTCGCAAATCCGAGATATTGCGAATTGGTGGTCTTTGAACTCTGAGCTGCTGGCCCATGACATCCAAAATGTATTCTATCGGATTGTGATCCAGTGAGTTAGGTAGCCAGGACATTAACTGGAATTCAGCATCATGTTCCTGGAACCAGTCCAACACAAATTTAGCCTTGTGAGACGGGGCGTTGTCCAGTTGGAACATTCCATTTCCAGCTGGAAAAACAGAGGTTATGTAACGGTGCAACTGGTCTTCGAGCCATTACAATCTGTCCTCTATCCAAATTGCTTAGATCCGCAGCCTTTAACATCACACACAAAAGTAAGTGAAAGAATGATTCTTCAGACTCTTCAGCAGCAGTTAAATACCACTTCCTGATCGCATGCTTTCCACGTTATCCAGGTGAGTGCATTGGAAAATGTATGGGTGGTCACAATATTTTGGCTCTTGAGTGTATATTGAAGTGTAAAATTTATTTATATTTACCCGTCTTTAAGTATTAATCGGTATCAAAATTACACGTAAAGTGATAGATACACTTGAAGGCAAATTACATTATATAGCATTTGAGGAATAGTTTCAGTACGGATTATGTATTAAAATCGTTTATATTTACATATTTTGATGAAAATAAAATAAAAATTTAATTAATTTTATTATTATAAACTGTATTACATATTTATGGTTTTATTTATAATATAAATATAGAATGATTTCTTTTTTTAATTTCCTAATTCAAAACTACAGTGATATCGAATTTGTACACAACTTTCTTCCAGCTGATAGTTTATTGCGACGTTAACTGTAGTAAAAGCCATATTTTGTGTTCTAATTGAGTAGAACCTAAACTCATTTCATCTGCATTCTTTTCCTTTCACCGAGGCAGAGTTCACCGCTGGTTGACAGAAAATAAATGTAAATATTCCCTCTGCGTAGGGAAAAGGAATCTGTTTGTTGAAGAACAACAAAGGGCTCCTGTTAATGAGATTTACGTTTATACTTATAGTCCATTTTCTGGACGTTATTACAGATGTTGCCACAAAAATTAAGTTAAATGAACTTGTAAGGTTTGAAAAATGAATATTTAATAAATGAAACGATGAAACATTATTTTACTGATGAAAAATTATAAAACTTAGTGAATTATTTTATAGTTTCGCTCTATTATTTACTTTGAATCATACTTCTTTTATCAGAAATAATTAATGTCATAGTTATTATCAAATATACTATCATATAACCCGTCACATGGCGGGATAAGTAGAAAGATACATGCTTATTTGTCTGTTACTTTATCTTCCTCGAAATTATCTTTATAAAGTTTAGAATTACCTCGAAAAGTTTTGGACATGGTAAAATGTAAAATTAAGATTAAAAAATACTTTACTGACCGTATGTTAATTGCCAGCTTTAATTTATCCTGTTAAATTACATAATAGGACGGACAGCAGAGGTTTTAATATTGACAGTGACTATATATGAATGATGTTCAAAATTGCGCGAATCAATTGCAAACCGTGTGGATATCTATAAAAACAAACACACAAACAAACAAACGTCTTACTTTTTAAAAACATATAATTTAAACGCTAGATATTTATTAGTCCGTTAAATAAACTCCTAGAATTTTATGAAAATAATTTGTTGTTAATACCGGTGATAAAATTTTCATTGCAACAAAAAAATAATCGATGATTAAATTTAAAATTGTCACTTACATACCTAATCTATTATTTAAGCCAAATGTAAAAAAAAATATATTTACGCAATATCAAAGTCCAGAGGTAAAACTTATGAAAATAATGCAGGCGATATTTAAATCCTTTAAAATAAGAAATGATTAAACGAGATGTTTCAAGGAATGACGTCATAATGCTCGAAAAAAATGATATATTTACCTAATTTATGTAATAATTTGATAAATTTAATCGGCTGCTCTTAACCGGAGAAAAACAAGCAGGGCTTCGAACCATAATTTTTTTTTGTTCCGGTTTTCGTTCCGGTTCAACTAAAAAATTAATATCGGTTCAGTTCCGGTTTTCGCTCCGCCAAAAATAACGGTTTTCGGTTCAGTTCCGGTTTTTGCTCCGCCAAAAATAACTGTTTTCGTTTCAGTTCCAAATGAATAATTTCATTTTATGTATATTCTTATTTGCACTAAAAATATAATTCTATCATAAACAAAAAATGTAATTCTATCAAAATTTAGAAGATTTTATTCTTTTTTTAATTGGTACACTATGTGAATTGATACAAACAGCAGGTACGATAAGAGCGGCGAGCATTGGCATTGTTATCCATTATCAAAATCGCATTTGACAACTAGGTTCATGATTACCCACATTCGTCGTTTGACTCTCACATCGTGCACTTGGCCTTGCAATAATTATGTAAAAAATATATTATTTATTTAACATATGAAAATTGCCTCTAATTATTAATATATCTTCTAACGTGGTTTCACTGAGATTACTTCTGTTGTCTCGGAGAATAAATTTCAAACCTGAAAACGCTCTTTCAACAAATATCAAAATAGGAAATCGAGAAGCAGTATACATGTAATGATAATTATAAAGTTGACGTTAAATTAGAAAATATTGATAAGTTGGTAACAGTAACAAAATGACTGAAAGATATATCGAACCGAAATAAACCGATATTTTTTTCGGTTCAGTTCCGGTTTTCGTTCCGACCAAAATAACGGTTTTTTCCGGTTTTCGGTTTTCGGTTCAGTTCCGGTTCGAAGCCCTGAAAATAGGGCTTGAAATAATGGCATTAAATGCTCGAAAAGGAGAGGAAGGATTGAATTTCGAACGTTTTAAATACGACGGTATTTTCCGCTGTGATATGAAGCATGTTTATACAAATTTATTTTAGAATTGGATTGATAGTTTAAGAGAAGGTAAACTTGACTCGCTTTGAATTTTGCTAACACTAACTCATCAAGAATCCATTCCAGGTCCAACCATTTCATAAATTCGAGGACAGACAGACAGATAACTTAGGCTATTATTATATAAGGGATTGGATAACTGGTGTCACGCCAATTGTATTTAATATAATTATTACTAAATTAAAATAATATTGCTTTCTGTTAGCTTTACTTTTGCAAGTTAACACTTCGAGTGCGGGTAACGTATTTTTACGTTTTTTTGCAATCTGTCACTGGAGCTTAAAAATACGTATTTAGTAGATTTGTTGTGGATACCCGCTAACCACCACAAATCTACTAAATACGTATAATTATATGTATGTGTGATATCATATGCATGTTGCTTGCATTTTTTCTTTCCACAAGTTATTATTGTCAAGTTACTCGGTCTTTTGTTGCGTTATTTCGTCTTCAATTGAATTTCTAGCTCCAGAATGTACAAGTCGTGTTTTGTCAATTTGAAGTTTGAATTTTTATTGTTGAAAACAAAATTAATAAAATACGCATTTATGACAAAGAAAGTGTTGAAGAAATATACACTAACAGATTATCGGTTTATTTTTGTGATTTCGTAAAAATGTTGTTTTATTTTTGCTAAATAATCATACAGTATATATTAAAGTTTAAAATAAAAACAAAGTAGTTTTCGGTTTACTGCGAATTTCTCTGAATAAATAAAATTTCGTGCGATTCATAAAAAAACGCTCGCTTCACGCGTAATTTGTCGGTGAAGTATACCCGCATGTCAACTGTTAATTAAATACGAATGGAAAGTTTATCTTTCTCAATTTTAGTGTTTTAAAATTATAATTTCTTTCAGTATACATTAAAATTTTAGAGTTATTTATTCTTCTGTTTTTTTAATTTGATGATAAAATTATTATTATTATACTAATTACAGAATTTAATTATTTTGTTTAATAATTAATATTCAAATGATGGAATGCGTTAAGAAAGTAATACTCTTATTGGTAAATTATATAATAAATAATTTTCAGTAGTATGGCTTAGCTGAATTATATAATATGTGTTTACATAATTTAAGTTTATATAATATTAGAAATAAAAACACAGTTTTTGGTTTAAAAATAAATTTTATTGATAATAATAATAAAATGTTTATTTGTAATTTTAGATGCATTTAATATAGTATTTTGTATATTTTAAAAAATTATTAGAAAGAAGAAACTTTCTAAAAGTCACAATTCAATAAGGTAGAAGGAGTCAAAATTTTAGTCAAATTTTTTCCATCTCAGTTACGATCCTTAAACATAGGTTTCTATAAGTTCTTTGGTAATGTTTCAATTTTAAAAAAACAGTTTTGTCTTTTATTGTAGCACATTTTTAAAAGTAATATAAAATATATTTACTTATTTACAAGTTTAATTTTGATATGTTTATATTAAATGTGAAACTTTTTTTTATAATTGAAGATTAATTCTTTCTTGAAACCTAAACCCGTACATTTATATAACATTTTAGACCTTAAAATGATTAAAAACTCTTTAAAAATTCAAAACTAAGGTAAAAAATTCCCTTTATCTATAAAGTAGAAGTTACTATTAAAGAATTACTGTAAATTATATATAATAATTATGAATAATTATTTAAATTATTTAATTATACATATCGATAATATATTATTAATATAATATATTAACGTTAATATAATATATATACGATATAACGGTAATATAATA
>CM063508.1:112997301-113037301 GCA_032207245.1 Pardosa pseudoannulata | reverse complement strand
GGGAGAGAGTTGCCTGGTCAGATGAATCACGGTTTGTCATTCATCACACCGATGGCAGTGTCAGGATACGACGTATTCAAGGCAAAAAGTTGCTCCCTCGATGTACAGTAGGTCGTACACAGACCAGTAGTGGTGGTATTATGCTTTGGAGGACGTTCTCTTGGACGTCTCTGGGACCTGTGTTTGTGGTAGATCAGACTATGAAAGCTACAGGGTATTTGAACATCATTGCGGACCAGTTGCACCCTCAAATGGCCTCTGTTTTTTCAGTTGGACATGGAATGTTCCAACAGGACAACGCCCGTGTCATAAGGCTAAAATCGTGTTGGATTTTATTGTAGTGGTTCCAGGAACATGATGCGGAATTCCAGTTTATGTCCTAGCTACCTAACTCACTGGATCTCAATCCGATTTGGGATGTTATGGGACGGCAGTTCAGAGTTCCAAAATCATCAATTCGCAATATCTCGGATTTGCTTAACCATTGCTTAAACATCTGGTACAATCTGTCTCCGGCCATCAACCAAGGATTTGTGGCATCCATGCCAAGGCGGGTTGAAGCTGTGTTGTGTTAAAAAGATGAGCCAACTCGTTATTGACAGGTGGTCATAATGATTTGTCTATTGAGTGTATGTTATATTTATAGCCCAATTGTAATTAGTTATTTTAGAACATATCAAAAGAATCAAGCTAAATGTACTGCTAAGTTTAATAATTTATTATAAAATTGAGGAATCAAAAGAAGTTTAAGAAAAAAATTACATAAATTGGTCTTAATTTCTCTATTAACCCTCCGAGAGGAACACACCGATTAAAAAAGTCTCCAAAAAATACGCTAAAGGTTTACTGTGTCAATGGCCAAAGCGTTCTATGATTTCTTACTTCACCCTTTGTCGACTTGAATGGAATACGGGAAACCCACCCTCGTTACTGTCCCTTTACTTCCGGTTATAAATAGATATATAAATAGATATTATAGATTGTTAATTTTTAATACACATAAAGCTCGTCAAGTCTCAAAGATCATCCCATAAGAAATAATGGATTCTAAAAGTACAAATAAATATATTCTTTAAGAAAATTATTTATATTTTTTTACGAAAGTTATCCAAGATATTTAAGTGGTGCAGTTAGAGATACATCTGTTTCCGCAAACAAAATACTTCGTATAGAGATTTACAAAGCCATGAAAAGTTATCAGCGTCTTTGTGCCTCAGAGAGTAGGAGTGCATAGCCTAACAAATGTCAGTCAAAGAGGGATTGAGTTTCTAAACAATCAACCTGACCCTCCTACCTCAAACACTGGCAGAAATGTACATTACATCCATTTTCGGAACTTTTTTGAGACGTCAAAAATTGTACGTGACAACAACTTAGAAGACATCATCGGTTTGGCGGAATTGTACGTGCGAACCGCTTAGAGGGTTAAGTCTTTATTGTTTCCTTTGAGTCATTCAATTTCTTTTAAGTATTTTTATGCCTTAGTTATTTTCTTAATAACTCATTTAATAACTTATTTCAGGCCAATCATATTGGATGTAATTATTATTAAATTTGAAATACTCAAGGTTTATCTTAATATAATTATCTGTTTACAAATTAATTATATGAGAATTGAAAGTTTTTGATTAAGTATCTTAAAGTTATCAAATATTAGTTAACTTTATTAGAAATGAGACGTTGACAGTAATTTATTCTTTTGCAGTTCATTTTTGCTGGCATCTAATTAAGTTCAATTATAATCATACTTTTAAGGGTAATTAATTATATTGCGTTTTATCATAGTTATATAATAATCAATTACCGAATAAAATGGAATATTAAAATCCATTAATGTTATTATTAAATTATATTTAAGCATTATCATATAAATTTTAACGGTTAAGGAATTATCTGGATTAGCACATTAAGTAATATGTATTGACGTATTTCATACTTAAATAATTTATTTCTGTCAATGCATTTGATGAAGAATACTTGATTAGTGTACCTTATACGTGTATTGTATCATTTTAAGAGAGCAGAACGTATATAGTTACAAAGAAGCTGATATTTCTGTATTAATTGTATAAGCTAAATGAGCTTATATATATATATATATATATATATATATATATATATATATATATATATATATATATATATATATATATATATATATATATATATATATATATATATATATATATATATATATACATATACATATATAATATATGAGTGCGAGCTTGTGTGTGTTTAAAATTAAGTCCGATTTCAATTTTCAATATTAAAATAGAGAGAAAGTTATGTTATAATAGTAAAAGTTTTTGTTTTAACGTAATGGATAACCGACTTTAGTAAGTTATTGAACACATATTTCCTATAAATGGGTCCTATTATAATATCTACATCTGTACTGGAATCTGAATGTTTTCCTTGTGATTTTGTTTATCCCAGATGAAAAAAGAGATCTGGTTTTGAATGAGTTGTTAACAAAAAGAAAAAAATGTTTTCATTACATATTCCTTTGAAGTATTGGAACTTTCCTTTTCACAAAATCTTCGAGGGAAAATCTTTTTCTGTAGTTGGGATAATCGAAATCGATTATAAAAGTTTAGAGAGGCTCTGTGATATTCAGCAACTATACATGCTAAAGTTGATCGAAATATTTTTAATGATTTTTATGATTATTTTTGCGTTGTGATAATTTGTATTTATGCATCATTTTCTGTTTAAGGGGACAATGAATGTTGTAAAACATTTTTGAGTATTATAAACCTAAAGTTATAAATATTTGTATCCATGCATATTATAGTAGAACTAAGTTGAATGTAATAAATAAATTCAATTGTTATACATTTTTTTAATTTTGTAAAAATTTAAAATATTTTTCTCTTTTGAGTTTTTCTATAACTTTACCGTACTCTATTTGATTTTTTAATATTTCTAACCAAATATTACAAATAAGGAATTATTCATAAAATAATAAATAAGTGTTCTTCTTTAAATTTAATAATGAAATAGCATACAGTGGATTACAAAGCTGCATCATAATATTTCAAGACCATATTTTCCTATCAGAAGAAAATTAATATTCTCAAGAGGAAATCAAAGGTGGTGCCGTTTATCAAATCAGGAAAACATATATCGCTGAAAAAGAATGATATTCCTTGCTTTTAATCAATGTTATACCCCTCTAACCATGATTACATAACTAACTATAGTGTTACTTATAGTAATGATGTACCGGTTTGATCGGTTTGTACCGGTTATATATATATATATATATATATATATATATATATATATATATATATATATATATATATATATATATATATATATATATATATATATATATATATATATATATATATATATATATATATATATATATATATATATATATATATATATATATATATATATATATATATATATATATATACATATATAAATATATATACATATATATATATATATATATATAATATATATATATATATATATATATACATATATATACATATATATATATATATATATATATATATATATATAATATATATATATATATATATATATATATATATATATATATATATATATATATATATATATATATATATATATATATTATATATATATATATATATATATATATATATATATATATATATATATATATATATATATATATGCACACATATATATATATATGTGATTATATATATGTATATATATGTATATGTATATATATATATAATATATATATATATATATATATATATATATATATATATTATCATATATATATATATATATATATATATATATATATATATATATATATATATATATATATATATATATATATTTATATATATATATATATATATTTTATATATATATATATATATATATATTATATTATATATATATAATATATATATATATATTTATTTATATATATATATATATATATATATGTGTATATGTATATATATGTATATGTATGTATATGTATATATATGTATATATATATATTATATATATATATATATATATATATATATATTATATATTTATTTATATTATATACATATATATATATATATTTTATTTATATATATATATATATATATATATATATATATATATATATATATATATATATATATATATATATATATATATATATATATATATAATATATATATATATATATATATATATATATATATAATATATATATATATATATATTATATATATATATATATATATATATATATATATATATATATATATATATATACATACATATATATATGTATACATATACATTGATATTCCTTGCGTTTAATCAATGTTATACCCATCTAACCATGGTTTCATAACTAACTATAGTGTTTTTACATTGTGCATAATGATGAACCAGTTTGATCCTGGAATGCAATTGAAAGAATCGCCGAGTCTTTCAACGGAATATTGTGAGGTTGATGATACTTTTAAAATATTTCCTTTGTTTCAAAGCTACATAAATCTAGCAGTTAATAAAAACAGTTTGTAACAACCGCTGTCCTATTGAGTTAATTAAAGAGGGGTTTTAATATTTCACTAGTCAGTTAGAAGGAAACAATTAACAAAAATACAGACAGCAAAAATAAAAAGACAAACATTAATTAATCCGAGTCCAGCAATCCAATATCGCTTCTATATAGAGCTAGGTGGTAGAGCAGAATAGTTTGTAAGGTTAGGCAAGTTTGCATGGCAAATGTTAATGGTTATCTCACAATAAACTAAGATGATCATTAGTCATTTTACTTCAGTGGAGATTCTTACAGAGACATTCGTTGTAGGTGAAAATCCGTAGAAACTCTACCGATTTGTATTCAGACCATTAATGAATACAATGTTTGTATCCTCAATAGAATTTATAACTGCTTCTCTCGGAACATCCTGGGAGAATTAGCGTCGTGAGATGTTTTTGATACCGTCTTGAGAAAACAACAAGAAATTCCTGGTTATTAATCTATAAAACTGAATCCCCTTTTCTAGCCAAGAAATCAGTGCAAAAAGTGTCCACTACACGACTTTCATGTTGGACTTCCATAAAAATATCTTTTGTTTAATTTGGATAATTCGACATGATAATTATCATTTTTACTTTATCTTCATTAAAAATTATTTCCTTTCTCAAATTAACTGTGTTTTTAGTAGACTTGAAATACTGCTGTCTCGTGGACTCTCAAAGCATTAATATACCTTAAGACCTCTCGTTTTATAATACCATTCTAAATCTACCATTCTACCCTTCTTCCATTCGCGATTGCAACTTACAACACTTCTTTGATTTGACGAATAATCTAGAAACTAAACGTTCTATAACATATCAAATTTTTCAGTTATCATGTCGCCAACTTAAATAAAATTCGTTGCCCAAAATATTGCCAAATAACCAGTATCTCACCAACAGCTAAATATTTTATGAAAACATTAGGCCTATCACAACTCAGTGACTCAAGGTATTTAACGCTCCACTTTTTAACAATATATTTCAATCTCAAATATTTCGTTAACATGATAGAAAGATATCGGCTTCGGTTTACATGTCTAAATCCTGTATCACATTCATCTTATTAATACTTAATCATGCTTATTTTTCAGTAAATCTATATATTGGAAAGCGATACCTTCGTTAATGAATCATTTTTAAGTACAGCTTCCACTAACAGATAGAGTAAATTTAATAAAAAATGTATTTCATAATCTTAATAGTTGGAATCATTAAATTACTCAAAATGAACTTTTATATACTTAAGCAATAAACCTCGTTCTGGGACCTTTATACATTATTTTATTTAACATGTTAGTAACTTATGTTTGTTAGTTAATTAACTTAATTTATAGTGAATTTATAATTTTCCATTAATTTTCTTATCACTTAGAAGATGGTTTTGTTGTGAATGCTCTAGAGGTTTCTTAAAAATTTACCAGCAATGTTTATACGTAAATTTTAATTGAAACCTATCAAAATGAATTATCGTGTTATTTTACTAGGAACAATAAACATCGTAACCTTGAAAATCTAATTTTTGCGGTGACACCTTTAAGGTTAAAATTAATTACCGCTTAACACTGCTCGTTAAAGCTAATTATACCACTATTCAGAGTAAAATGGCAATTAAACTTTTATGCTAAGCGTTGGTGATCAACATGAAATGCAGATTCTTTTTTTCTATGAGGGGAAAAATTTCATCAAGTCTATTGTGTTATTAATTGGTTTTTCTATAGTTAACATATGCATCTCTTTTATCAACATTGTCGATTATATCAGCAATAAATTTAAATGGAATTCCTGATAACTAGATCTTTAACGAAAATTTTATTTTATAACTAAAGTGTTAAAAATAATGGTATATGCTTAAAATTATGGTTTTGATTATGTCATCTTCATTATGTGTTGTTCGGACACTTAAAAAGCTTGTTTTATATCTTTAATTTAAATGTTATGTACAAAGTCAGACTAATAAGAATTATGCTTTAGTCTATAGAGCATGTGTTATGTCCAGTATATTTTTATACGTAACATAACATCGTAATTGAAGCTAATTCTTATCATCAAGTGTTTTAGAGGTGGTTTTACGGCATGCGTATTTAAACTAGAGATTTGTATCCATGCAGAATTTATAGCATAGATCAGGGTTTTGAAATATTGGATCCAAGAAACTTGTTAGGCTTCCGTATAAAATGTCCATTGGAGTGTAAACTGACTTCACAAAATGGTGTCTTTACTGAAGCGTGGGGCATGTTACTATAAAGTTGATCCACCAAGGAACATTTATTCCATGGCTAAACTGGCTCCACGGTAATAGATCATCAGATGTAATACTCATTTGACTTTGGTCTAAGATAAAGATCAGCAGATTGTCCAAAATAACGAAGGAACACATGGCTGCATTTTGCAAGTGAAATTTAGATACGCAGTAAACATAGAATCATAGAAGTTTTCTTTTTGAAAGTCCTAACGTGAATTTGAAAAGTAATAAAGATTAATTTCACGTAAAATAATTTTTTAAACATTCTATCCAACGTGTGCATTGATAATGCTTATTATACTCAAGACCCAAAACATTAAGTCAACCCTTACATTTTGCAATGAACTCACCTGGATGACGTGGAAGGCACGTGATCAGGTGGAAGTGGTACAATGCAGGGCCAAGTAGAATAGTACCGGAGCACACTGTTCATCTTACACTGCTAGATATGGCAAACGTCCCACTCGTGACCCTTTGCTGACCTAGTGTCATCGCCAACTGCGCCTATGCTGGACCCGGTAATATCGCGACTGGTCCATGGATCAGTAGGAGAGAGTTGCCTGGTCAGATGAATCATAGTTTGTCATTCATCACGCCGATGGACGTGTCAGGATACGCCGTCTTCCAGGCGAACACTTGCTCCCTCCTCATTGCAGACCAGTTGCAACCTTGCAAGGCCTCTGTGTTTCCAGCTGAAAATGAAATGTTCCAACAGGACACTTGCTCCCTCAATGTACAGTAGGTCATACACAGGCTGGTGGTGGCGGTATTATGCTTTTTAGGAAGTTCTATAGGGTGTCCCTGGGATCCGTGGTTATGGTACAGCAGACCATGAATGCATCTGAACATCATTGCAGATCAGTTGCACTCTTACATGGCTTATGTTTTTCCTGCTGGAAATGGAATGTTCCAACAGGACAACTCCCCGTGTCACAAGGCTAAAATTGTGTTGCAGTGGTTCCAGGAACATGATGCTGAATTCCAGTTAATTTCCTTGCCACCTAACTCACCGGATCTCAATCCGATATAACACATTTGGGATGCCATGGGACGGCAGCTCAGAGTTCAAAGACCACCAATTCGGATTTGCACAACCGTTGCTTAAACATCTGGTACAATCTGTCACTGTCCATCTACCAAATACTTGTTTCATCCATGCCAAGGCGGGTTGAAGCTGTGTTGACCTCCAAAGGTGGGCCAAGTCATTATTGACAGGCGGTAATAATTTTTGGGCTCTTGAGTGTAGTTTTATTATATTCTGAAATGCCTAGCTAGTTTGTCTGTAAACATATATCAATCAAACCAAAACTTTAAAGCAAAGTTGACTTTCAATTAAAAAGTGAATAATATTCTGACACATTTTATCCTGCAAAAAGAGCTTTCTTACCTTCCTTCATAAAATCTCCTCTTTGTTCTTGAGGTATCTTAAGTCACCTTCATCACAATGCATCATATAGATATTTTTTCAATTATACTTATTATACAAATTAAAGTGGAGATATAGGTTAATTACTATAAATGTATTAAAAAAATAGTCATCATAAATAAATTTTATTTATAATCAACTGTTTAATTAATTTCTCTTTATCATCACTCGTTTTAAAATTCTTTCAATTTTTTTGTATAACTTGGCGTTTTATGATAAGAAGTTTAATGTATATTGTATAATGTTGTATCTCCACCAAAGAAAAGAGTATATTTTTAAAGTTAAAATTTTTGTATTTTATTATAATTATTTTTATTGCAATGTTTTGCAATCTCTTATGTTTGGGACTGCATGCTGCAATAGTGTATTCACTTTTATTTTATTTTATTTTATTTATTCATTTATTTATTTTTCGAGAAATAAGTTTTTATGGATTTAATTTCCAGCGTCCTTGACTTTCTAGTGACAATAATCTCTCTTTAGGTGGACGCATCAGAGGGGATTATTTTCATTTTAATTATCAGTAAAGGCCTGTAGTTTGCTGTAGTCGATTCACTTACTTGTCTTACTGACGGTTAGTCCGATAAAGTCTAGAGTACTTTCATGTCTCTTCTGCATTTTTGATATTCCAAAATTTAGTCTATACAGTTTCAGAAATTTGGTACATACGCATCTATTAATTTCAATAGTTGTTTTTGCAAAACTTTCCAAATAGTGCCTGCGTGACACGATTTCTAATTTTTAAATTATCACATTGTTTTGCACCACAATAAATACAAAATTTATATTTGTCAGGGCATGTCACTTCAGATTATTATATATTCTATCAGGCATGGTATTTGATTTTTAGGAAAAGGAAATAGATTAAAATGTTCAGTGTATTTGTTTTTTATTTTTCTTTCCCAAATCGTTACAATTATAAGGTACTTTTTAATTTATGTTTCATTTGAAATAACCGGTTTATCTTTTACCCATGAACGTTTAGGGAGCAAATTACTAGTATTTGCTTTAAAGGATTTATGAACACTTAAGTGAATCCATGTTATTTCAAGTTCTATACAGACTTGCACATAAATTACGTCATTTTAGAATAGTATAAAACTGGTTTTCTCTGGCTTGAAATCATGATCTACACTTTTTTTTTGAAGGCAGTTAAATTATCAACTCTACATGTTATCATAAAAAAGAAGGAATAGATAAGAAATATCTATAAAAAATATAATTTCATTATTGCTTTATATATATATATATATTATATATATATATATATATATATATATAATATATATATATATATATATATATATTTATATATATATATATATATATATATATATATATATATATATATATATATATATATATATATATATATATATATATATATATATATATATATTATATATAATATATATATATATATTTATATATATATATATATATATATATATATATATATATATATATATATATATATATAATATATATATATATATATATATATATATATATTATATATATATATATATATATATATATAATATATATATATATATATATATATATATATATATTTATATATATATATATATATATATATATATATATATATATATATATATATATATTATATATATAATATATATATATATATTTATATGTATATATATATTATATATATATATATATATATATATATATATATATATATATATATATATATATATATATATATATATATATATATATATATATATATATATATATATATATATATATATATATATATTATATATATATATATATATATATATATATATATATATATATATATATATATATATATATATATATATATATATATATATATATATATATATATATATATATATATATATATATATATATATATATATATATATATATATATATATATATATATATATATATATATATATATATATATATATATATATATATATATATATATATATATATATATATATATATATATATATATATATATATATATATATATATATATATATATATATATATATATATATATATATATATATATATATATATATATATATATATATATATATATATATATATATATATATATATGTATATATATATATATATATATATATATATATATATATATATATATATACATACATATAGAGAGAGAGATAGGTAGATAGATAGAAAGATAGATATTGTTAGGTGTAGAAATGAAAATTTTTCTATTTGTTTGATTTAAAGTATTTGCATTTTAAAATTCTAAAGAATAGCAGAATTACCAAGAATTCAGCTTGAAAAATATTTATCCTGTAATAATAATTTAGCATTTTATTCATATTCTTAAAATTATAAGTTAAAGAAGAATTTTGCAATATGTTAAACTATGACATTAACCTGACTCTTATGGGAAATTCACATACTTAAGATTCAGTACCATAGCTTTCGATAAAGTTTTCCGATTAATCTTATCATTTTTTCTAGCCTTATAAACGTTGTTTCAGGCATAAAAACTTAGAATCATTTCAGGAGGCTAGAGAAAGATTAACACATGTTTATGCATAGGATGTGCCCAAGATATTGATAGTTTCAAAACAAAATGTCATAAAAAGATTTTTATAGAGTTTTTTATCCGTACGTTTTGTTTAAATACAAAAATAAAATTATATAAGGATTGAGCATAAAAACGATATTAAAAATGTTTTATTAGCTATATTAATAAACTACTTGCAATAAAAAATGTATTGCTTAAGAAATTGCTGTCACTTAGGAGATAGATTTGGAGTCAAGATAGACAACTATTTCTAATTATTTAATATACAATAATAAAATCTGGCATTTTAAATGTTTGTTCAACATTAAAAACGTTTAGACTAAATAAAAGTTTCTATAAAATAGTTTCTCTAAAACATCTGTAAATATGAATCTACAAGACGTATTGTCCAAATTTATTCAACTTATCCATACACAACAATTGAAATCATAGGAAGTTAGATAGCCAAAAATACTATTTTGTACTTTGAAGCAGCAATACAGTTGTAATCAAAATTAAAGTACAGTAGAACCTTTTTTTAACGAGCCCAAGATACAACGACCCCTTCGTTAGAAAGACCATCTTAAAAAGTCCAAATTATTTTACCATAGGAATAATGTTAATTTTGAATCATTACAACGACCCCAAGCGTATTAGTTTCCGTTAGAACGACCGCCAATTTTAGTCCACAAATCTCATGAGCAAGTGGGTTATTTCAAAATTATTGTACTGCGGTGCAACTTCAAGAAACCTGTACTTCTCTCTTTGTGTTTGCTTAAAGGAAGGGAGATGAAGGGACGAAAAGGGGGGAACTAAATCTTCAATTATCTTTTGATGAATTTGTTGTGGTAGACGAAACTTTACAGTGCAGCGGAGAAAATTTGAATGAGGACGATTCTATTTCCGGTATTACCAGAAATGAAGAAATCCATGATTCCGACGACGGAGAAGAAATCTTCCAAGCTTTTGAAAAAGTGAAAGAATAATAAGCCATCAATGCAATCAATACCCTGAGTCAATATTTTGAAGGACAATTTAATTCTGAAGCTTTCTTTCAAAATCTAAGGAATATGGAATCAGTGATAATGAAAAATTCTCAAATGAACATGAAACAGGCTTCAATCAATGACTTTTTTTTCAAACATTCAGTAATGCAAATACAAATATATAGAACTGTTTTCTAGGTATGTACTGTTGCATCATTTCTTTGCTCAATTTTTTCATTACTTTTTCAATTCTTTACAAAGACCTTTCGTTACAACGACCATGTGATGTTGGTCCCACACTGGTTGTTATACCGAGGTTCTACTGTACTTTATTTTGTGTTGTCTGATTATTTTCAGAAGTACTGCAAAAGTTTTATTGTGATGTGAACATGAATGTTCATAACTCTCATCGGAATTGAAAAATACAATGCAATATTTAGATATTAAAGAAAAAACGGCAATTCCTTATGCTTTTCCGTACTAAATGATGGGAATTGTATTCAAAATGTGTAACAAATAGCATTAAAGTAATAAAATGTGGAAGCAAATCATGGGGAGGTTAAAAGCAGGTTGGTCTGTAATTCAGGTTAGTAGAGGGTAAACCATGTTGTAGAGAATACTGGAATACAAAGAAATTCTCAACAAGATCTTACTATTAGTCCTAGAATGTTTAGAAACCAATTATTCTACTAGGAAGATTTGAGCTTTACTGAAGCTATCATGTTCAACGAACACATATTCTTACATTCTTTGAAAGTGGCACTATGACTGGGAAGTGATATTACATCCCTGAAATCAAGTTTAATGAAGAGCTGTTAACCCTTTAATTTTCATTTTTTAGGACCATATTACAGAACCCCATAGATCGAATTACGCGTATCCTTTTCTTGAAAGTAAGGATATTTGAAGAATAATTTAGCCAGCCAGTACCAGGGAAGCGCTGATAATGTGTTATAACATTTTAATGGTAATTTTTTAGTAGGTAATATCGACCCATGTCATAAGAAAATTATTTAAAACGTCTAGTGTGGTTATACATATAATAGAGATAATCTCAAAGTTAACATTCTTCACCAATGTATACACTGCGTAATCTAATGAAAGCTTCAATACTGCATAAACTTGTTTTTTCTACAATATTTAGTGTTATATGTCTGTTAACTACATGTTTTTTTAAAACATGGCTTACAACCACTTTAAACTAAGAACCATATTTGAATATTAAAATGAGTAACCAAATACATTAAAGTAATAAAATTTAAAAATCGGATATGGAGGTTAAAAACAGGTTGGTCTGTAATTCAGGTTAGTAAGGGTAAAATTTTTAGAAATATATGGAATACAGACACACACACACACACATATATATATATATATATATATATATATATATATATATATATATATATATATATATATATATATTATATATATATATATATATATATATAATATATATATATTACATATATATATATACATATATATATATATATTACATCCCTGAAATATATTTAATATATATTATAATATATATATATTTTCATTTATATATATACATATATACATATATATATATATATATAAATATATCATATATATATATATATATATATATATATATATATATATATATATATATATATATATATATATATATATATATATATATATATATATATATATATATACATATATATATATATATATATATACATATATATATATATATATATATATATATATATATATATATATATATATATATATATATATATATATATATAATACATACAATATGTTCCGTTTCATTTTAGCAATGTTAAACACCTCCTTTGCACACCATTAAAATATTTATTTTTGAAAAATCTTCATCTTAAAGTAAAATCAATTTTTAGAAGATATTTTAATTAAGAACACTAGTAATGATAAATTTAATGCCTTACGTTTTTTACTAATTAATTACACTAATGCTACATAAAAGAATGATATACATGATCTGTTAAATCCCTGAATCATGTTAATTAAACAGTGTTTAATAAGTGATATATAAAAATAGAAGGTTTGAACTGGTTTCTCTAGAAATTGACTAAAATGTTTGATGAGAAAGTCGTCTGTTAACTTAGGAAAAAAGAACAATGGAAGTGGAAACAAAGCTAAATTAACTTCACCAGTGTTGATTTTGTGTCTCATTTAATGAAATTACTTTTCGGGGAAAGATCTCTTATCGATCAAGGGGAGACCTGTCTTAAATTTCCGGGGATGTTTCTTTTAAAAGAATGCACAATATATCATTGTCCTCCGATATAATGTTCCACGAATTTTGCAGGAAAATTTTGTTTATTCTCATTAGCTACACAACTCCAAAGAAGTTTTCTAGTAATTTTTAATACACACAATAACAATAATATTATACGATCTTCTGGCAGAAACCTATACATATGAAAGTTATATGTTAGTTATGGAAGTCTAGATTAAATAGGTATTGATTGCCGGAAGAAAAAAATGTTAAAACTGACATTAAAATGTAAATGTATAAGTTTTATTACTTTTCTAAACATCATTGGCATAATTTGTATTATATAACTAACCAATAAAATTTCCACTTTACATAGTTCACTCGAAAAGATCCGATATTTTTTGTTTGCCATGACTTGCTTGAAATGCAATTGTCTTAAAAACACATCTTGGAAGGTACTTAACTAAATTACTTTACCACGGAAAATACTTATTTCCAACTTAAACTGGGGGAACTGATGAGCATGTGAACTCTGTTCAGTAAGATACATATGTAGTATAAAGAGGTATTACGAAATCATTCAAATATAAAAGAAATTGAGATCTGTTATGAATGAAATAATGTATCTGTGTTTATTACGTCCTGTTGTGTGAAATTTTTATAAAAGATCAAAAATGCAATCACACAACACAGCCCATATGAAAGTATGAACCAGTTCCATTCATAAAATGTTATAATCAATTAAAATAGACAATTCAGTTTTAAACGAGAGAAATTAATACTTAAATTTTACAACTTATTTCAAAATTTAACTTTAAAATTTAAAACCCATTAGTGCTTTATTTGTAATATTTTTTTCAGTTTGTCAGAGCTTAATATTAGTTCTTTTACTGCAAGACTAGTGTCATGAAATCGGGAAAGTTAGCGTCCAGGACATCTAGAAAGGATAAAATCAACATCTTTTTACGTTGGTTTCTTTTTCATATCTATCCTTAGCTGTGATTTCCTGCTAATTGAGTTGAGGGAATCAATTCGACTGTTTCTTTTCTAACTTAGGGGGTGGGGGCGAAAACTATCTGTCCAGCTAAGGTTCGAACAAGATAGGAAGATGGTAATTATCATCGGAAGTAGGTAATTAAGCTTTCCAGTGTTACATAACCATATATCCTCAATCTCTCTTACTAAATTCTTTTACAATATATTTTCTTTTCTAAAAAAAAATCTTCAAATTTCATACTTCACAAGTTAAAAAAGCAACGGATTTAGTTTCTGATTTAAATCCCGAAAAAGAATGTAGAGATAAAGAAATTTTTTAAGCAATTAACGACGAACGTATCGCATGGCTATCTGAACTAACATAATTGGGATAAATATACTTGCTAATCCACAAAACAATGAATAGTATATTGTTGACACTCTCTTTAAAAAAAATAGATCCACACATCATTCCCAAACGTCTACAGAGAAATGCCATGTTATTCTGCAAATAATGAATTTGACTTATAATATTTTACTTGTATAAAATGTAAATTAAAACTTAACATAAATTTTAAGATGAAATAAATTAATGTCTCTAAATATTTAAAAGTAATTAAAAATCTGATGCATAGATAGATTGAGTGAAGAAAAATAAATTAAATTTGAAAGTCTATTGTTTTCTTAAAGTTATTGGATCTGTTTTAAAACTATAAGTGATTATTTTCTATAGAATGGTTTAATTTGACATTCAACTTAAGATTAATTACATAATACTGATCGAATTTTTATTAAATATCTCCGATTAATTTTATTTGTGTAGCACTATCATATAGAAATATACTTTAGTAATTTCTTTGCATGAAATACCAATTTAAATATTGGTATTCCATATAGAGAAATTGAATAGAGTAAGAGAGAGTATCCAACAGAGTAAAAGAGGATTTTTTTAGGAATTAAGATTATTCTGTATAAATCAGGATAAAAAACAGATTAAGGAGCTATTCTCAGGTATATAATGAATGAGTAGGAACACAAAGATTACAACACTAGTAGATAAATTTTCTTATCCCTATTCTAATACATGATTAGTGTCTTGATTGTTTTCTGTCAAATAAATAAAATAGAACACTATAACGATTTCTTAATTGTGATTAATGGTCAAAACTCGGAAAAAATTATATATTTTTCTCCAAATTAAATAAAATAACACACTGAACGAAGAAAATAAATACTGATAAGAAAGTTAGCCGGAATTTTAAAACATATTATAAAATAAATATTCTTTATAAATAAATAGAATCTAAAAAATATATATATACATATATATATACATATATATATATATATGTATATATATATATATATATATATATATATCTATATATATATATATATATATATATATATATATATATATATATAATATATATATATATATATATATATATATATATATATATATATATATATATATATATATATATATATATATATATATATATATGTATGTATATATATGTATATATGTATGTATAGAGAGAGAGAAAGAGAGAGAGAGAGAGAGAGATAGTCAAAATCCTTATTTATTTATCAGGATTTTTCTAAAGGTTCCTATTTTTAAAAAAGTTTAGATTTCTCACAAGAAAACTTTTATATACTGAAAACAATTTTTTGTTTATCTATTTATTACAAATATGGTCATGCAATGAATGTACATTTGTATTCGTTTATTACGCTATTGAGATGCAGTATAAATCTTTATTTTTTTCTGTTTAGAAGCTTCCATGGAAAAACAAACTCACATCCGGATATAAATTGTTATATGAAGCTTGTGTTAAGAAAATTCAATTATTTTTTTGGTGAAATGATTTCCTTTTTAAAATTTTCGAAACGGCACATTTTAAGACACCGATGCAACAAAATTCAGTTTCAAGAATGAAAGCCTAAAGCTCCTTCTAATTCTTTT
Organism: Pardosa pseudoannulata; assembly: GCA_032207245.1. Lineage (NCBI taxonomy): Eukaryota > Metazoa > Arthropoda > Arachnida > Araneae > Lycosidae > Pardosa > Pardosa pseudoannulata. Next base: position 113,020,344 of record CM063508.1, on the reverse strand, counting down.
TCTTTATCTCGTTTTTCGTATTTCCTTCTTCTGGCCTCAAAGCATATTTTTGAGAGGGAAATCTCCTCGGATGAGATTGAATCAGCTGTTCAGCAATTTTTAAAATCCTTCAATAAAGCATTTGGCTTCATGTGTAATACAACTGCAAACTCTGATTACATGAAAAGTGTAACGTGGATGAAGAAAATGAGTTTCTTGAACTTTATTAAACCAAGTTTATATCATTTCCGAAACTTCTTTACGACATTTTGTAGTTCTGCAACGGCGAGATAGTTCCAAAACTTTTTAGCAGCTTTTTTGATTTTATTCATATATGAATTTCTAGCAAACAGTGAAAATTTGTTTAGAAAATAAGAAATTTTTTAAAGTTATCGTTTAGATTAAGTTTTCGTTTCCATAGTTTTAGATTAATTTTTCGTTTCCATCGTTAGATTAATTTTTCGTTTATTATGTAAAATCATTTAAATAGAAATTCTATGAAAATTCTCTAAAATGATTCAACTGCCTAACAAATGCTTTTTTCCATGATTTTAGACTTTTCTTAACTCGACAAATTAATTTACATTTACAAAAAGAGTACTTGTTAATTGACAAAATTCAAGAAATTTTTATACTCTGAGATAAAAAAAGTAATGCACCATGAATATTTTATATTACTAAATATATGGAGTCCAAAATAAATGCTGAAAATATTAATTTAAGATCCATTTAAGAATGTGCGAAAAAGAGAACGTTTTAAAAATGTAAACAATCATAAATGTTGAGAAAACTTGAGCCTAGATAGACATTTTAGGTTCAAAAACATATCAACATATCTTATATATGTCGAATTCGTTCCCTTAAAAGGCAGTTTGTTCTCTTAAAACGATGCCAAACACTTCAAACAAAATATTATAAATACTAAAACTTAATAATGATGAGCTGAAATAAATTTTAGTGTGGAAAAATCTGTTAGGTGGACACATTTACTTTTATTATTATTCTTATGCCTAGATCAACTTGATATTTTGGTAAAATCCTTTCAAATATTGTGATTTTCAGATTATTGTGTTCCTTGATTATGTTATTTTTTAAATTTTCAATGCTTTAATAATGTGAAAGTGGGAAACAGATAGTAAATCTTTATTATAGATAAAACCCATTGGTTGGTTTAGTGCAATTCCTAAAACTATCGCTTAAACCTCTGAATATAGACTGTTAATTAAGCACAGTGTGAAATTATTATAGGAGTTTAATCAATATAATGTGAGTTATACAGATATCAAATGTCATTAAGTTTTAATCTCAGAAAATCGATATTAATGACATTTACTATGCACAGTTGTGATAATAGATGCATATTAGCAACATTCAAGGTATTCACCTACATCTATACAATATTGTTAATGACTCTATAGTGCTAGCAATAATGACAGTTCCTTCAGCCGTCCAGATTGAAACTTAGTATGAATGTTATTCTACCTTTAGTAGGTAAACCAGATATGAATAACATTATCTTTGTTGGATCTGAAAATGTATAGAATAGATATTCATAAATAAAGCACATAAAAATTCATGCATAATTTTTTCTTCGATAGTTCTTTTAAATTTGAAAATCTATGTCTCATTTTAAAAGTAATAATACTGCATTCGCATTATTAGTTTTCATCCCTCTAAATAAATTTAGCTTTCTGAAACAATTAATTAAATTTAGTTACTAACCAAACTATATTTGTGCTTAAGAAAGACATCAGTAAATTGATTTAATTGAGAAATCTCTTGATTCAAGATGCAAGCTTTTGCACATACGGAAACACAGACACACACACACACACACACACACACACACACACACACACACACACATATATATATATATATATATATATATATATATATATATATATATATATATATATATATATATATATATATATATATATATATATATATATATATATATATGACAGGTTCCACTAAGTGAGACTAGAGTCCTGAGTACATTTTCATAGCTTTATTCAAACCTTAGAGCACACTACTCATCAATCATCTTCAGTGGCGTCGTACATTCACACCTAATTTTTAACAAAAGCATGCTTAGCTGCCTGGAGTAGCCACAGCTCTGTCTGTGGAATGTGCACACTGCTCTCTGCACAGATCACTGTGCGTGAGCCGTATTTATGTGGCTAACACCTCACGCCGCGTCACTCTCAGTAAAAAATCCCTAATTCAAATCTTTTAAAATTAATGTACAATTTAAATCCTGACATATATATATATATATATATATATATATATATATATATATATATATATATATATATATATATATATATATATATATATATATATATATATATATATATACCCATACATAAATAACACTATTATTAAAATTTATAAGATTTTTATGAAATTTTCTCTTTCCCTTATAAATACGCTACATATAAGTCGTAGAAATTCAAGCTTTAAAAAAAGCAAACCTAGAGTTATATTAAACTCTATGTATAATTAATGCTTAAAAATAATGCACCTGTCTCAATCAAAGAATTTTTTTTAAATATTTAATAAAAAATTAAGATAGAAATTGTATAATCTCGTTGTAATTACAACTGTGTAAACATACATAGTTGGATTTTCGGAAATTAATATCAAGTGATTTCAATTAATTTTTACCATTTTGAAGGGTTTTTGTAAGTAACTCGACTCTATTTGAAACTTGAAGATAAAATGCATTTCCTATGTAGACAATTGTGCAGTTTTTCTTTATGTTTTATAACATTATAGCTAGAGGAAACGTTCGTAAAATTTGAAATTTGTGTCTCATAAAATGTACGATATATGTTCTACAAATGATATACTGAAACAATAGTATTTCTCAAAAACATTCGTTTGAAAAATTATGGCGAATCTCATATAATACCATGACAAATGAAATAAAAATAAAACTTTGTGTTATGGCACAAATCGCATTATAAAAGAATAACGATTTGTCTTTCTGAAATCCTCAGATATATATGAAGGGTTTTTTTTCCCTACTTAATCATGATTTATAAAGCTCATGTCTGTAAAGGAATAACAATTAAACCTAGTTGTAAAAAGATCTAAAACTTTAAAACAATTCTAATAATTTGTCGTAATGTAACAATTTATGACACTTTACAACCTCATTGAAAACATAATAATAAAAAAGTTATATTAAATTGTAGAGGTAAACTGTATAAATTAATGCAATATTGAAAATATAAAAATCATTTAAAATAAAGTTTTTAGCTGTTTTCTGTTTGTTTTTATTTATATCTGTGAAAAAAACTACACATTTTTGGGGAATACAATTTTTTTTTATACTAATATGATATAGTTTCTGCCCATAAATTTTCATAAATTTATAAATTATTGTGTAAGTTTTAAAAATTAAACGATAATATTTTTTTTAATCAGCGAATTACAATCAAGGAATAAAAAACGCATATAACTTGCAAATATTATAATTAATTTTATGTAATTCACGGAAACAATAACAAATTTGTACAGATTATAACTATTTCATATTTAAAATTTTTTCTCTTAGTTAATCCATAATATTAGACTAACGGATGTTTATTAACAGAATATTACGTTTCCTGATCAGCAATATGTGGCACTGATTATATTATACTTTAACGTTTAACCGCATTTTCAAATAAATAAAAGTAACATTAGTATATGTGAAGATCTAGTAAGAGTAGCAAGTAGTCAGTGTAAAAAGGTGTCATACTAAAACATTTAAACGAGTGTCTAAAGAAGAAAATAAAGCAAAGAGCCAGTTACTCTTTAATTTGCTTATGAATACAGTCCGTAGAAAAGTAAAGGCAAACCAGTTGCTTAAAAGTAAGTCCTGAAATTATTCTGTTGTCGTCACAAACTAATTTTTATACTTTTAAACAGCATTAACAATTTGTGAGTTGAATAGGCTTGATTGTAATAGCCTATGTCATAAAATATCAAATAAAATGTTCTGTTTTCGTTAGAAACTTTACTTTCGAGTTCTATTTAATAGGTCTAACTTTATATAAAGGATTTAGATTCCATATTTTAGGACAATATTTAAAAAAACTAGCATATAACCCGTCATATGACGGGATCAGTAAAAAGCTTACTTGATATACCTAAATAAGTAATAAGATACATGCTAATTTGTCCGTCGCTTTATCTTCCTCTAACTTATCTTAACCCTCCGAGTGGAACACACCGAGGAAAAAAAAGTCTCCAAAAAATACGCTAAAGTTTCATTGTGTCAGTGACTAAAGTGTTCTATGAATTTTTACTTCACCCTTTGTCGACTGGATTGGAATACGGGAAACCCACCCTCGTTACTGTCCCTTTACTTCCGGTTATAAATAAATATATAAATAGACATTATAGATTGTTAATATTTAGTACACATAAAGCTCGTCAAGTCTCGAAGATCATCCCATAAGAAATAATGGGTTCTAAAAGTACATATAAAAATATTCTTTAAGAGAATGATTTATATCTTTTTTACGAAAGTCATCCAAGCTATTTAAGTGGTACAATTAGAGATTCATCAGTTACCGCAAGCGAAATACTTCGAAATCGAGATTTACAAAGCCATGAAAAGCTATCAGCGTCTTTGTGCCTCAGGGAATAGGTGTGCAGATCCTAAACAATCGACCTGACCCTCCTACCTCAAAACTCCATAGGGGAAAACACTGGCAGAAATGTACATTATATCAATTTTCGGAACGTTTTTCGGAGGTCGAAAATTGTACGTGACAACTGCTTTGAAGACATCATCGCTTTGGCGCAATTGTACGTGTGAACCGCTTAGAGGGTTAAAAGTGTAGAATTATCTTGAAAAGTTTTGGACAAGGTAAAATGTAAAATTAACAGCAAAAAACTTTACTGACCGTATGTTAATTGGCACCTTTAATTTAGCTTGTCATATTACGTGATCTGATAGACATCATATGTTTTAATATGGACAATGATTATTTAGATGTATATATAAATGACATCCAAATTTTAGCAAATAAATAGATTGCAAACCGTGTGGTTATGTATAAAAAACAAACACAGAAACGAAAAAAAAACGTCTTATTTTCATAGATATATAACTTAAAAGCTAGATATTAATTAGTCTGGGAAATAGACACTTTGATGAAAAGTATTTGTTGTTAATACTGGGGATAAAAATTTCATTGAAAAAATAATAGTAGATGATTAAATTTGAAACTATCACATACGTAAATAATCTATTATTTAAGCCAAATATAAAAGAAAATTATTTACATAATATCTAACTTCAGTGATAAAATGTATGAAAATAATACAGAATATATTTAATTGAGATGGATTAAATGAGATGCTTAAAGGAATGACGTCATAATGCTATAAAAATGTGGTTTTTATGTACTTATAACGTAAAAAATTGATAAATATAATCGCCTGTTCTTTACCGAGGATAATAGGGCTTGAAATAATGGCATTAAAAGCTCGAAAGGGTGGATTTCGAACGGTTAATAATGATAGTATTTTTCTCTATATGTAGCATAGTTATACCAATTTATTTAAGTATAAGATCGATTGTTTAGGGGAATATAAACTTTACTCGCTTTGAATTTTGCTAAATCTAACTCATTAAGAATCCAATATGGATGCCTCTATCCATTCCAGTTCCAACCACTTCAAAAATTCAAAGACAGATGGACAGATAACTTTTGTTATTATTATATAAAGGATTCGAAATGTATACATCAGGTGAAAAATGATACCATTTACTTACAAAATAAATTTAAAAATTTGTTGATTTGAAAGTAATTGTTATATGAAATATTTATATTTTTATTATAAATTAATTATTATAATTTTTTAATTTATTATAATAATTATAATAATTGATTATTGCTATAATTATTTTTATTTATATTTATTATAATTTTTATTATTTGAAATATTTATATTTTATATTAATGTAAGCGATATATTTTATTTTATATGATAAAGTCTATTTTAATTTTCAACTTCGGAACGTTTAAACTATTTCCTTCATTTTACCTTAGTTTTTTATGTTTATAAAAAAACAGATTTTAATTACTATAGCTTTTCTGTCAATATTATTCAATAATTTAGTTTTTAATACACATACCTCAAAAGAATTTGGAAAGTGAGGTTACTATTTATTGATTATATTTATGCATATACGTTTTAAAATGAGAATATTAAGTAATTTTTAAAGCAAAATCTTTATTTATAAATCTTTCATTAAGATATATTTTTGAATATTCGACTTAATTATCAAATATATGCTGTAAATTTTAATAGACAGTATTTTTCAGCTGAATAAAAACTGTCAGTTTAATATGAAAAGTTTGTATAAAGTGATTTAATATAATTAATTATATTTGCTCATCTCAAATTTCAGCTAAAGCATTTAACTATTCCGAGAAATCGGAAATCATTATTTTGAGTCCCCCAATATTTGTATGTATCGCAGTTAATTCAAGTTTTCTATTTGAGTACCTATTAAGTAAATAACATGAACTAAGTATTTAAATCATGTAACATAAGATTAATTTACCTTACTATGAAACTCTTTACTTCCACGCATCTGTTATGAGCAGTTACCCTAATCACTCTTTCTTAAGTGAAACAAGTTATGGTAATTTAATCTCCGATTCTCCGAATTTTCTAGCATATATTAGCGATGTATTACTTTTATAACATTTTACATTTTGAATACTATGCATTTATTTGCTGATAACTATTTCTGATGTAGATACTATTAAGTTAACAGCTTATTTCATGTGATAAGTGTAATTGATATATAATACGGGTTATTTCGTATTTATATTTTGTACTTTGACAAAAATATGGCAAACATTTACGGAGATAATGCTTAATCTCAAACTAAAAATAGTAAATTTTTAACTGCATTATTAAAGTAAATATAAATAATTCTATTGGGTTTTTCGGAAAATAATTTCGCTCTTTCCCTACAGAGGATTTAATTGTATTTTTTTCGCACCCAACTTCACATTTAAGCCGAATAATTATTATATTCTTTGACAGCTCATATAGCAAGGCTTGTGTGTAAAAAACTTCAATTAATTCTACACAGTAGTTTTTGGTTGGTGCCCTTTAAATATGGAGAGCGATAAGCAGCATTTTCGATATATCTTACCCCTTTACTACAGAAAGGGTAAAAATGCTGTTCAAGAGAGAAAGAAATTGAACGATGTGTATGGAGAAGGCGTGTTGACAGTACGCCAGTCCCAGAACTGGTTCGCTAAATTTCGATCCAGCAATTTTGATGTCGAAGATGCACCACGTTCGGGAAGGCCGGTTGAAGCTGATAAAGAAGTGATAAATGCATTAGTTGATGCAAACCGGCGAATAACAAAAGGTGAGATCAGTTTGAGGTTAAATTTATCAAATTCAATAGTTTATGACCACTTAAAAGGTCTGAGATTATACTCGAAGCTCGATGTATGTGTTCCCTATGTTCTCACAGAGATAAATCTGTGTCGCCGCATTGATGTCTGCGATTCGCTTTTCAAACGTAACGAAAATGATTAGTTTGTGAAGCGCATCATCACTGGGGGACGAAAAATGGGTTGTATACAACAACGTCGAACGCAAGAGGTCATGGAGCGAAATAAGAAGAACCTGCTCAAACTATTTATAAAGCCGATATTCACCAAAAACGGTGAAGCTGTCTGTATAGCGGGATTTTAAAGAAATCGTTTTTTTAAGCTTTTACCGGATAACACAACGATTAATTCAGAAGTCTACTTTCATCAGCTGGACAAACTGAATGACGCACTTGAACAGAAAAGGTCAGAACTAATCAACAGGAAAAGTGTAGTGTTTCACCAAGACAAAGCGAGACCTCACACAAGTTTGGTCACTCGCCAAAAGCTTTTGGAGATTGAATGGGATACAATGCCACACCCACCATATTTCCAGACCTTGCACCATCGGATTATTATTTGTTCTGGTGACTCTAAAATTTTTTAGACGGTAAAACTTTCACCTAAAATGAGGAGGTCAAAAGCCACCTCGATCAGTTTTTTTGCCAGCAAAGATCAAACATAATATGAGCGTTTAATTATGCTACTACCAGAAAGATGGCAAAAGATGTTGGACTAGAACGGCCAATATATAATCGAATAAAGTATTTGTTTATAATACGAAAACTGTCTTTCATTTCTACAAAAAAATGAAATTACTTTCCGAACAACCCAATATGATAATGAATTCTGTGTTTAGCTATAATATCCATAACAATAAACTTGTACATAAGGATATATAATTTGATCCCGAGAGAATCTTCACTAAGACGAAATTCCTTTTTCTAGTCAATTCAAAATAAACAAGTTAATAATAGCTTAGTTTATTTCATGTGCTATGTGTAATTTATATATATTAAGGGTTATTTCTTATTTATATTTTGTACTTTGACAAAAATATGGCAAACATTTACAGGGATAAAGCTCAATCTCAAAATATAAAATATTAAATTTTTAACTACATCATTAATGTAAATATAAATATTTCTATGATAATGATGTCTGTGTTTCACTATAATATCCTTAACAATAAATCTGTGCATCAGGATATATAATTTGATCACGAGAGAATCCTTACTAACACCAAATTTCTTTTTCTAGTCAATCCAAAGTAAACAAGTTAATAATATTGTTTATTTCATGTGCTATGTGTAATTGATATATATATTAAGGGCTATTTCATATTTATATTTTGTACTTTGACAAAAAAAATGGAAAACTTTTACGGGGATAACGCTCAATCTCAAAATATAAAATATTAAATTTTTAACTACATTATTAATGTAAATATATATAATTATATGATAATGATGCCAGTGTTTCACTATAATATCCATAACAATAAATCTGTACATAAGGATATATAATTTGATCCCAAGATAATCCTTACTAACACCAAATTTATTTTTCTACTCAATGCGAAATAAACAAGTTAATAATCGTTTTGATCTTTCCATGTGCTATGTGTAATTAATATGTATTAAGGGTTTTTTCTTATTTATATTTTGTACTTTGACAAATGATGGGAAACATTTACGGGGATAATGTTCAATCTCAAAATATAAAATATTAAATTTTTAACTACATTATTAATGTAAATATAAATAATTCTATTATAATGATGTCTGTGTTTAACTATAATATCCATAAAAATAAATCTATACATAAGGATATATAATTTGATCCCTAGAGAATCCTTACTAACACCAAATTTCTTTTTCTACTCAATACAAAATAAACAAGTTAATAATCGTTTTGATTTTTTCCATGTGCTATGAGTAATTGATATATATTAAGGGTTTTTTTTAATTTATATTTTGTACTTTGACAAAAAAAAACATTTACGGGGATAATGCTCAATCTCAAAATATAAAATATTAAATTTTTAACCACATTCTTAATGTAAATATAAGTAATTGTATGATAATGAAGCCTGTGTTTAACTATAATATACAGAACAGTAAACCTGTACATAAGAATATATAATTTGATCCTGTGGAAATCCTTATTAAACCCAAATTTATTTTTCTAGTCAATGCAAAATAAACAAGTTAATAATAATTTTGTTTATTTCATGTGCTATGTGTAATTGATATATAATACGGGTTATTTCTTATTTATATTTTGTACTGTGACAAAAAAATAGGAAACATTTATGGGGATAATGCTCAGTCTCAAAATATAAAATGTTAAATTCTTAAACACATTCTTAATATAAATATAAATAATTTTAGGATAATGATATCTGTGTCTCACTATAATATCCATAACAATAAACTTGCACATAAGGATACATAATTTGATACGGAGGAAATATTTACTAACCCCCAAAGTTCGTTTTCTACTCATTGCAAAATAAACAACTTAATAATCCTGTTAAAATATTTACCACTTAAATTATTTTCCTAATCATAGTTTATATCTGTAAATACAATTCGTAATACCATGTATAAATAAGTGACTAAAAATAAGCCTTATTTAAAATCTTCAGTCGATGTATAAAAGAATTTCAATATGAACATTTGCATTGAATGTAATTAAACCTGGGTTCAGGGGAAATATTACTTCTTATCATGTTAAATAAAAGCATTTAAACTGGTACAATATTTAAACAATTGTTTAAACGATTATTTCTTTAATATTTGAACAACACTTAAAAATATTTAAGTATAAAATCATTTGTATGTTTAAAAAGCAATTTTTGATGAACAAAGGACAGAAATTTAGGAGCGACAACGTAAAATTAGCACAGTCGAACGTTTTTCATTTAGTAAAAAATTAAAAACCATCAAGCCAGGAAAGATTATTTTAGTCTTATACATCAAATAAAGAAACTAGTTTTAAAATTTATATATAATATACATTTTATACATTGTATAAAATTTTAAAAATATTTTAAGAGTAACTAAATTTGATGGAATTAAAAGATACATTGTGTTCAATTGTTTAAAAGATCAGTTGTCCCCTGAAGCATTTTAACACATTAATGTCTAAGATCCTTTTCAGAGACACTCACAAAAATGTGTAGAATTTTTTATATTTCCTCAGAACTTTTGAACGGAGGTAGATTGACAACATTTTTAATATATTTACCAAATTTTCAAATATTTGCTATTACATATATACCAATCTCTTTGAAACATAATTTATAATTTTTTTATCTCCACACTTAGTTGGAGAAAAGTTCTTGAAAATGGCAGAATTCAATAAAAAAAATGAAATTATTATTTCTTCGCTAAGAAAGCCAAGCATACCTTTCAACGTCAAAAGGCATTTCTCTTATTAAATAATTGTTTTATTACACTGAGATATGATTTTTGTCTTCATTTTTAAAAAAAATTATACAACTTGACGATCTTGGTATTCAATAATTTACTTCAAAATGTTCCAGGTTCATTACTTTATTGTATTTCGTTTTCAAAATTTCGGATATTATCTATTATTGTATTTATTAAGAAAATGGGTACAATTTTCAAAACCTACTGTATTTTCACAAGTTACATATGTTTTAATACCGCTAAACAAGCAAAGAAAATTAGAATTATTATACATTTCAAAATAATTACTTTGTCTTAATTGTGTTTAACATAATAATAGGTACTCAGTTTTGTTTTTATATAAATTACAAACGTGTATTCAAAAAAGAGAAAAGAAATTCTCTAGCATGGTGTGCACAGGAACATTTTGTTGGAATACTGATGTACGGCTGAATGTTTACCAATTGGACTGAATATCAGTTTTATTTTTATACAAACTCCAAACGCATATTGAAAAAATAGAAACGAAATTGGCTAGTATTCTGTACACAGGATCGTTTTAATGGAATGCTGCTGTACGGATGAGTGTTTATCAATTGGACTGAGTATCAGTTTTATTTTTATACAAATAGCAAACGCATATTGAAAAAAAAGAAAAGAAATTGGCTAGTATATTGTAAACAGGATCGTTTTAATGTGGTTTGCTGCTAGACGGATGAGTGTTTATCAATTGGACTGAGTATCAGTTTTTGTTTTATACAAATTGCAAACGCATATTGAAAATATAGAAAAGAAATTGGATAGCATACTGTACACAGGATCGTTTTAATTGAATGCTGCTGGACGGATGAATGTTTATCAATTGGACTGAGTATCAGTTTTATTTTTATACAAATTGCAAACGCATATTGATAAAATAGAAAATAAATTGGCTAGTATACTGTACACAGGGTCGTTTTAATGGAATGCTGCTGGACAGATGAGTATTTAACAATTGGACTGAGTGTCAGTTTTATTTTTATACAAATTGAAAAAGGCATATTGAAAAAATAGAAAAGAAATTGACTGGTATACTGTACACAGGATCGTTTTAATGGAATGCTGCTGGACGGATTAGTGTTTATCAATTGCACTGAGTATCAGTTTTGATTTTATACAAATTGCAAATGCATATTGAAAAAAATAAGAAAAGATATTGGCTAGTATGCTCTGCACAGGATCATTTTCTTGGAATCTTGCTGGACGGCTGAATGTTAATAAATTGACGTATTTAATCAAAAACTGTTTTCTAACCTATTTTAATGCCTTGTAAGTTTTATGTGGAAACATTAACTGAAGAAATGCCATTAAATTTCAATATTCATTAAAATTGAGATTAAATACCATTTGGACACTAAAATTTACTTATTCACCAAGTAAATTAACAGAAATCATGTTAAATATTTGTATACGTTGTAAAATTCTTTAAAGAGTTGTTTTGTGATACTAATTAAATCCCTTATCACAAAAGATTTCATTTTCCTTTAAATGGTATAAAATGACAGTTATTGAATATTGAGATAGGGGAATAATAAACAATACTTTTCTTGAAATATCATATTTGTTTTACTCTGTGCCGTCCATATAAACATACATTTAATGCAATTATCAGTATATATTTTGCTATAATACTACGGGAATAGTACGTTAAAGCGTTAATGTGATACGAAAACATTTCATTGTTTAATAATTAAATTCTAAAACGTTCTTACCACTGTCACTCTGCAATAATCAGCAAATCAAAATAAACAATTGTCTGAACTTACCTGAAAAGAAACAAGCTTACATAAGAAAAGAAGTATTTGAATAAATTCAGTATATATGTTAATATGCATTAAATATACAGTATAAAACAGTATATATTAAAACATTAAACTGCGGTAAAAAAGGAGGGGTATAAGCTTGATGAATATCTTTTTTTATGTTTCAAAACATTTTTGTATTAACGAATGTTTAACGAAATGTGTTTTTATTCTAAGCATAAAATAGTTATGTTTAAGTATATTTAATGAATTGTTTAACTTTTCAAAATTAAAAGGTTTTATTTATAATTAAATATATAAAACACACATAAAGTAAAGTACACTATGTATAAATATATATATATATATATATAATATATATATATATATATATATATATATATATATATATATATATATATATATATATATATATATATATACATATATATATACATATATATATATATATATATATATATATATATATATATATATATATATATATATACATATATATATATATATATATATATATATATATATATATATATATATATATATATATATATATATATATATATATATATATATATATATACATATATACATATACATATATATATATATATATATATATTATACATATATATATATATATATATATATATATACATATATATATATATATATATATATATATAATATATATATATATATATATATATATATATATATATATATATATATATATATATATATATATATACATATATATATATATATATATATATATATATATATATATATATATATATATATATATATATATATATATATATATATATCCTTTTGCACTAAAAGTTTTTACCATTATTATACTATACTTAAGTCAGTAGCTATAACCCTCTAACATATGACAAGTTTGTAGTTATAAAAAATAAACATTAAATTATAATTTAGAAGATTGATACCATGATACTGATAAACTTTAAATAAGTAAATAAAATCCCTACCTTTATCAATATCTACACATATATTTACATTACGTTTATTAAATCATCATAATAAATCTTAGTTTCAAGATTTTAAAAAAAGTGACGATAATAAATGCATGCACTCTTTCTCAGTCAAGAGTGCAGTTTGTTACAGACTTCTTAATATATCATACTATCACTTCCTTGGAAATGTATTATATTTCATTCCTAAAGTCATTTATTACAATAGTTTAAAACAATTTTATTTTACCTTGCGGTGACATAAGTTGTCTAAAGAAAAAGTTTTAAATTCATCTTGATTGACAATTCTATTCCAAGAAATGTGTCTCCAGAGTACGTAATTGAATTTTCAATGATCTGAAAACTGTCTGTTATCCGACATAGAATCCATTGATAGTACTTGATCTATTGTGAATCAATCTTAAAACCTATCAAATCCCCATGGATACTACAGTATAAGCCTTTAAGAACCTCCAGAGGTTTTACCCTACGTTAGCTTTGAAATCTCTCGAAGCTCTTATTATAGTTTCCAAATATCAATTACAGTACAACCAGATACGTTTGGTATAATGGATAAACTTTCCGAGTACACCGTGATACTTTGCGTATAATGGATAAAGCCTCCTCTATAATAAATAGTTTTACTACCTTAACTAACATTACCTCTACAAAACTGATACCATACATTATAATAGAAGTTAAATTAATATTTAAATTATTTTATTGTTATGTTGTAGAGAGTAAAGTTAACACTTCGAGTGCGGGCAACGTATTTTTACGTTTTTTGCAGTCTATCACTTAAGCGTGTGTCACGTAAAAATACGCATTTAGTAGATATGTGATGGATACCCGCTAACCACCACAAATCTGATAAATATGTATAAATATATGTATGTGTGACATTATATGAGTGTTGTTTGAGTTGCAATGTAAAGATTTGCATTTTTTCTTTCCACAAGTTATGATTGTCGAGTTACTCGGTCTTTTGTTGTGTTTTTTCGTCTTCAATTGAATTCCTAGCTCCAGAATGTACAAGTCGTGTTTTGTCAAATTGAAATTTGGTTTATATTGTTGAATACAAAATTGATAATTAATAGTTCTATTTGTATTTGTCATGAAAAAATATTTTTAAATACATTGTAAAATATTAAAAAGTGTTTATTTTTGTGATTTCATAAAAATATTGTTTTTTTATTAAATTATCATACAGTATATATTAAAGTGTAAAATGAAAAGTTTCGTTCATCAAAACAAAGTAAACTTCGATTTACTGCGATTTTTCTGAATAACTAAACCATCTCGGTATTCACGAAAAAACCACAGCTGCACGCTTAATTTGGCGGTGAAGTATACTCGCATACCAAGTGTTAACAGCAAATAATGAAATTTATTCCTAATAATAAATATTTCTGAGTATCTCTAAAGTTTTAGCCAGTACCGAATACAGAATACTGTTATTAACATGAAAAAAATATTAATCCCTTTTCATTAAAAAAAGATATTTTGGGGGACATGAATAATAGCAGTCAATTAAATTACTCAAATAACTCAGGCACTACTTTTTTTAGGGAAATACAATTCAATTATACACAAGGTTTCCCAATAAAATATTAATTATATCTTGCTTCTGTTCAAGACAATGAGAAGTATATTTAGAATATCACTGTGTTTGACTATTTATTGATTTATATGACACATTCTACTTCAAAGTATATATAGACAAATATATAAAATGAACGTATATAAGAACATTTAAGAGAACACAGCGCTATATTTCCATATATTTTTATTACATATTCATATCTTTTTTATTATTTATTTAACTACATGTTGTCTTATTAGTTCACAAAATATTATTACTTTTTCTCACGTAGATTCTCATATCTCGAGTGACATAAAATAAAAGCTGTTTACATATTTTATTTAAACATAGAATGCAATTTGAATTTTAGAAAATGTAAAATAAAGCATTTAGTGCATTAAATTTAACTTAAATGTGTCGTATAGGAAAATACACATGTATTTGATTTTATTATTAAAGTTATCTTCATTTTAAATCAATAAAAACTAGATATGTCCCAAGAAATTCATGAATATTTATTATATACTATAAAAATAATGTTTTACATTTTATAGGGAAAATAAGAATCATATGTTTTCTAATTTGTCTGGAGTTAATATGAATGTTTATTGATAAATATGAAAACTTGCAAATCGCCTTTATATTTATCAAGTTGCATTGATACTTGAGACCATTAAAAATTTAGAACAAGGGAGGGAGAAAACGTCCGTAATGAAAACTAACAAATCGCCTTTTTTTTATCCAGTTGCATTGAAAGTTGAGAACATTAAAAATTTAGACGAAGGCAGGGAGAAAACGTCTGTACTTACAACAACAAATCGCTTTTGTTTCTATCAAGTTCTATTGAAAGTTGAGAACATTAAAACTTTAGAACAAGGCAAGGAGAAAACGTCCGTAATAAAAACTAACAAATCGATTTTGTTTTTATCCAGTTGCATTGAAAGTTTAGAACATTAAAAATTTAGAACAAGGCAGGGAGAAAACGTTCGAAATGAAAACTAACAAATCGCATTTGTGTTTATCAAGTTGGATTGAAAATTGCGAATACTAAAAATTTTAGAACAAGGCAGGGAGAAAACGCCCGCAATGAAAACTAACAAATCGCTTTTGTTTTTATCTAGTTGAATTGAAACTTGCGAACATAAAAAAATTAGAACAGGGTAGTAATAAATAATTTTGCAGTTATTTAAAATTCAGTCTGGAAGAATAATTTATAAATTTATATTCCGTCTTTGAATAAATTTGACAATTATAAGTTTGTTTCAGTTTGATAAGTAATCGATCCTTAAAGTCCTAGATGTACTTAAATTCTTTTTGTTTATACTTAAATGTTTTGACTTTGTTAAATAAAAGACATGGGTTTCTATAACACTTTAAAATAGAATTTAAATATAAATTTGAGAATTATAAGTTTGTTTCAGTTTCATAGATAATCGAACCTTAATGTCCGAGGTGTACTTAAATGCTTTGATTTTGTTAAAGAAAAGACATAGGTTTCTATAACAACTTAAAATGGAATTTAAATAGTATGTTCCAATACATTTAGCTATTTTAGCATCAATTTCACCATACATTTCATAGAATTCCATTTATATTAAACCATAGAAAAATTAAATGATTAATGTGGGGAAAAACAATTGTTCGGTACATGAATATTAGAGTTCCGGCATAAGAAAAGCTACATAGAACAAACTAATCTCGCATTTATATTTTTAAAACGTTACCTTAAACTTACATTCTAATATTTCATCAGCTTCAAAAATGTTATGTAAAATAAATGTGTTAATATCGCTCATTCACATAATTGTTTAAATTGCAAAGGAATAAATCTGTTCCGTCAAAGGTCAAATAGACTAGGTAAAATAGTTTTGCTTTTTACCAGTTTCACACAAATGTAAGCTTTCATACTCAAAATACCCTATAAAATAACTCAACTTTCCTCCTAAAAATGAAATGGTAAACAAATTACCAATTCTAGCCTAAACATCGAGTTCATCTGGGTAATGCACTATAGTGTAGTCCTACAGGCTAATAACGAAATTATCTAAAATGCATTAAAAGCATTTAGGGAAACGGTTTCCCTTTGTTTATACGTGGTCGGTGCACGAGTACCCAGAATTCCCTGAAAATATCCACAGTTTTAGCTATTATCTTTATGATAAAAGATATCCAAAAATATGGGGGAAATATTTTTTCATAAATTTTGGAATGTATAATAAATTAAATAAAGATTAAATTTAAAAATATCAAAAGACATTTAACTTCGGATTTTAAAACAGCAAATGAAATGGACAAAAATATCCCGCAATGAATATTCTAATTTAAATTAATATATCTGTAGTTAATACGCATATAACCTAATAATCTGGCAATATATATTTTGAAATCATATCATCTGTATTAAAACAACTTTCTCAAATCCAATTACTGCAAGAAAAGATAAAAATCAACCTATTACGAAGGTCGCCCTTTAAATTTTCACTGAAATCAAATAAAGGCACCAATGAAATTTATATTCGGAGTATTTGTAAAATTCATATTTTTTATCTTGGAATGTGTGACATCTTAAAAATCGTCTACGTGTTATATCTATAATGAATGTTTAATGTGGCCTCCAAACTATGGACAATTGTCCACCTCCTAGTACTGGTCCTGATATCGAACTTGAAGGATGATTAACAGGATGCATCCACACACTTGGCCATTAAACCATAGCTCTTGGATGCGTCCATAGTGTTTACTGCACACTTTGGTAACGCATGCTGGCTGTCTTTGATCTTTAAAAAAAACGGCTTTCGAAGCCATCTTCAGCCAAGGCCATTTTATAGTCTGCCATCGACCTCAATCAGCCATACCCCTTCTAGACAGTGTTAAAGGCTTGCAGTGGAACATAGAGTGGAGGGGTCTTAAAGGAAGAAAATGAGTGGGAAAAAGAGATAATCCTTAAAGGCTTTACTTGGATGATTTTTTTATTGTTTTAAGTAAGAACTCAGGTCGATAAAAATGCAGAGAATCTATTCACAAAATTTTGGAACTGAACCACGATCAAAAAAGTTCATAAGTTTATAGTTGGTTTGCAGAATTTTGTCTTCGTCGTGTGTCACTCAACTGTGAATCTCTTGAAAGACGACGAAAATTAATAGTTATTTCAAAGACTATCAATCCTGAGCGCAAGTTGTAGAAGATCGGCATGTAACGTATTATGAGAGAGACATCCCTTGGTCTATCACAGACTCCAATACATTCGATTTGGCAAGAACATTTAGCTGATAAAAAGATTTGTTCCAGATGGATTCCGAACAATTTGACAGAAGCTCAAGAATAGGCTCAGGCAAATTGGTGTAAGAAAATGATAAAAAAAAAATCAAATTGAGAATAGCAAAATCCGTATGCCACATCATTACAGGCTACGAATCTTGAATATACAGTGAAACCCTTTTAAGAAGTTTTCCAGCTTAAGATGTTCTATTTCTCTGGTCCCAGTTTTATTCATATATATATAATTGTAAAGTCCTTTGTTTAAGAAGTTTTACTTTTAAACATTTTCCCACTTAAAAAGTTTTATTTACACCAAACCTCCATTTCCATTTTATTGAAGTTTGATTAACTTTTTACCAAACAGAGATACAAAAGATATATAACTAGAAAAACTAAATGATTGCAGAGAATAGTAAAAAATATCACTTCAACGATCGTTATAATCAACGATCATTCAACAGTTCTCAGAAATTAGGTAGTTTTGGCACTCTGCTTATTTAAATCAATCATAACATAATCATGAATACAAACTATTATAAGCGAAGTTAATTTTTTCCTTTTACAAACCATCACAGACAAGGATGAAAATTTTAAATTATAATAATAAATCTGCTGCAAAGACATCAAACACGAATTTTTAAAAATAAATATATTAATTTAAATTATTATAATTAACTATATTATTTCTAGTTTCTTTCTGTCTATATCTGTACTTGACTTTCCTTTAACGTTGAAAATAATTAAGTTTTAGATGTTTTAGATATAAACATTACATATGAAACAAACAATATTAAATGTGTTTTGAATTATAAAATAGCACTATATATCTATGCAAACACATTTAAAGGTGAAAAATAAATTAATAGTAGATAAAATATTTTTCTTAATGCACTTTTCCAGATTTTTCGTTTAAGAAGATTTCCCACTAATCTCTTGGTCCCTTAAAAACTTCTTAAGCAGGTTCCACTGTATTCGTATGAACCTGAAAATAAACAACAGACCACTGTCTGGGTGTTTCAAGATGAACTGAAACCCACGAAAGTTGTTCATTCACGAAGCACTTCCAAGAAAATTATTGCTTGTGTCTTCGTCCTCACAGGACATATCGCAACCTATCGCATATCGAAAAACTGTTAATGCTAAAGGCTATACAGAAATTTGTTTGCCATCAATGAAATCAAGACGAAGTCATCAATGAAATCAAGAAAAACAGCAAAAATCAGCCCATGATATTTCACAACGCCAGCTCACACACAGCAGGTGAAACAATTGATTATTTGCAGGATTAAAATATAGTATTAATGTCCCATTTCCCCTATTTTCCCGTCTAACGACTTTTTCTTGTTCATGCCAAACAAATGCGTGGGCATCGAGTTTCTACAGATGAACACACCATTGATGCCTCCCAAAACCATGTTTCTGATATATCAACTTCAAAGTGGAAAAAAAACTGTTTCGAGAATTGGTTTGAGCGGATGGAAAATTGTATAACTCTGAAATATTTTCAAAAGCAATAAAACTGTTTGTACTCCAAAAACTCTTTTTCTTAATTTCTGTAAAACCTTAAAATGCAACCGTCGTATAACCTAAAACTTATAAAAAAGTATGTTTTATTTAATGAATCTAATTTTGAATAGCTCTATATTTTCTAATCTTAAAAACACAATATAACATAAGTGTGAGAGTGCGTTGGTTTGCGAAACTGATTTGCTCGCCGCACTCACACGTTGTGGGTTGAATGCCCAAGTTTTTTTCGCAACTCCAGGAAGCGTGTGGTGTGGTCAGAGAAAATAAGTGAACTTAAACTTCACCAAGTTTTGGAGAATTGTGATTTGTCTCCAGGAGGCGATTCAGGACCATCCTTGAAGTTCCGGTCCTTCTGGGCAGAGCCGGAAAAGGACGCATTGTAAAAAGGACAATGGAACAACGAACAGGATAATGGAAAAAGTGTAGGGTTGCCTGAGTCGAAAGAAGGAAGGTAAAGAATGCAGCGTTTGCTTGGACATTGGCAATTTTTTTAGGCGTAGCACGTGGAGTTCTCCTTTTACTTTTTACTTTTTGTATATTTTTTTTGCATATTTTCTTGTCGTTTCTTCTAATTTTGAACATTGTAATATAGAACAGTGGTACTATACTATAATTAAAAGCAATGTAAAGACACTTGGGGTTATCAATGTCTTCGAAATGACAATGCAATGTACTACACCACAACAATAAGTATGTTTAGAACATATTTAATGATGAAATGAGCATTTATATAGCTTCAAAAAATGAATATACCTTCAGAAATAACATATATTCAGATGATACAGTTGGAAAAATGTACAAACGTATTTATATTGATGTATATATTGATACTATTATATATGTTTATATTGATACTATTTTAGAGGCAAAACTACTAAAAACCTGTTTGTGTGATTGAGTACTTAATTATTACATTTCCATAAGTCATGGTTTTTCCAAGAATAAGAGATTTGAAAAAAAATTTCAATTTTACAACTCCTCTTCAACCTCCACTCAAAATACAGTTTCTTTTTCAATTGTAAATTAATTTTACAATTTACACTAAATCACAAATTTGTGATGAAAATCACACTCAGTTTATTTAATTTGTGATTAAGTGAATGTTTCAGTCTATTTAGTATGAATGTTATGTGTTTCCTTTGTGTTTTCTTTGTTAATTCAATTAGACTTTAAATATTCAATTTTTGTAAAATTTTTCCTCAAAATGTTGTTTTTGTTTATGTATCAATTTGTTGAGTTACGATCCCCTCGCCAGATTTCAAACGCCACGCTGCAAGCACGCCACGCACGCAAGCTGCAAGCACGCCAAATTCGCCAAATGTGGTTGAAGCACCAACAAGATCCATGATTAGAAACAGGAGAGTGGGCTAAGAAGAGGAGTTGAAAAAGACCCAACTCTTCGGCCAAGTGAAGTTTAGGTGTTTTTTGAAGAAGTAACTATCCAATATGATTGATATTTATTCAACCAAGATAGTAAATTGACCATAACGACACAGTTCTCATTACAAAAGTATTAGTTAATACTTTTTTCCGGATTTCACGAGTTAGTAAAATACATTTGTATCACTTTATCCCCTTTTTCCATTCCTTGGTGATATAGCTAATTTTTAAAGTTAATTGAAAAGCGAACCTTTTCCTTGCCTTTGAAGTAAAAATTACCGTAATTAAGAAGGATATTGCTTTTGATTATGAATTTATAAAAACTATTAGCTACATAGAAAAGAAAAGAATAAACTATAGTTAATCGGATTACTTTCATAATCTATACGATTAATTATATACTTTACTAAGATTGTTTTTTAAATATTGGCATATCTTTATAAATATGGATGTAAACTGATAGGTTTTTTTAGCGTAATCGAATTTTTATTATGATTCCAGCGATTCCAAGTATTTTAATTAATAATTCTAATAAGAATCTAATTAAGTAGAAATTTCGTTTTGGAAGAAATGAAGAACTTTATATGCTTGATTTAAAGCTCTGGCAATCTAATTATATATTTTAATGCAAATTATTAAAGAGATGGAATTTTTTATCTCTCCCTTTGGAATTTGATAAAGAATAATCAATTTAAACTTCCAGAAATCCGAAGTAATCGGTTCATCTATAGAAAAATCATTATGCAAATCAAGGTAAAAGGCACAAAAAAGGATGTATCTAATTAGTCATCTTGTATAACCTATAATTTATGCTAAAGTATCAGCTAGGAAAACACTCTAAAATATCAAGTTATTTAAATTACAAATAACTTTTATCGATGATACATATATACACCGAGATGAAATAACTAAAATTAAAATGTGCTTCTAGAGAAATTGAAAGAAAAAATCACTTCTTAATGAAATATATATTTGCATATTTACTGAGAAAGTATCAAACGAAATTTTAATATATATGTGTATGAATTAAAGAGAAAAATCTGCAGAAATGCATTTATAACCCTTCGTTATTTCTAAATGTGTTGTTTTGAAACATGCAGCGTTTAGCTTTACACAGTTCTATTAAAGAAGATATTTTCTTTAAATTATTCTCACTATGTTTATACAAAGCAAAGGGTATTTATAAATGTTGTGTTTAAGTGAGACTGATTTGTTTTACATAACATTTATTTTATTAAATTCTCATGATTTTGCTAGTTTCTTATAATAAGAGAAAAATTCATTAAGCTTATAATTAATTTTCATTGCAAAAATTCTTTGATTACTTTAAACTAATGGCGTAATTTCACATATACAGTTTTTAACAATACTCCCGAAAGTAAAATTTCCAGATTCAGTTGTGTTTAAGGCGAAATTAAGACCTTAAATTTAAAAATTTGACCATATACAAACACACACACACACACACACACACACACACACACACACACATATATATATATATATATATATATATATATATATATATATATATATATATATATATATATATATATATATATATATATATATATATATATATATATATATATAATATATATATATATATATATATATATATATATATATATATATATATATATATATATATATATATATATATATATATATATATATATATACATATATATATATATATATATGTAATAT
>CM063508.1:112977301-112992301 GCA_032207245.1 Pardosa pseudoannulata | reverse complement strand
TTATAATAATAAATTTATAAGCTTGTATAATACAATTAAGCAGAACAGAAATATATATGTTATTTGTTTTAAATGTACTAAGATACATTCATCATTATTGAGAATATATTGTCATGATATATGTTTTGTAAGAATTATAATTATAAATTTATATGCCTGTATAGTAAAATTGACCAAAACAGAAATGTATATGTGATTTGTCCAGAAGGTACTAACAAATAATCATCATTATTGAGAATATATTGTCATGATATATGTTTTCGATGAACTATAATAATAAATTTATATGACTGTCTAATAATTATGCATAACAGAAATATATATGTGATTTGTCTTAAAGGTACTAAGAAACATTTATCATTATTGAGAATATATTGTCATGATATATGTTTTAGAAGAATTATAATAATAAATTTATATGCCTGTATAATAAAATTACGCAAAACAGAAATATGTGATTTGTTTTAAAGGTACTAAGAAACATTCATCATTATTGAAAATGCATTGTCATGATATTTGTTTTGGAAGATTTATAATAATAAATTTATATGCCTGTATAATAAAATTCAGCAAAATAGAAATATATATGTGATTTGTCTTAATGGAACTAAGAAACATTAATAATTATTGAGAATATATTGTCATGATATATGTTTTGGAACAATGATAATAATAAATTTATATGCCTGTATAATAAAATTAAGCAAAACAGAAATATATATGTGATTTGTCTTAAAGTTACTAAGAAACATTCATCATAATTGAGAATATATTGTATTAATATATGTTTTGAAAGAATTTTAATAATAAATTTATATGTCTAGGTAGTAATACAATAATGAATTTACATGTCTAGGAAGAATTATAACAATAAATTAGTTTGCTTATATTTTTAAATGAAGCAATAAAAATATATTTGCAATTTCTTCTAAAATTACAAAAACAAATTTATCATTATTAAGTATTCAATTTTAACAATAAAAGTATGTGATTGTATTTGTAATTTAAACCGCACAAAATATGGAACTTCTTTAAGCTATATAATTAAACTCCAAGGTGTATATCTAGGGAAACTTTTAATAGTTTATATGCTTTTATTATTAATTTAAGCAGTAAATAATTATGTATGGGATTTCCGTTAATATTATTAAGAAACATTTAACCCCATTCTGTATACATACAGATGGTGAACAACTAGCATAAATATTCCTAATAAAATTATATGCTTACATATGCATAAAAATAATTTGTAGGGAAATATATATGCGGTATTACATAGTGGTACTAAGATATATTTTAATCATGTATACAATATATATAGAATAATTGTTAGCAATTAAATTGAATAGTAAGAAAAATTAGAAATTCTCTTAATTTTTCGAATATTTTTCACACATATAGTATATTTTCATGATGTACATCGAGCTATATTTTTATAATAAATTATAATATTATAATAATGTATATAATAGATTAGAATACTCAATGTTATTAAATTAAAGAGTGCACAACTATGTCTATGATTTTCCATATAGGTAATACGAAACATTTCCATTCATTCATTGTATATACATATTAATTTCAAATAATGTGTTCCTGTTTGGGTTTTTCCTGTATTTGAATTTTGGATTTAAAATATGTACAAGTACATTTAAGAATGGAAATGATGCTTTGATTTTATTCTTCAGGTAATTCTCTCAATCAAAGTTCTAAAAATGGCTTCTATATTCAAAGAATTAGAATAATTGTCTTTGAAGTGTTTGTAACAAAATGTAATACAAAATACATAGCGTTATATATATATATATATATATATATATATATATATATATATATATATATATATATATATATATATATATATATATATATATATATATATATATATATATATATATATATATATATATATATATATATATATATATATATATATATATATATATATATATATATATATATATATATATATATATATATATATATATATATATATATATATATATATATATATATATATATATATATATATATATATATATATATATATATATATATATATATATATATATATATAGTATATATATATATATATATATATATATATATATATATATATATATATATATATATATATATATATATATATATATATAAGTGTATATGTATAATTTATATATATGCACATTTATATACTGACCTCCTTTTCGAACAAAATATTTCATAGCTAAAATAATTTAATATAATTGTTTTCATGTTATTTGATTCAAGTACAGTCAAAATTAAATTTACGTCTTTATGTTTTCAACTGGTAGCATGTGCTTTATATAATGCTATCGATTGAGAAATTTTGTCAAAAGTTCCGTTTTCAATTTCTTTAAAAAATTTCTATTTTTACCTTTACAATCATGTCAGCATTCTATGTAAATTTAAAATGTAAAAGTAATTCATTTAATTCTTTTTATAATGACTAACTACTTATTAATTCATTCTACTTCCTGTTTTCATCAAAATCCATGTATGAAACTTTTGAGATTACATTAAATTGTAGAGCAAAATTTATGATTTGAATTGTAATGCAACCATGTTTTCCAAAATTGAGCTTTATTAATTTTACATGTTTTTTATATTAAATTAATAAGGAATATTTCATAATTTGATAATAGCTTGACCATATCTTACAAGCATATGTCGTATATTTTATAAAATTTTATTAAAACTTAGGATATGTACAAACATATAAACATTTTTTTTAAAGTTTTAAAAGTATCTGAAACACATGAAAAAAATTAACTATCATAATTGTACTTTTCATATTCAAAGATATAATTTAACATAACTAGATTATTTACGAAGTATTGTGTTAAATATATAAAATAGCAATATCCGTGTTCATTAATTGCATTTTACAAACATGGTAATTCAAACCCTCTACATTTTTCGTTTATTCTGTGTTTCTGTAGAGAGAATGTTTCTCTGTAATCTGCATAAACCTGATTTAAACTGAATATATTATATTTGAGATGTTTTTTCCTTTGAAGAAAATGAAAAAGATAAAGTATAAACAAGAGCTGACTGTCAAGAAGAAAAAATAATAATGTCAACTTTCGAGAGCGGAATAAATAAGCAGCACAGGAGTCTGAAAAATGTACAGAGATTATTTTATGGAAGTATTCTTCAGACTCAATGCTAGAGCTACATTTCGAAAGCTCAGAAACCCTATCTGTCACCCAGAACCAGCAAAAATAAATTTTTGAGTTATGTATAAATTCAAATTACTGCTATATAGATATTTCCATACATACATGCATGTATGTTTATACATTCTCATGTATGAATATACAGACGTAGATCCATATCCTTCCTGGAAGTGCCGTCGCTTGGTCATAAAAGAAAGCACTTATATTTTTAAATGAAAATGCTGAGTTTATTTAAACTATCCATTATTGTCGCTATCCCACAAAACGTTTTATATTCGCTTATTCAGTGTTGCGAGAGTGCAAGGAATCTAGTCAAACAAAGTCTGAAATAATATCACATAGATCTTAAAATATATTATGTAAATGATATAAGACTACTTGAGGTACTTGAACATTTTTAAAAGGAAAATGCTCTAAGAGCCCCAAATATTAGGCGCGTTACTATATTAAAAGAATACCTTATATAAATATCTCTTAAATATACTGTATATTTTAAATCCTGACATATATATATATATATATATATATATATATATATATATATATATATATATATATATATATATATATATATATGTATATATATATATATATATATAATATATGTGTGTGTGTGTGCACATTTGTATACTGACCTCCTTTTCGAATAAAGTATTCCATACCTAAAATAATTTAATATAATTGTTTCCATGTTATTTGATTCAAGTACAGTCAATATTAAATTTACGTCATTATGTTTTCAACTGGTACAATGTGCTTTATATAATACTATCGATTGAGAGATATTGTCAAAAGTTCCATTTTCAATTTCTTTACAAAATTTCTATTTTTACCTTTACAATCATGTTAGCAATCTATTTAATCTTAAATTGTAAAAATAATGGATTTAAGGCTTTTTATAATGACTAACTAGTTTTTAATTCATTCTACTTCCTGTTTTCATCAAAATCCATGTATGAAATTTTTTAGATTACCTTAAATTGCTGGGCAAAAATTTATGATTAATTATAAATTAATAATTTATGATTAAGTTATGATTAATATTAATTTACATTACAATTCAAAATTGTAATGTAACCATGTTTTCCAAAATTGAGTTTTATTAAGTTTACATATATTTTATATTAAATTAATAAGGAATATTTCATAATTTGATAATAACTTGACCAGATCTTACAAGCAAATGTCGTATAATTTTTAAATTTTTATTAAAACTTAGGATATGTACAAACACATAAAATTTTTTTAAATGTTTTTAAAAGTATCTGAAACACATGAAAAAATATTAACTATCATAATTGTACTTTTCATATTAAAAGATATAATTTAACATAACTTGATTATTTACGAAGTATTGTGTTAAATATATAAAATAGCAATATCCGTGTTCATTAATTGCATTTTACAAACATGGTAATTCAAACCCTCTACATTTTTCGTTTATTCTGTGTTTCTGTAGAGAGAATGTTTCTCTGTAATCTGCATAAACCTGATTTAAACTGAATATATTATATTTGAGATGTTTTTTCCTTTGAAGAAAATGAAAAAGATAAAGTATAAACAAGAGCTGACTGTCAAGAAGAAAAAATAATAATGTCAACTTTCGAGAGCGGAATAAATAAGCAGCACAGGAGTCTGAAAAATGTACAGAGATTATTTTATGGAAGTATTCTTCAGACTCAATGCAAGAGCTACATTTCAAAAGCTCAGAAACACTATCTCTCACACAGAACCAACAAAAATAAATTTTAGAGGTATGTATAAATTCAAATTACTGCTATATAGATATTTCCATACATTCATGCATGTATGTTTATACATTCTCATGTATGAATATACAAACTTAGATCCATATCCTTGCTGTAAGTGTCATCGCTTGGTCATAAAAGAAAGCACTTATATTTTTAAATGAAAATGCTGATAAAACTATCCATTATTGTCACTATCCCACAAAACGTTTTATATTCGCTTATTCAGCGTTGCGAGGGTGCAAGGAATCTAGTCAAGAAAAGTCTAAACTAATATCACATAGATCTTAAAATATCTTATGTAAATGAGTTATATAAGACTACTTGAGCTATTTGAACATTTTTTAAAAGGAAAATGCTCTAAGACCCCCAAATATTATAATCTCATGGTCCCTAAAATTTACCATATCTAAAAGACAAACAAAGAAATTTTGAAAAGCCTTGTAACTCTAGTTTTAGAGCCATCAGAAAGTTGTATAGGTATATAATACATATACACACACACACACACACACACACACACACACACACATATATATATATATATATATATATATATATATATATATGACATGGTCAGTGTTAAGTCGAATGGAAGCAGTCTTTCTTGATAATAATAAGTTTATAGTCATATTCTCATTTAAAAGCAAAACTTGAACGATTTTCATTTGTTCGTGGGGGAGCTAAGCGTGGAAAAGTGTTGACAGCTTCATGTCCACTTGCTAATTGAAGTTTCCTTTTGATTAGTCATCAATTTTCTGTGAAGTATCTCTATGCCTGATCGCATTACTCCAAAAAGGTTAAGCAAGCGTGGGTTTTAAAATCGTTTATAACTCTCTTAATTTCCAACTACCCCCCTTTTTAGACCTGACATATATATTATATATATATATATATATATATATATATATATATATATATATATATATATATATATATATATATATATATATGAAGATATGTAGACACGTAGAAAAACCATTTTTTTTATACTTAACAAAATGTAATAAAAGCAAGTGACTTAAAATTCACGCCACCTTCTCCTGTGTGTTTTAGAATATAATCTTTAGACATTCTTCCTGTTCAATAGTTGCAAGCTCAGATAAGGATGGTGAAAGTGAATAGTAATCAATTAAATGTCTGTAAACTGATGTCTTCAAGTTGTTACATTTTAGATTGATAAAAGTTTCTACTCATAAACATCAATTTTTTCCGTAATTCACAAACTGATTTCAACATTTATTTCTAATAATTTTTGAAGAATAGTTTAAATAATTTGAAGCTTAAAATTAGTGTTCAACTAAACTTGTACATAAATATAATCGAATGTAAATGTTAGATACAAACTGTATGAAATATGTGTTTAATATCTTCAGTTTTGTATCGATTGTTACAATAACGTAAAACCTATATTTATTTATTTATAGCTCTATATAAATATCCTACACTGGGATTTATAAGCCAGAATAACTTTTACTTTGAATATTTATTACTCTAGGGTTATTTAATTATGTATGTTCACAATTGATATCTACATATAGTATGCTTTATATAACCTACTGGAAGTGCATGAATTTTTAGAGATATCACTTTTCGATAAGTAAGAGAAAGAATTACGGTCACACAACGGAGATATTTTAGTCAACATTTTATTTATATTTTATCTTCCAATATTAGACATTTATAACACTGAATTTTTGAATATATATGCAATAAGTATATTTTACAAACAGAGAGGCACATTTTAACATTCATATTCAGTGATAAAGAGAAAATATAAAATATTTATTCCATTAATTTTCAAAAATGTTTGGATATTTTTAATACCATTAATGATCAGTATTCCTTTCTAAAGGTCAGCTAAAAACAGTTAGTAGAAATTTTATACTATCCCATAACCAGTTTTCGTTTTCATGGAAGTAAGATTCCAGTACTATAAATATTCTACTAAACTTTCTAATCTCTGCTGTAATTCATAATATTTCGTTACAGTGTTTATATTTTTATAAGTGTCACTCTTTAATTTCTAAAATGACAGTTGATTGCAAATGCAGCGAGAATGTAATACACAAAGTAGTTTAAATTTCACATTTATTTTACTAATTGCTTTTAATAATAACTTCGGTTTAACATATTAATCAGTAGAAAAGTCTCGGAATTAATATACTAAACTATAAATTATTCGAAAGTTACACGTAATCGAACTTCAGTACATGGAAAAAAAAAACAAATGTACACATAATTTATAATTGTTTTTCTAAATGTCATAATCTTTTATCTAAATTATGTCATAATCTTCTGTCCTATCTAATGTCATAAGTAAATGTTTATCGACTTATATAGGACAGGGGACAAATTAACAAAAAGTAAAATCATTATACCTCAATAAAAATCATAATAAGATAATGATTTAAAAATTGTGACTTTTCGTATAGCAGTATTTATTTTTTAAATTGATTTTTAAACATTTTAATAATAAACAATTTAGTCCTGAATCAATATTTATAAATGAGTCAACTATATAAAGAAATGAATTTAATGATCTATTAAAAATGCTGTTATAAACAAAAATTATTTATTTTTAAATGAATAAATGAAAATGTCGAATATTCTAAATTTCCCGTAACCTCAAGAGTTTAGAACATATTTAAAACAGATTTTTTTTCTTACTTTCCTTCGATACCGTTGAATGTTATAAATTTTATACGTCATCTTATGTATAAAAATCATGGAGATAATGTCAATATGTCACACTCAATAGGGTGACGGAAGTTAAAGAAATCAAGTTTATCTGTTATCAAGCGTTGGTTTTATTTTTATACAAACTGTGTGTCAAAACTTTTACACTTCACCTGTGATGATGTGTTTACGATCTAAGTAAATATACTGGCTTTATGATACATAAAATGGAAGTAAAATTGAGAAATAGATCTTTATTGGGCTCTTCTAAATTTTACACTTCTCTTTAAAGCTAACGTTAAATTTTCACGATTTCATTAAATCGGTGATATTTGGTATCTGACTGCACAAGTTTAATTTAGAATTAATAATATATGTTTTACTTTCTTTCCACCGTTTGCTTTAATTTCACAAAGTGTATTATAATAATTTGACTACCATTTATGCATATAAATACGATCTATTTTGAGTTAATTTGAGAGCCAAATAATAAAATTTATTTTTTCATACGTTTTACAATTATATCGTAAATAATATAAAACTATAAACCTTGTTAACGATAATTTTTGCAAAAAATATAAATAAAATTTAAAGAAGTTTAAAAATATTCAGAAAAATTATTTGGATTTTTGCATTTTTAATTAATAGTTTAAAATATTAATATGTCATAAAGCATTTAAAATTTAATAATTAGACGTCTTTTTAAAAATAATTTTTTATTTGTAGGATTTCACTCTGTTATGGATTAGATGCATTAAATATGCTAATGCTTTTTGAATTTCCCATATTTCTAGATTTCTTTTATAAATCTCCTATGAATATTTCTCTCATTGAATTCCTTTTTTCAAGATTCTACTTTAAAATTTCACTCTTTAAAGATTTAAAACTGTATAGTGTAGTGCTGTAAAGGTTCTGAAATTTATAGTCACTTGATTTAATGTTGAACATGTGTTCTCTTCTTATTCTCTAATACTTAATGACTCATTATTGGAAATACTCTTAGTGTAGCATGTGCTTCTCATATTTTTCACTATGTTTGTTATAAACATTGACGTTTTTTTTCTTTTATGCTTACTTTTTATGTGTTAATATTTAAAAAAAATATTATATGGTAAATATTTAGCATAACAATTTAAATTAACGAAACTAAGGTTTTACAGTTGCTACTACCGTAAAATGTCAAATATTGAACTAATGCATGAATTCAAACAATATAGCAATTCTCTTGTTTAGGATACACTTGATTTTTGTAAATTTATACCATATTTTAGATACTTAATTTACTCTTTTATTGTTGAAGTATGATGAAGAGCTGCAGAGAGCAAAATACTTTTTATTAAAGATACCAAAAGAATAATGATAATGATAATAATAGAAAAATACGAGGTACATTGGGCGTTTATAGTTTTATAAAGATCCTGAGCATAGCCAATCAAATTACAGGCACAAGGCAAAACTAATCAAACACAACCAATGAAAACACAAAAAGATCTACTCAAGAAAACTTCGTACGTCCGAGAAAGCTATTACTTAAATAATAATAAATAGCCAAGTCGCCAAGTATGAGTGCGATTACATGTTTTAACATTTATTATCAGTGAAATGCACTTCTAAGATATCAACTCGCAAATAAATAGGCTAAAATAAAAGTAATATTATTACACATTTTATGAAAAAATTGTAGCATTTAAAATTAAAGAATATTAAAAAAATAAGTTAAAATTTTAAAATATTATTTTAAAATCTTAAAGTATTTTGCACTAATTTCATATTATTTACATTTTTTATGTCACAAAAATTAATTCAATTTTGAAATAACCTTGGTTTCGAATTCTAAATAACGAAAGTTTTATCTCGTTGAAGTAAGGTTTTAAATAAATAAAGAATTTTTCTGATAATATTGAAACGAATCTGATAATATTGAAAGTGTAGTAAAGAATAAAAGGTATATATATATATATATATATATATATATAATGATCATAAAATATTCTTGGTAAAAGAAATACACATGAAACTTTATTCTAACCTATAGCTTGAATATTTAATACTTATCAGTTACTAAATTATTTTTTAAGTTGAATTTTAACTATATTTATTTACGTATTTATTTCTAAAAACATGATATATTTTCGAACAGATTTATTTATATATAAAACAAGTTAGTTCTAAAAGTTCACTTTCATTTTAAATTTAGTAATTATAAGTTTAATTTGTTTAACCTAATATAATATATTTATTTACATATATATCTAAAAACATGATATATTTTCAAACAGACTTATTTATAAACAAAATAAATTAGCTTAAAAATTCACTTTCATCTCAAATTTAGTAATTATAAGTATCAATTGTTTAACCTAATTCAATTGACTAGTCTTCATTTGCAATAATGTAAGCATATCAATACACTTTAAAATATAAATCATAAATTGTCACATTACTAAATTCAAGTTGTATGCAACTAAAAACGTGAGATAATATTCTCCTATCTCAGTTATGATTTAAAAATTTAAATATAAAAAGACGCTGCATTCATTTTTTTTTCAGATTTAATGGAAATACGTTTTGGACTATCGTATGGCCATTTTCCCACAAATTTCTTCACATTGATCGGGTAACATTGCTGGGAAACTAAGACACACTTGACTGTTTTCCAATACAAAGTACCTTTTAAGATTCGAGTTTCAAGAAAAGTTCGAATTTTTCAACTTCAAACATTTTTTGCTCTTTTATAGGTATAGAAGAAAATTAAGATACTTGTCGTCCTTTTCATGACAACGTAAAGCACTTTCCAGTCTAGAAATTCTACACCAGTTTAAAAGTGAGATAAATAGTTCCAGTTATCAATATGCGAAAAGTTCTATGTTAATTCTTTTGGATATAATTTGTTTTATAAATGTTTAATAGGAAATGAATAATTTTTATAACAAAAAATTTAGTAACAAATTTTGTACTACTTCATCTTTTACTTTCTTCCCAAGATAATTGTTTGAAAACTAATGGGTAAGTAATTTAAGATGGAATAAATTCATGGATATCTCATATACTGAATGTTCCTTATTTTGTAATCAGTAGTATTAATTCTTTAAATTAATCTCTTAAAATTAATTTCTTAATTATTTTCAAATGTCACTTTTTAGCAATTTGTGTCAAAATCCATTATCCTAGTTACCCAGAGAGCTTGTCGGAATTTAATTTTCAATATAATGTATCTTTTTGGCTGGTTTGTTTGGTTGAATGGTGTTTTATAGCACTGAATCCTCCTGGGACATATTGTCCCAAATAAATAGTTCAAACTTAAAATAATGTTACAAAGATGATGTGAAAATTGCTATAAAATGATGACAGATGAGAAAAGTAAAAAATTTAAAACATGCAAAACCACTGTAGAAAAGAGACATAAAACCGAACATAAAGAAAAACAGCAATGAAGCACAAAATTCAGATGTGAAGGTAAAAACCAATGTCTTTTAAAAACTGAAAGAGTTTAGGATGAGACAAATTACCTAAAATATCTTTAATATTAATAGATGAAGAGTTAAAATGATAAAAACGATGTTTTTTAAACCTAGGACAATCAAGATATGCTTTACAGAGTTTACGGTATT
Organism: Pardosa pseudoannulata; assembly: GCA_032207245.1. NCBI lineage: Eukaryota > Metazoa > Arthropoda > Arachnida > Araneae > Lycosidae > Pardosa > Pardosa pseudoannulata. The sequence continues at coordinate 112,981,063 of CM063508.1, read as the reverse complement.
GCAGTGATCGCAAACTGAAGCAGATTCTCCGAGCAACAAATGAAGATTAGTAAAACGCGTATGACCAATCCGGAGGCGAGTAAGAATACCATGTCTTCTAGATGGCAAAGTATGTATCTTTTTAAACATCCATAATATACTCTAGGACCATATTTTATATAAATTGCCCATTAGCATTGATTACAAAAGTGTAATAAAAGTATAGTTAATAAAAGTATCTCGTATGTCTAGAGTCAGAATTTTGTTTTTTACCTATTAACATCACGTCGTCAATTCAAATGTTCGAAACTAAACTGACACCATTATATTCCTCTTTCAAAATTACATCCTTTTAAAAATTATCTAATATGGTGATATACACTTCAGAAAAATTATGAGAAAAATATTGTAAAATCATATACAATGCTCTTAAAAGTCTTCTTTAATTTGTGCTGTGTTTCCAAAACTTCCTATAAACATTGTCAATAGTATGCAAAAGTAGAAAATGTCTTGCTATTTTCATATAAGACAGTCGAAGATATTAATTTTGTATGTGGAATATTCCCCAAAATCACAGGTATCCGAAACTTTATTCTTAAAAACCTTTATACACTGTCTACCAATAAGTATTTGGACACCTGTGATAGAAAAGAAAAACTAACTTTATTCAAAATCAATAGATGGTAGAACCTCTACGAGAAGCAATTACATCGTGTACTCTCTGCGGCATACTTTCCACAAGTCTTTGTATTACAGCTAGTGGTATTGTCTTCCACTCGGATTGGAGTAGACATACAAGTTACTTCACCGATTTTGGACAGGTAGTGCACCCCTTAATTCGGGGATCCAACTCATCCCAGAGGTTCGCAATAGGGTTCAGGTTTGGGCTCTGGGCTCTAGGCAGGCCAGACCATTGAACTTCATTATCACCATACCAAGCCTTGGTTAACCTAGAAACATGACAACTGGCATTCTCGTCCTGAAAGTAACAGGGATCCAACCCGCAAAACTGCCACAACTTAGGAAGCACATTCTCATCCTAAATAGTACATTAGGCATCGGCTATGAGCTTACCATGAATGGGGACCCAGAGTCCCAGTCCAAACCAGGAGAAACACCCCCAGATCATAATTCCACCTCCGCCGAAATTGACTTTTGACACAATGCATAGTGGCAGGAGACATTCTCTAGGCAGACGCCAGATCGAATAGTCAGACAAATGGTATGCAAAAGTTGCAGATAATGCCTGTCCATTTTTATAATATGTAATTCTGTGTGTGTGCAAACATATTGTACATAAATTGTGGCAATAAGTTTTCCACATTTTAGTTAACTAAACAGATTCCTAAAATTACTTTAATAAAATATCAACTATAATAAAACCCCACAAAAAATTATTATTACAATTTCTCTATAAATTGCTTTCAAGCAAATATTTCTTAAATGTTAGTAATATTACAAGAATTTAAAATTTATTTCAAGTTTAAATATTTTATACATTTAAAAATGCTTGTATACTTCTATATGTAGATACATTGTGAATTTACATTATTTTTATATTCCTCAGTTATTTCCTTAAATTGATAATCCCTGGTAATAAAACCGCAACTATAATAAACAAAGTGTTTTAAGTTTTATATTTTTTACACATTCCCTTGATGCAAATATTCCTTAAATATGAATTATGTTACCAACACTTTAAACATCTTTCCCATTTAAATATATATTTATTGAAAATAAAAACTAAAGGATTTTTTAAAAATATTTCTTACTTTTTTGGGATATTACAATTAATTTTCCATTAAACATAATCCTGAAGTAATCTCTCATTGAGAAGAGTTTACTGTTTAATACAAAACATCTCTGAAATTTTTCGGGTATTGGATTACCGTGTTTCGATATCAAACTTTTTTCTCCCTTCAGATATTACTGGTATATAATTTAGAATTTTAGAATATACGAACTCCTATAAATTTCGTGCATGAAAAGGTAATTATAGGCGAAATAATCCATAATTTGTCTTTTAAAAGAATGTTGAAGACAGGTTCAATATCGTTTTTAATATTTTTGTAGTTTAATCCACATCATGTTTTGGAAAAATGTTCAAGAATACCGAATTTCACTTAAGTTAATCGTCATGTTATTGGATTCCAATAAACTAAATTCTATTTAGGATGTATATACTTGCAATCCTATGATGTTTGTGTTATTTCTAAGACGTCTTTATTGATTTATGTAGCGTACGGATTTCAATAACCTAAGAATTCTGCCCCTTATGTTTTCAACATGTTAAAGTAAACGATTAGATTTGTATTGCAACATTCATGTTCGAAAATAGAACTTTCATCTTATAGATCTTTTCAAAGAATAATTGAGTTTGGGTTCATTTCTCAGAATAAGTACTGTTCAAAATATCTTTACAAGGATGGAGCATTGAGTATCATGCAGTATAGGTTTTAGTTTAAAATCAATACACATGTGGAATATATTTAATAATGTACAAGTTCTTCTTTATCATCTCTCAGATTATGTTTGAAATGTAATTAAATTCGAGTCCACCCTTCAAAATAAGAACAAAGGAAATAATCTTTACGACGAAAAGAAAATTGATATTACAGAATAAAATATAATAACTGAACTTTTTCTTTTATTACTACGCAAAAATTTTTTATAATGTAGACGTTATTCATATTTAAAACACAATAGTACTGGATTCCAATCAACATAAATCTATTTGGTTTTGGTTACATTTTAAGCTCTACAACCAACTTTATGATAATGAATCATTCATTCTACAAATACTTAACTCTTAAGGACAATTCCTGACATCTACTAGTATTCATGTTTACAAAATATTCAAAATTGTTACTACAACACTGAAAAATAAATTCCTACCCTTTCGAAAATTGCTCTGTGCATCTTTAATTAGCGTCTACTTAACCTACCGCTAAGATATTTTAAATTATTTATGTGCCTTGCGGCTTTCGGAAAACTAAGATTATTGTCTCTTATACTTTCAGACTTGTCAATTAAATATACAGTTTTATACTGCAACATGTAGAATTTAAAAAAAGGTGGCATCTCAGAGAATCTGAGAATATTTATATTTAAGTACTACTCAAATCATACAGTCTTCCAATAGTTATTACTGTAATAATATAATGCAAAAAAGTTTAAATACCGATGGTTTTATTTTATAAATGGACTAAATAATTTTTAGTATACAAAATTTCATTATTTAGGAACTAGGAATTAAACTAGTACAATTTGTTTAGTAAAATAATGAATTAAACATGCAGGTGTTACTCGTAAATTTTAAGATTATTTTAGGTACTTTTAAGCATGTAAGGACTGGGTGTTTCATATTGAATGGGATAAAAAGAAAACATTATGAACGTTGTAGTTAATATGTTTAGAAAGTTCAAATTTACCTCAAAACTATATTTATTCAAGTTTCTACAGGTGTTCAATATGTGCCCCTCCGGTGACACGATAAATATCTACACGGTAATAAATCTCCTGTTAGCTAACGTTACATGGCCATTTTCCGTGCCCCAAAATGGCAAATTATGTAATTAACTTTGCCACATAAGTGGAACGTGGCATCATCGATAAACACCAATGTCTTCTCGAAACCATTCACGTAGAGATTTTCTTGAAATTTCACACAGAAATTCTTACGCAACTGTTTGTCAGTAGGTTTTAAAGCGTGTACCATCTGATATCTGTAGGGCTTGAATTGGAGACTCTTCCGTAAAACACGCCACACTGTTGTGTGAGGAA
>CM063508.1:112967301-112969801 GCA_032207245.1 Pardosa pseudoannulata | reverse complement strand
AAGAAAATTGCTGCCTTTCTCTATATACTTTAGGAATCGTACTGTAACCGTACTGTTAAACTTTCAGATGTCTGTAATCACTTTAATATGTATTAACCTTTCTAGTATTCACACAGTATTATAAAGACATACTCTCTTGAACAAGATCTACCCTTTATAGAAATACGATACGATTTTACTTTCAAACATTGAATAATAGTGTGATATTCTACCTGGTAACGCATAGTCACATGCATTATACTACATTAAATCTCAGACCTCCTCACATGGGTTTGATCACATTATAGAGGCGTGTTTGATGCATAGAGTCAACAATTTAAAACCAATTATTCTAGGACCAGAGAATGCAGTTATATTAAGCTTAAAAAATAAATATGATTGCAAAGGATTATTACATTAACACATTATAGAGGCGTGTTTGATGCATAGAGTCAACAATTTAAAACCAATTATTCTAGGACCAGAGAATGCAGTTAAATTAAGCTTAAAAAATAAATATGATTGCAAAGGATTATTACATTAACACATTATACAGGTGTGTTTTAATGCATAGAGTCAATAATTTAAAATCAATCATTCTATCACTCAGAGAATGCAGTTAAATTAAGATTAAAAAATAAATATAATTGCAAATGATTATCTAACCAACTATAAAAATCATCTAAAAAGGTTTTAGAATCTGTCTACTATATTTCTATCTTTAGGTTAATGCTTTATCAAATTATGATTATATGCTAATAATAATAATTTTTGTAAATACAGAAATCCTGCTCATCTTATTTTTTATACTTAAGTAATATCATCGCTATTTATCCTTCGAGTGATGACATGAAAAGGAAAGTAATTTGATAGTTTTATTCAGAGTCAAAGATTCCGTAACAAATAGAAAAAAATACCACGTTCGTCACCTAATCAATATATCGGCCTAGCATACACACTGAATAACTACTACTGTGAGGCCCAATAAAGAAACTTCGATTTATGGAAACGACATTCTCATTTATCCTGATACCTTATGTATGCCATCAAAATCAATTATGCCCAACCAATAAATCAATTTCAAAACATTCTTTAACGACATTACATCACCACGTTGAAATATCCGCCCTCAAATTTCTCTAGAGGTTTTCAAGGACTCTGAAATTACGTTTCATCATCTTGTAAAAATTAGTTTGTGTAATGGAGATCATTTTTAATGTCTCCAGGCTTCGCGTGGTAGCGAAAGATGAATGGCATTCACTCATTCCTGCATTTATTATTTGAGAATAAGCCACGAGAAAATTAAAATGAGATTTGAAAAGACAATTGAGTCTAAAAATTAATTTACTTTTGTTATTGTTTTATTTATCTAAAATTCATTGTTCTCGTATAAAGATTTGAGTACTGAAAGAAGTGGTCTAGAACAATACTTCAAGCTTTTGTCAGATTTTTTGAAGAAACTGAACATGAAAAAGACAATGTACATGCATACATACATGCTTTTAAAGTAATTTGCTTTATACATACTTTATACATACATGCTTTTAAAGTAATTTGAGTAGAGTCCAATGTAAATTCTTAAATAGTTGACTATTTTTCATGAATTAAGTGAATGTTTTATATAATTACAAATGAAAAGAGATGTAAATGATGAAACTGAAAATAAAGTAAATCTTCTGTAAATTTTGTCCTAGGGTCCTTTAACATACCAAAAACCTATTTAAACTCAGCATGAATAGCCATGCAGACTTTTACTAAATTTTGTCCAACAATTTCGAATTACATAGTGTCTGGAATGAACGTGTGCTTCATTTCATTGTTGATATGTTGCACAGTCATGCCAGTCGAGCATAAAACTCCTCAATTCCTATTTTAAAACATTTCAACTAATCACAAATTTATAACTTCAAATAGGCTCGTCACAGAGTGGAGTTGAGTAGTAGAATTTAGTTGAGAGTTTTCGCTTAGTTAAATATAAGTATATAGATGTTGAAAGCTGTAACAAAAACGTAAATGAAATATATGAATTTATTTATTTGACTTAAAATAAATTTAAAAAAAAATTGAGATATTTTTATCAGTATTAAAATAAACATCCATAAAAATGAAATGAATTGTTCTTATTTGAATCTTGAATTATAAATCTAAGTTCATTAGTTTTTAACTCATAATTTATTTTACTATAAGCGCTACCGAGTAGAATTACAATAGGATTTATCGAATACAAAATAATATAATTACAAACATAATGCAAGACGCCATGGTAATGATACGTTGCTACAATATTTTTCTGTAATTTTTAAGAAGAGCAAAGATTATATTTCTGTTATATCTCCAGATTATCAAGGAAATTTGTTTCAACTTTTCACGTCGTTTATATTCTAGACTAAACTCACTCCCAAGTGAATATATCTACTGTATTTTAGAGACAACACTTTTAACTTTTCACCTTGGTTGAAACATGGACGTGACATGATTCCTTAAATTTACTTAAGAGGTTTCCCCAAAGGGAACCTAACAA
>CM063508.1:112932301-112957301 GCA_032207245.1 Pardosa pseudoannulata | reverse complement strand
TAAAAGTTACTGAAAACTAAATTAAACAAATTAACTAAGCTGAAAATATGTTTTGTTACGTTCTAAAACATTACACTAATGAAATTATTATAATCAGAGACACATATGGAAAAACAAATTTGCACACCTCCAAAAGATAATGCTGTAAAATGCTAGAAATGCAATGGCACTGTATATTATAGCCGAATAAATTGTAGCTGTAATAATTGTATGAAAATGTTTTAAATTCTTAATCTTTCAGATCAACGTCGTTGTGATTCACTAATTCACCGCCGACAGATTTTGAACACACAAGTTATTCAAATCTATTGAAAGTTGTGTTTAGTGTACGAACCAGACGTGATAAGGAAGCAGATTTTTCGTTTTTGTTAAACGGTGTCGAAGTTATTCAAAATTGTCAAATGCTGCGACCGGCCTTGCGTTACCGGTGTTACACACTGCATTCACGATTTAATTCTATATTCACGATTTAAATTCTATAGGTTTCCGCACATAAATAAATTCATGTTTAGTAACCACGGAGATAACAGCGAGACAATTGTTGACCCTTGATAAGCTATTTCCATTCTCACGCGGTAAACTAGTATGACATTGGAAACGTATATGGAGATATAACATATGTCAAAATTCCGATGATCATTACAGAGAGATCAACTAAAATATTGTTATGGTATTTTGTAACGATTATTTTCAGATAATAAATCTTGTTTCTTTTTATTTGATGAGGAACTTTGACCTCATATTCTAAAACTATATTATTAGTTAACAATGAGAAAACTGTGTCTCCTAACTGAATTAATGAGAAAATGTAATGAAGTCTCCAAATCAGCTAATGCTAAATATAGTGGACTGTAGTACTTGAAAAAGGTTTCGAATTAACTTCAACTTATCGGGTGAAAGGATTATTGTTTTCATGGTTTTTGTTCTCCATCAGGGATTATTAGTGGAGACAGGATCCCTGGCTTAATGGAAATGAGATGATATTAATAGGATATACATAGCCATTTCAAAAATATTATCCACTTTTCTGTTTATTTCCCTTGTAAATGACTTTGATGTTCTTTGTTATTTTTCGTAGTTTTATAATAAAATAGTATCTTTATTAAAAACTCTAAACTGATTTTTTATGACATAGAAACAATTTATTTTTTTATGATCTATATTTATTGAGAAGATATTAAGAAAAGCAAGTTTAAAAATAAAATGCAATACTTTAACACATTTGAAATAAACTTGGTTACGGAAATTGATTCAGTAATTTTATAATATGTTTTTTAATTTTTTATTAGGAAGAAAATATTACAGACAGTCTTGTGCGCATTTGAGAAATCACTTTACATTCAAGTTTTTTCTCAAATTGAGAATTATATGCCTTAACTACTACACCTTGTATACTTAATTGAAATCAAATATAAATTATTTGCTTTGAATTACGGAATATTATAGAGTGTCTAATTCCTTTGGAGAACATTTTTTTTGCAATTTTTAAATAATCTTTAATTTTTTAATATTCCATTATTTTGAGGTAACAAAAAACCTGACAAACAAAACTTGTTCACAGTTTGTAACATGAAATAAATAACAAACTAAATTCCATTTTAAATTTCTATATCATTTTCAGACAACCAGTCATAGAGATATGGAATAGTAAAAATATTGGATGTAAAACATCTGAAATATTTTATACGTATTCAATGCCATATTATAGAAATGTGTTTTTCTCACAAAACTTTAAAAGATCCATATATTATCCACTTAAGTGAATTCTAATATTTTATATTACATCATTATTTTTTTCATATGTTTATATTTTATTAGACTATTCTCATTATTCACTAAATGCAATGTAAAAGTTGTAGAGCTTAAAAAATTGCCCATGAAAAGCATCTCTTTGACTTTAAAATTGAAACAACATTAAAATTAATAAATAAATAAATTTGCTTTAATTTTCACTATACCTAAAAATTATGGTAATGGATGTGTTAGATTAACTTTAGAGTAATAGTATATTTCAGTTACATCTAAGTGTCACTTAAATTAATGCTGATTCATGAACTGACGAGTGACAAATGCAAATAAAATATCTACATAATATTTATTTTTAAATTTTTTTAAATATAACAACAAACGTATTTCTCTTTATTCTGTTAAAGTGTTACTTATAAAATGTAAACTGTTTATAAATATTTAACTGAAAGTAAGGTCGGTCATCAAAACCGAAAAAGACACACTTTGTTCATCAGTTTTATATGATTAATATTTGCATTTTAGCTTTGAGCTGAACAACATCACTTTTCCTTTATGACATATGTATGTATATGGAACTTGTGGGCACAAAAGATCTTTGCCACCAATATTAATTTTCTTTGCGCAGTTCCAAGAAAAGTAACTGACATATAATCGAGTCTGATACATGTTTGTGGTTCCGTTAATTGTCTCTTTGAATAACGCCAGTACTTCTTTATACAACAGTTCAATATTTTCTCACCGTGAATGAGAAAATCAATACATGGCAAGCTCGGATAAAGATAGTTTATTAAAGCATTGGAATGCGAATGTCATTAATCTTTTAGTCATGAAAGAATTGATGGAGCTGTTCATATATTACACCAGAGATCCAAATTTAACACTTGCTATTTTAAGCATTAATATGTTTAGTTACGAATTTTACGTTTTAAAGATATTTTTTTTAATCGCTTTAAACAAAAAATACACTGCTTCTGTTGTATAATAATCTATAATTTTTTATCTTTCCTTACAGAGAAAATAAAATATGCTTTTTTATCAAAACAAAAATGTTAAGCATGCCAGAAAAATATTTTTAAAATCCAATAACATTAAGAGATTTAATTATATTAATAATTAATGTTTAACACATGTTATTTTGTTTCATTGCTTCTTTTAACATTTATATAGTTTGCTTTGCGATCCAGATCCCAGCAGATTCTCTCAACATGTTCACACTGCATTTGTCACTCTACCACACATCTATGTTTGATATTTTCTAATGAAAATTTTCTACATATTTACTCCTAATTTTATTGTAGTGCGAAGAAGACCAAGTGGTGATGCATAATATGTGACTTGATATTCATATTACAATCCATGGTACAAAATAAAGTAACTAAATTGTTTATAATGTCTTTTTAAGTATGTGACTTTTATTTAAAATTAATACATACATCTCAAAATGCCTTCGAAGCTTCACATTTCATTTTACTAAGCCTATAATGAGATGTATGATCCTTCAAAATGTCTCTGATTTGAAGCCTAATATAAAAATATTTCTTTTCAATTTCGTCTCACTAAGTCTTTAACCCCTTAACAAGCCCGCTCGAGTTAACTCGAGCACGCTAAACGTTCCAAACTGTGCACACTCGAGATAATTCGAGCTGCGTTGTACTTTATGTTGCTATAATCTTTCACACTCAAATGCAATGAAGAATTGAAAATAATAATGTGAAAGCAAAAACAAAAAAGCAATCGTATTATTGATATTTATCATTTACATGGAATTGTAAGCTTTCAAAACTTAAAAAAAAATTAAATTGTGCATTAAGGGGTTAAGCAAATATTGAGATGTGTAAATGCTTCAACATACAACTTGACAAACAGTTTTATTATACTTAATATGGGGAGGTCGTACGAATACACAACCAATCTTACAGATTCACATGCGGTTCATTAAGCATGTTTATCTCTTCTGGATCCAGTAGTATTCTTTGCTGCCATTTTACGAAAAGAATTGCCAGTGATCCTAGGGACACATTACAGAGCAGTTTTTTATGTAACTTCCTTGTAAACTGATTATGACGATACTAATCGTAAGGTTAACCCATACACACCGATTAAATTGTTGCCAATTTAATTTTTGTTTTAGGTTCCTTAGGGTGTTTCAGATGCATAACATTATTTCAGGTATTTAACCGTCGTTTCTAATTACACTACCTTCAGAATTTTCCACGATTAATACTGTATATATATATATATATATATATATATATATATATATATATATATATAATATATATATATATATATATATATATATATATATATATATATATATATATAATATATATATATATAAATATATATATATATATATATACATATATATATATATACATATATATACATATATATATATATATATAAATATATATATATATATATATATATATATATATATATATATATATATATATATATATATATATAAATATATTATATATACATATATATATATATACATATATATATATATATATATATATATATATATATATATATATATATATATACATATATATATATATATATATATATATATATATATATATATATATGTATATATATATATATATGTATATATATATATATATATATATATATATATATATATATATATATATATATATATATATATATATATATATATATATATATATATATATATATATATATATATATATATATATATATATATATATATATATATATATATATATATATATATATACGTGTGTGTGTGTCCTCTGTAAAATTACGAACTAGGTCCATCTCTCTTTTTCTGTACGTTATTATATTTAAATCTCGGTGAAATATATTCCATCTTTGAAGTAGCGATGCATACAACAAAATCTTAATCTTCGGAAGGTTTATGACTCAAATCATTCAATCCTTCATGAGTTACCACTTTTGTTTCTTTAGAGTCAGATACATAGACTTAGTTGAGATTTGTGATCACTCTCTAAGATCGTGGATGCCACAGGTTCTTCCTTTATGAGACTCTGATCAGTGTACGATTCTAATGGAATGGGTAAGGGCAGAGAAACGTCATGATTTACAGTCTTTAGCAGTGCACACGCCAGGATACTGTATTTTATGCAATTTTGGAGACCAATGATACTGGTAAAGGAAAAGTTACAGCGTGCGGCATGATCCCAGTGGTCGCACCAAACCATAGTTATGGCATTGGTACCAAATGCACTGATTTTGGGGTTGACAAGGTGTATTTCATATTTCTCTCTATTTGAGGGGAGGGTAATTGTGTGAGGGACGATAAATTATTTTCGTAGATTATAGTAACATTTCTTGGATTGTTGCAAAAATTAAGCAATTATGCACTCCCACCATAGCATCATATATTTCACTAAAATATAATTTTGCGGCTAATTTATTTAATTTCATTTTTTAAACCTTACGGGCTGGAAATTTTTCAATGCATTATTCGTAATCAGCAATATAAAATCTGTCTGAAATATCTTTTCATCCTTATGCGATGATGGGATAATGTCAACCAGTGAAGTCTTGCCAGTATTTCCCTAATAAATAAATATCAATTAAGTTCCCAAGTTTCATTAAAATCAAATTAAATAAACTAAACAGTAATCTATATAGATTGTAAATCTAAATCTATTATTTTAGTTTATGTAGAAAACTAATTTATTTATCATAATCCTATTACGTAAAATCGAGGAAACTCCTCAACAGTTTCTTCACAGCTGAAAATTATAAACTACACATTCGACACAGCAGAAATATTCCGGAAGGGGTGGACAATACAAAGGAAAATTATAAAATATCCAATTAAAGTTTTGAAATATTGTGTAAATAAAAATAATTTAATCACGTTCAATGTTTATTTAAATTAGATAATATTCGCAAAAAAACATTATTTATAAGGCATTTTAATATGTATTTATTGTTTCTAGATTGTTACGAAATGGTCAGCGAACTCAACAAACATAGAGCATTAAAATAAATCTATGAATCCGTTTTATATTTCCACTTCATTTGGATTAATAAATTTAATTAAAAGGTTGAAAAATCTGGTATTTTTAAACGTACTGCTTTGGTGTAGTACATTGCTGTTGTTATTTCAAAGCCATTAATAACCCGAATTTGCTTTATATCGTCTTTAACTATAGTAAAATGCCACTGAACTATATTACAATATTCAAATATAGAACAAAAGTCAAGGAAATATGCTAAAAAATATATAAAAAATTAAAAAGGAAAATAAGCACTCCACGTACTACATCTGAAAAATTTTTTGCCAAAGTCCACTCTTTTACTTCCTTCTACTCCAGCAACCCTAGACTTTTTCCATTATCCTGTGCTGATGCGTTCGTTGTTCCATTGTCCTGTGAACAATGCGTCCTTTCTCGGCGCTGTCCAGAAGAACCGAGACTCTAAAGATGGTCCTGAATCACCTCCTGGAGACCAATCACAACTGTCCAAAACTTGGTGAAGTTTAAGTTCAATCGTTTTCCCATCACACGCTTCCTGGAGTCGCGAAAAAATACTTGGGCATGGAACCCACAAACTGCGAGTGCGGAGAGAAAATCAGTTTCATCAAACCTTATGTAAAACATAGCTGCACTCTTACACGTACAATAGAATAAAAATATCTCATATAAATCGACTTATATTTTAACAGTTATACCAACAAATTTTCAAAAAGGAATTTTGAAGCAAAAATATAAGATAACCATGAGGATTAATAGGAAACAATATTCTAAAAATTAAAAAATTGAATGTAAAAAAATAATGTTTTAAAATTATTTTATTTGTGACATTTGCTATAGATCAATTTTATGTATACAATACTTTAAGTTAATAAATTAATTTAATAATTTCTAAAAAATGTTTTCAAAAATGTATTGTCACTTTAAACAATATGCTATTAAACTAATCATTCTAACTGCTTCTATATCCAACGAATTTTACAAAATACTGACCATTAGGTCAGAATTTTGTAAAAAAGTTTATTTAAATAGCTTATTAGACTAATGTAAAATAGTTTACTAGACGCATGTAAAATAGTTTATTAGACACATAATAAATATATGCCTCTTTAACAGGAACATGGAAAATATAATTTCCATTTCTAAAAAGCAAGAATATAGTTTAACACTATCTACAGACAATTCTTTATATATTATAATAAAGTATACTACCGAGAATTGTCCAAAAATTAAATTTCTCCTCGGTAGATGTTTTGGCTTTTCTTATAGTGTAAGAAATGTTTCTCGAACAAAAAGATACCCCAAAAATATATTTAATGATAAAATAAACTTTACATTAAAAAATAGAACATTAAACAAAGAAAATCAGTAAATAAACAGTTTATTTACTATTGTCTGTAATAATTGTTTTTAATAGCAAATTATTATCTTTGTGTCATAAAAGTAATAAATATATTCTTAATTAATAATAATTCCTAGAAGTTATCATATATAGACTAAAATTATTTCTAAACTGTGTGTTATTCTTTAGGTCATCATTAGGCTACCGTTGTCATTAATTATTGAAAAGTATTAAAAATTGGAATATTATTTAGTCTAACAGAAATATTTTAATTTTTTGTGCAACTACTAAAAATGTCTATTTTTAAAAGAACTATTCAATTATAACATAATTAAATATTAAATTACGTTACTTCAATTTCTCTCTTTCGGGGAGATGGGAAAATGCATAATACCACTGCCTTGTTGTATATTACAATGCCTAAGAAGTATAAATATTTATCGATACAGAATTTTAAACCAATTAAACAAATTGATATACAACAAATCAGTAATTAAACAAAAGAAATATAACATTATATTTGAGGTAATGAATAGGAAAATATAATCAATTAGAACTTGAGTACTTTAGAAAAAATGATTACTAAGAATCTTTTATTTCTTAGGATAAAACACATATAAAGTTTACAGTTAATAATAATAGAATATTTTAACACGTCGCTTTTGAAATTACACACACAGCTTTAGAAAGAAAGTATTACAAAAATAACCAGCTTTTAATTTTTTAAACACATTAAAGTTTAAAAAACCTTATCCGGCTTTTTAAACTTTTAAAAATAAAATTTATATATATATATATATATATATATGTATATATATATATATATTTATATATATATATATATATATATATATATATATAATATATATATATATATATATATATATATATATATATATATATATATACATATATATGTATATATATATATATAAAAATATATATATATATATATATATATATATATATATATATATATATATATATATATATATATATATATATATATATGTATATATAATATATATATATATATATATATATATATATATATATATATATAAATATATATATATATATATATATATATATATATATATATATATATATATATATATATATATATATATATATATATATATATATATATATAATATATATATATATATATATATATATATATATATATATATATATATATATATATATATATATATATATATATATATATATATTTATAAGAAGTAAAAGGGATAAGAAGTTAAGAAAACTAAACGTCTACGAAACAGTATCTGATACCCTAAGGTGACAGTGTACATTACAAAGCATTTCTAAACATTATTCACTAATAATTTTCTGTGCATTGAAGATGAAATGTAATTTATAAATTGCATTTCATCTTCAATAAAAATCTGATATAAAGATTCTGATTAAAAAGCTGATAATTAAAAAATTTATATTTGGAAAAAAAATTGTTAATATTCAAAACATTCCTTTCGCATTTATAACTTTTTATTCTAATCTTGATTCATTATTCCTTATAAGTTTCTGTTACATATTTTGTGTTATTATTTTGTCAGTAAATTGAATATTTAATCTAAAGAAATATTTTTATTTGTATGCTGAATTTTCTTTCAAAATTTGAACGTTTTTATATTTAAATTAAATTTTAGTTACACAAATTATTATACAATATACAACTGTTAGAACAATGCCTTATATCAATATATAAGTACAAAGGATGAGTTTAATACTTGATAAGTATCAAGTGCATTACAAAGATAATTTAAAATTAGAAACTGATGCTTATAAATATGTGTACATATTCAAGCAATATACATAAGTGACATTTAACCAATTTCTGAAGTTCCAAAAACTATTTAATACTTGAAATTTTTTAATAATTTAAAAACTCATTTTGTCATGTAATTTTGACATTTTATTTCCTTTTAATCTATACGAAACATTTTCATGTCTGTACATTGATTTTCCTTTTAAAAATTTAACTTTTTACATTTAAATGAAGTCTTAATAATCTAAATTAAGCTTAGAACATTATTTGATACAAATATATATTTTAGTGTATGTTGGTAGTGTCTGATAATATTTTTAATTGAAATTGTGTACAAGGAGCACTTGAAGAATTAAGCAAATTTTTTCAAAGTAGTACTTTCAATACAGTCTTTCGAGATTTTAATTTATTTATTCTTCAATTTACAAGTACAGAAAGTTTCTTAACTTTAAATTATTAATTTGTTAAATCAATCTGCATTGTTCACCACACATTTAAAGATAAGATAGGATTCGGAGGCAAACCCACATTAAATGAATATTCCCAACAAATATTTTCTACAAAAATCAGCATATTTAAATGTTTCTTTCAAATATTTATTATTTTTAAATAATAAAAAAACACTTTAAAGTTATTAAATCATGCAGTTAAACACTAATATGTGGTTTTATTAGTATATCATAAACAATTATGCCTCTTTCCTTAATGTCGTACTATACAATGAAAATGTAATTTAAATACAAACTACATTTTAACCCCTTTAGAATTAATAATTATTCAGGCTTATTCAAGATTAATTTATTTGCTGGATATTGTATATTTGTAAAAGAAATCCCCCCTATTATGTGTAAATGTATTAAACCTCAAGCCGAAGCAAACCAGCCAGAAATCTTTTGATATTTTGTATTAACCACAGAGACTGTATTTAGAATTAGTGGAATGTACAGAGAAACGGAATTCGTAATTCTGTAGATTCTTGACATGATCTCTGAATTTGCTCGCATTAATGTAATGAGGCATGCAACAGTTACAGGCTCTAGTTAACACAGAGAGTATTATTCAGTTTAAAAGATGAAAAGACGTTAAAAATTGAGATCTTCCTATCAGATGATAATAAATATTTCAAAGGCGTATAATATGTAACAAAATAATTTTGTAATCTTCATGTAAATTATAAAAATGATAAAAAGTAAGTTTAATAAAAATAAAGAAAAAATAAATTACTAGAAATATAATGCTTCTTGTTCTGATATTTTCGTATTTATTGAAATTGATTTTTAAATATTTTATCTTTAATTATGTGTAAGCCTGACTAATATCCCCCATGTTTACAATGTCATTAAAAATAAAAAATAAATAAAATAAAAAAAGCATAAATACGTTTCGCTTTTTTCAGTGAGTTAACACAGGTCTCAGTAAAATGAATTTAAAATTAAATTAAAAGGAATGAATTCAAATAATGAGAAGAAATTAAATTTAGAATTAAGAAATAATATTATACCACGAGTGAGACTTATTTTATATTATAGAATTTATATTCGATATAACGACATGACATATGACGCCATTAATAGAATCCTTTGTATCTGATGTGTAAAAACAATTATCTCTTATGTTTTGTTTAAATAAAGATAAATAGTTTGGTTTTGGAGAGCTATGATTTAATTTTTGTTACACGCGGGTTAATGAGACCGATGCCTACTGTTTAAAGCTGATTCCGAAAGTCTAAAAACATGCATGCCATTGTGGGATTCAAACTCCGGTACTGAAGATCAGCGTCTTAGCTATTCGGACATCTTTTGGCTAGAGGTAAATAAACTATATAAGTTAGAAACATTCTACTAATTCAAATTACACTCTACTAAGATGAATGTATTTTTGATCAGCATAGTTAGATTTTTTAGCATAATTCAATTTTTTTTGCTTGTTCTGTTTAAAATCTTTTTAGCATTTACTTAATAAAGTAAATGCACCGCAAAATTCTGTTAATGACAGCAATGCTCAGCAATACATAACATCAAAAAAGCAGCAATACACATTTAAGGTAATTTCTCCTGATATATGCCTGGATTTATTTTCTCTAAGAAAAAAACAAATTTTCAATAATACATTAAATAAAGTTACAATTTGTTTATTGTTTTCAAAAAATTTTTACATCCAATAAATATGTAAAACTATCTGGTAATAACGCCAACCATTGTAAGAACTGTAATGTAATAACGAATTCTTAAAGAGAGACATTATTTGTGGGTATTTCATTTTACTTTATCGTTCGGAGAAGTGACCGAATGTTGAAGAGAGTATAAAAGAAACAAATTCAAAATAAGAATCATTATGTCCTTTTATTTTATAGATTCATGTTCATGAATTATAAAATACTTAAGTTTAAATGTGCATATTACTTAAATTTATTCTTCTTATTTCTTTATACATTTGATCTAAGTTACTTCTGTATTTGCCCCGATTACTGTATTTTAAAGACATTTAATAAATTACACATTAATTTTGTTTACTGCATGTAAAACAATATCTTTCGGATTATATTTAGTATAACTATGAAAATTAGTTTTAAATTCAGAAAATAATTTATTAAGATAAAGGCTTAAGAGTTACAAATGTTTGTATTTCTGTTTTCCTCTGGTATAGCACAACTGTGACTACACTTCAGACAGTCTTCCTTCAATAATCGGTATAATAGCTTGCTTGGCACACATGCGCTAATAATAAATGCATCGGAATTACCCTTGTTTTTTTTCGGGAAATGTATAATTTAGTTATAGTCTCAGTATATTAATATCATAATATTTTTTATTTGCCTTTAAATTTTTTGATAGATTTTTAGCAATAGTAATACAGTTAACTACAGCTGAAAGAAACTGTCATCAGTGTAAAAAAGAATAATGTGTAGGAAATATTAATGATAAAAAAACAGTTTCCTAAAATAAGAGCATATTTTATTTGTACAGAGACTCGCACATTTTTTAGACGATTTTCGTTAACGATATTAAAAAACCTTTTGTTGCGAAATAAATAACTGAAATTGTACTATGTTCTTAAAAATCCAAATTATGGTCTGCGGGTTGAGAGATTTGTAAGAGCTTTGACAGAGTAAGTTTTCAGAATATTTCAAACCAAAAAAATAGTATTTATTAATTTAATTTTGTGACATTAATAAACATGGTCTAAAATTTGTTTGGACAGTCTCTGTAAAAATGAAAAAGTAAAAGTCTTAATGTTATTAATATTGCAATTGGTTTTTAAATATGAGAAAAAACAACTTTAAAATGAGGATGACTTTTGATTTTGGGTATAATCACAAAAATGTAAAAAAAAAGAAGAAAACTATAAAACACTTTTCTGTAACAGCAATATTTTGGAATTTTGCCTAAAGAGTTGTGTCTGAAAATACGATGTACTTAGATGAAAGAAAATAACTAAAAACTACTCCGTGATGAGAGAAATGAATGAAAGCAAAACATAAATAAATAAATTTAGGTTTTATTAAATCCTCCAACGACATCTTCAATGAAATTGCAATTACACAGATATTTGCCAAAGAGAGCTACGCTTTGCGCCTGACTCCCCAAAGTTGTCAATAAATAAGTTGATTGTGCTATAAAATTTTTATTTTAATCGAATATCGTAAAAAGCTTTATAATGCGATAAAAAAGACGAAACATTTCTCTAGGGAATAATGAAAGTATTCCATATTTAATGTTTAAATTTTCATCTGAAGTACTTAACGCTCCGAATTTATGGTTCGGCCTTATTACCAGTAACGTAGTTAAGGATTTTTAAATTTGGACTCACTTCGGGGCATTAAAAGCTAATGAAAAAAGTTGCATGTCAGGAATTAACTTTGGATGTAAATGATGAACATATTGGGAGAATGGGAAGAAGAAATAAAAGAGAATTATTATCATGAAATAGTGTAAGTAGTTCAGCATTAAAACGCACAAGCAATTTAAATTATATAATTTTTTATACTCGGACATAAAATATTTTAGATTAGCCAAAAAAGGTTTATGAAAGAATGTAAATATATCAGTAATAGAATTAAGAATAAAGTTACCCATATTTCTTCTTGCCTTTAGAAACATCAAATGGCAATTTCTAATTCTAATTCTAGTTCTAATTATTCTTTAGATTGCCACACGCACATTACAAGTAGTTTAAATTGTACACAGAATCTCTGGAGAATAGATAAAAATTTTACTTCTAGATAATCAGGAAAGAAATTAATATTTTTATTAATTTATAAAATAAATTTCGCCTTTTTAATCAAAACGTTCCTTCGGAAAATAAATTAATTACTTATCGAACCTATAGTAAAGATCGGAACAGAAATCCTGTTCTTAATGTATTAAAAAAAGTTTTCCCTAGAGTGTAAATATATCAGTAATAGAATTAAGAATAAAGTTTGCAATATATCTTCTTGGCTTTAGAAACATCAAACGGCAATTAAGTTCTTATTATTATTTTGATCTCCAAATGCATATTTCAAGTAGTTTAAATAGTACACAGACTCTCTGGAGAATAGATAAAAATTTAACTTCTAGAGAATAAGTAAAAAATCCATATTTTGTATTAAATTATAAAAATACATTTGACTTTTTTAATTAAAAGGTTCCTTCTGAAAAGATATTAAATACTTATTGGACTTACAGTTAAGATCATAATAGAAATCCTATCTTCTATTCCTGATGAATAATATAAGTTTTTTCAAAGAATATAAATATACCAGCAATATAATGAAGAATAAAACACCTCATATTTGTTCTTGGCTTTTGAAACATTAAATGACAATTTAGTTCTAATTATTCTTTCGATCTCCAAACGTACAATTCAAGTCGTTTAAATAGTACAGAGAATCTGTGGAGAATAGATAAAGATTTAAATTCTACAGAATAAGTAAAAAATAATATTTTTATTAATTTATAAAAATAAATTTGGATTTTTCAATCAAAAAGTTCTTTCTAAAACGAAATTATATACTTATCGGACATACAGTTAAGACAACAATAAAAAACCTATTTTAAATCAATAAAATATGTTTTATCAAAGAATGTAAATATACCAATAATAAAATTAAGTATAAAGTTTCCCATATTTCTTCTTCACTTAGAAACATCGAATGGCAATTTAGTTCTTATTATTCTTTTGATATCTAAACACACATTTCGAGTAGTTTAAATAGTACACAGAATCACTAGAAAATAGATAGAAATTTTACTTCTAGAGAAAAAAGAAAACAATTAATGTTTTTATTAATTTATAAAAATAAATTTAGCTTTTTCAATCAAAAAGTTCCTTCTGAAAAGAAATTAAATTCTTATCGGACGTACAGATAAGATAATAAAAAAATCCTATTTTAAATCAATAAAAAAATTTTCTAAACAATATAAATATATCAGTAATAGAATAATGTTTTCCATATTTTTTGTTGGCTTTAGAAACATCAAATGGCAATTTAGTTATGGTTATTCTTTTCATCGACAAACGCACATTACAACTAGTTTAAATAATACACAGAATCTCTGGAGAATAGATAAAAAGTTTACTTCTAGAGAATCAGAAAAGAAATTAATATTTTTATTAATTTACACAATAAATTTCGCTTTTTTAATCAAAAAATTCCTTCTGAAAAGAAATTAATTACTTATCGAACGTATAGTTAAGATGGTAGTAGAAATCCTGTTCTTAATGAATAAAATTTTTTTTCCCTAGAATGTAAATATATCAGTAATAGAATAATGTTTCCCATATTTTTTGTTGGCTTTAGAAACATCAAATGGTAATTTAGTTCTGATTATTCTTTTGATCTGCAAACGTACATTTCAAATATTTTAAATAGTACAGAGAATCTCTGGAGAATAGATAAAAATTGAACTTCTACGGAATAAGTAAAAAAAATCATATTTATATTAATTTATAAAAATTCATTTTGCATTTTTAATCAAAAAGTTCCTTCCGAAAAGATATTAAATACTTAGTGGATGAACAGTTAAGATCATAATAGAAATCCTATTCCCTATTCCTAATGAATAACATAATTTTCCAAAGAATATAAATATACCAGTAATATAATTAAGAATAAAACTCCTCATATATCTTCTTGGCTTTAGAAAGATTAAATGGCAATTTAGTTCTGATTTTTCTTTCGATCTCTAAAAGCAAAATTCAAGTAGTTTAAATAGTACAGAGAATCTCTGGAGAATAGATAAAAATTTAACTTTACAGAAAAATTTAAATAAATCATATATTTATTAAATTATAAAAATACATTTCGCTTTTTTAATTAAAAGGTTCCTTCTGAAAAAAAATTAAATACATATTGGACGTACTGTTAAGACCATAATAGAAATCCTATATCCTATTCCTAATGTATAACATAAGTTTTCCCAAAGAATATAAATATACCAGTAATATAATTAAGAATAAAACTCCTCATATATCTTCTTGGCTTTAGAAACATCAAATGGCAATTTAGTTCTGATTATTCTTTTGATCTCCAAATTCACATTTCAAGTAGTTTAAATAGTACACAGAATCTCTGGAAAATAGATAAAAATTTAACTTCTACAGAATAAGTAAAAAAAATTCATATTTTTATTAAATTATAAAAATAAATTTGACTTTTTTAATTAAAAGGTTCATTTTGAAAAGATATTAAATAATTATTGGACGTACAGTTAAGATCATAACAGAAATCCTATCCCCTATTCCTAATGAATAGCATAAGTTTTTCCAAAGAATATAAATATACCAGTAATATAATTAAGAATAAAACTCCTCATATACTTCTTGGCTTTAGACAGATTAAATGGCAATTTAGTTCTGATTTTTCTTTCGATCTCTAAAAGCAAAATTCAAGTAGATTAAATAGTACTGAGGATCTATAGAGAATAGATAAAAATTTAACTTCTACAGAATAAGTAAAAAATTAATATTTTTATTAATTTATAAAAGTAAATTTCACTTTTTTAATGAAAAAGTTCATTTTGAAAAGAAATTAAATCCTATTTTAAATCAATAAAAAAATTTTCTAAACAATATAAATATATCAGTAATAGAATAATGTTTCCCATATTTTTTGTTGGCTTTAGAAACATCAAATGGCAATTTAGTTCTGGTTATTCTTTTGATCGACAAACGCACATTAAAAGTAGTTGAAATAGTACGCCGAATCTCTGGAGAATAGATAAAAATTTTACTTCTAGAGAAACAGGAAATAAATAACATTTTTATTAATTTATAAAATAAATTTCGCTTTTTAATCAAAACGTTTCTTCTGAAAAAAAAATAATTAAATACTTATTGGACCTACATATAAGTTCATAATAGAAATCCTGTTTTTAATGAATAATAAAAGTTTTTTAAAACAATGTAAATATATCAGTAATGGAACTAAGAAACCCATTCCCCATATTTCTTCTTGGCTTTAAAAACATCAAATGGCGATTTAGTTCTGATTATTCTTTGATCTTCAAACGCACATTGCAAATAGTTTAAATAGTATAGAGAATCTCTGGAGAATAGATAAAAATTTAACTTCTACGGAATGAGTAAAAAAATTAATATAATTATTAATATTAAAAAATACATTTCACTTTTCTAATAAAAAAGTTTCTTCTGAAAAGAAATTAAATACTTATTAGACGTACAGTCAAGATCCTAATAGAATTCCTGGTTTTAATGAATAAAAAAAAAGTTTTTCCAAAGAATGTAAATATACCAGTAATAAAATCAAGAATAACATTCCCCATATTTCTTCTTGACTTTAAAAACATCAAATGGCAATTTAGTTCAGATTATTGTTTTAATCTCCTAAATTATATTTCAAATATTTTAAATAGTACAGAGAATCTCTGGAGAATAGATAAAAATTGAACTTCTACAGAATAAGTAAAAAATTCATATTTATATTAATTTATAAAAATACATTTCGCTTTTTTAATCAAAAACTTCCTTCTGAAAAGATATTAAATACTTAGTGGAAGTACAGTTTAGATCACAAGAGAAATCCTATTCCCTATTCCTAATGAATAACATCAGTTTTTTCAAAGAATATAAATATACCAGTAATGTAATTAAGAACAAAACTCCTCATATTTCTTTTTGGCTTTAGAAACATTAAATGGCAATTTAGTTCTGATTATTCTTTCGATCTCCAAACGCACATTCAAGTAGTTTAAATAGTACAGAGGAACTCTGGAGAATAGATAAATATTTAACTTTTACAGAATAAGTAAAAAAATTAATATTTTTATTAATTTATAAAAGTAAAATTCAGTTTTTTAATCAAAAAGTTCCTTTTGAAAAGAAATTAAATACTTATCGTACGTACAGTTAAGATCATAATAGAAATCCTATTTTAAATCAATAAGAAAGTTTTTCCAAATAATGTAAATATACCAGTAATAGAATTGAGAATTAAGTTTCCCATATTTTTCTTGGATTTAGTAACATCAATTGGCAATTTAGTTCTGGTTATTCTTTTGATTGAAAAACGTACATTACAAGTAGTTGAAATAGTACGCAGAATCTATGGAGAATAGATAAAAATTTTACTTCTAGAGAAACAGGAAAAAATTAATATTTTTATTAATTTATAAAATAAATTTCTCTTTTTTAATCAAAACTTTCCTTTTGAAAAAAACTTAAATAATTATTGGACGTACAGTTAAGATTATAATAGAAATCCTTTTTTCAATGAATAATAAAAGTTTTTTTTAAAAAACAATGTAAATATATCAGTAATAGAACTAAGAAACCCATTCCCCATATTTCATATTGGGTTTAGAAACATCAAATGGCAATTTAGTTCTGATTGTTCTTTTGATCTCCAAACGCACATTTCAAATAGTTTAAATAGTACAGAGTATCAATGGAGAATAGATAAAAATTTGAATTTGACAGAATAAGTAACAAATAAATACTTTCATTAATTTACAAAAATACATTTCTCAATTTTAATCTAAAAGTTACTTCTGGAAAGAAATTAAATATTTATCAGACGTACAGTTAAGATCATAATGGAAATTCTGTTTTTAATGAATAAAAAAGTTTTTCAATAGAATGTAAATATATCAGTAACAGAACTAAGAATAACATTCTCCATATTTCATCTCGCCTTTAGAGACATGAAATGGCAATTTAGTTCTGATTGTTCTTTTGATCTCCAGACGCACATTTCAAATAGTTTAAAGAGTACAAAGAATCTGTGAAGAATAGATAAAAATTTATCTTCTACAGAATGAGTAAAAAATTAATATTTTTATTAATTTATAAAAATACGTTTCACTTTTTTAATCAAAAAGATCCTTCTGAAAAGAAATTAAATATTTATTGGACGTACAGTTAAGATTATAATAGAAATATTGTTTTTAATAAATAAAAAATAGTTTTTTCAAAAAATTGTAAATATATTAGTAATAGAACTCAGAATAACTTTCAACATATTTTATCTTGGATTTTGAAACATCAAATGGCAATTTAGTTCTAATTATTCTTTTGATCTCCAAACGCACATTACAAGTAGTTTAAATAGTACACAGAATCTCTGGAGAATAGGTAAAAATTTAACTTCTAGAGAATCAAAATAAAATTAATATTTGTATTATTTTATAAAAAATAAATTTCGCTTTTGCAATCAAAAATTTCCTTCTGAAAAGTAATTAAATACTTATCTCACGTGCAGTTAAGATCATCATAGAAATAATGTTTTTAATGAATAAAAAATAGTTTTTCCAAAGAATGCAAATATATTAGTAATAGTACTAAGAATAACATTCCCCATATTTCATATTGGCTTTAGAAACATCAAAAGGCAATTTAGTTATGATTATACTTTTGATCTCCAAACGCACATTTCAAATATATTAAATAGTACAGAGAATCTCTGGAGAATAGATAAAAATTTAAATTCTACAGAATAAGTAAAAATGAAATTAATATTTTTTTAATTTAAAAAAAATACTTATTGCTCATTTAATCACAAAATTTATTCTGGAATAAATATCGTATTGGACGTACAAGAAATATCATAATAGAAGTCCTATTTTGAATGGAAAAAATCGTTTTTTTTTATTCAAAGATTGTTAATATACCAGTAGTAGAATAACGAATGAAAGTCCCCATACTTCGTCTTGGTTTTAGAAACATCAAATGACAATTCATAGCTAATTATTCTTTTGATCTCCAAATGCACATTTCAAGTAGTTTAAATAGTACAGAGAATCTCTAGAGAATAGATAAAAGTTTAACTTCTACAAAACAAGTAGTAAAAATGAAATGAATAATTTTTAATTTATAAAAAATACGTTCCACTGTCTTAATCACAAAGATTGTTCTGAAAAGAAATTAAATATCTTATTGGAAGTACAAGCAAGGTCATAATAGAAGTCCTATTTTAAATTAAAAAAACGTATTTTTTCAAAGATTGTTAATATACCAGTAATAAAATTAGGAATGATAGTCCCCATATTTAGTCTTGGCTTTAGAAACAAATGAATAAAAAATATTTTTTCCAAAGAATGCAAATATATTAGTAATAGTACTAAGAATAACATTCCCCATATTTCATATTGGCTTTAGAAACATCAAAAGGCAATTTAGTTATGATTATTCTTTTGATCTCCAAACGCACATTTGAAATATATTAAATAGTACAGAGAATCTCTGGAGAATAGATAAAAATTTAAATTCTACAGAATAAGTAAAAATGAAATTAATATTTTTTTAATTTAAAAAGAAATACTTATTGCTCATTTAATCACAAAATTTATTCTGGAATAAATATCGTATTGGACGTACAAGCAAGATCATAATAGAAGTCCCATTTTAAATTTAAAAAAAAAACGTTTTTTTTTTCAAAGATTGTTAATATACCAGTAATTAAATTAGGAATGAAAGTACCCATATTTAGTCTTAGCTTTAGAAACAACAAATGGCAATTTAGAGCTGATTATTCTTTTGATCTCCAAATGCACGATCAACTAGTTTAAATAGTACAGAGAATCTCTAGAAAATAGATAAAATTTTAATTTCTGTAGAATAAGTAAAAATGAAACGAATAATTTTTTAATTTATAATAAAATAGTTTCGCTGTTTTAATCACAAATTTTATTCTGAAAAGAATTTAAATATCTTATTGGACGTACAAGAAAGATCATAACAGAAATTCTATTTTAAATGGAAAAAAATATGTTGTTTCCAAAAAAATGTTAACATACAAGCAATAGAATTAAGAAGGAAAGCCCCCATATTTCTTCTTCGCTTTAGAAATATCAAATGACATTTTAGAGCTGATTATTCTTTTGCATTTTAGAGCTGATTATTATTCCAAATGCACATTTCAATTAGTTTAAATAGTTCAGAATACCTCTAGAGGATAGATAAAGTTTTAACTTCTACAGAATAAATAAAAAACTAATATTTTTTTTAATTTATAAAAAATACTTTTCGCTGGTTTCATCACAAAATTTATTTTAGAAAGAAATTAAATATCTCATTAGAAATTAAATATCTTAATATCTTATGTATTTTCTTGTATGATAATTTTATCATATCTTAATAATATCTTATGCTATAATAATTTAAAATATTCTTGTTATTACAAACTTTAGATCTTTCTTAAATATCCAAGAGATACTCCCCTCTTATGTATGTATATATATATATATATATATATATATATATATATATATATATATATATATATATATATATATATATATATATATATATATATATATATATTGCTACGCCGTTGCTGGGCGCTACTGAGCCGATCCCCTTTACTTTAAATATTATTTTTACTCATTTAATTCTTAATAATATATTTTAATTTAATTGACTTTAAATCCATAAGGTTACCCAGGTTCAACCCTATAGGCTCAGGCTAATTAATTTCATTAAGACATCAAAAGGAATTTAGATTAAAAAAAAATTACTCACTATTTACATATGTACACAAAATTTTACTATAATTGTCACTGCTTTTTAAAAAATAGTAAAAATAGAACTTAACCCACTGCAGAGGAAAAACCATCTTGATTCTAGTTAAAATAATCTCGGTTACTAACCAGCTGAATAATAAAAGGCCGCTGAAAATTTTACAGCGAAAAATAAACAAAACAAATTATCTTTTCTATATCACTATCTCCATTCTATCTAATATCTTTTCTCTCCCCCTTTCCCCGTATATATCCTTTACCCTTTTTCCTTAGCCCCTCCTTTAGTTCCGTCCCATTTGGGAAATTAGCCACTCTTGAAAATTCAGGTGGTGAGTTCTCAAATTCTGATTTTTCATTGGATTAGTACCCCCCGCTCGTATTTATTTATTTATTTATTTATTTGCATTTTTATATTTATATATATTTTTTTAAACTCCCTTCTCGAAAACATACCCATCTTAGAAATGTGCTCTTTTTTATCTTCCCGCCCCTTTTTTTTCCTTCTCGATATCTTTGTATACTGACCCTTTTATGCATTGAAGGGGTATAGGGAGTTATTCGTAGACGCGGCTCGTTTAATGATTTTCCGAAAATACTTTCTCATTCTTAAATCTATAAGTGCGGTATCTTTGTATCTATTACACCTGGCTTAAATTCCGTTCTGTTCAAATCGTGTTTTTCAAAAGCTCGCGGTTTTGCGTAAGTTTTACGAGCCGGTCTTCCTTTGAAGTGTTGACCAAAATTTTATATAATTCGGACCTCAGACTGTCCTTTCTTTAATTTCATAATACCTAGCTACTAACTTCTATTTCTAGGAATGTGCGAGGCATGAGCGTGTCTTATAATACTTTTTCTTTTTTTCTACCAGGTGTGGCGGACTTACACATATGCCGCATTTTCCTTCTTTTTGGATAAAGCCTTAAATTTCTAAACGGGGTTTGTGAATAACATTGTAGAAAGTCATTGTAAAATTTAGCCTTATACCTTACAGGTGTGGCGTGACTACACCATAAGGAGCATACCACATATTTGCGAAGAAAACCCTAAAATATGAAAGGGGTTTTCCAGCAATACACACACACACATATATATGTATATATATATATATATATATATATATATATATATATATATATATATATATATATATATATATATATGTATGTATGTATATATATGTATGTATATATATGTATATATATGTATATATATGTATGTATATATATGTATACCTATCTATTTATATGTATATATATGTATATGTATGTATGTATATCTATATGTATGTATGTATGCGAGCAAGATCATAACAGAAGTCCTATTTTAAATGAAAAAAATCGCTTTACCCAAAGAATGTTAATATACCAGTAATAGAATTAAGAATGAATGTCCTGATATTTCGTCTTCGCTTTAGAAATATCAAATACCATTTTAGAGCTTATTATTCTATTGATCTCGAAATGCACATTTCAATTAGTTTAAATATTATAACGAATCTATCAAAAAAGGATAAACATTATAGAATAAGTAATAGAATTATATAAAATAAGTGAAATAATTCACTATATTTTTAACTTATAAAAGTACAATCAATATTTTAATAGCAAAGTTCCTTCTGCAAAGAAATTTAATATCTTATTAGTCTTACAATTGAGCAGTAAAAGATTTGCAGCACAATAAAAGATTATGTTACTTATTTCATTTATTTACTATTAGTTTCTGAGAAAAAAAGGAAAATCATTACTTTATTTTCCATTTCAACGAGTTTAAAGTCAGGATCGGGAAGTAAAAGCTATTAAATTCCACTTTTGATTTTGTAATTATTATTTTACATTGAAATGATATGTCATACGATAAATAGAAATAAAAGACGCAGAAATTCTCAAATAGTGGAATAATTTTTCATACATTTGTTAATTATTATAAATATTTTTGAAAAATATGTAAGGAGTATCTTTTGAAAATAATTTAACCTTATGATTTCTAAAGCAGTTCGTTAAATATTTAAAATCAATCTTTCTTAATTGCATTATTGTTGTATTGTATCTTAATTGTATCAAGTTTTAGTGTTTTTAAAATATTGATCTGTATATTATTATTCTAAAGATTTTGATATGTGTTTTCGTAGAAAATGCATCTATAACATTTTCAGTTATTCTAAAATATTTTTTGATTTTTTAATTATTATTTTACATTGGACTCTTATGTCATATGATAAATAGAAATAAAAGACGCAGAAATTCTTAAATAGTGGAATAATGCTTTATACATTTGTTAATTATTACAAATATTTTTGAAAAATATGTAAGGAGTATCTTTTGAAAATAATTAAACCTTATCTTTTGTGACTCAATTTTTTTAATATTTAAAATCAATCTTCCTTAATTGAATTATTGTTGTATCAATTTTAGTGTTTTTAAAATTTTGATCTGTATATTATTTTACAGATTTTGATATGTGTTTTCGTAGAAAATGCATCCATAAAATTTTCAGTTATTTAAAAATACTTTTTGATTTTTTTAATTATTATTTTACATTGGACTGCTGTCATATGATAAATAGAAATTAAAAAGAACAGAAATTCTCAAATAGTGGAATAATTTTTCATACATTTGTTAATTATTATAAATATTTTTGAAAAATATGTAAGGAGTATCTTTTGAAAATAATTGAACCTTATCTTTTGTGACGCAATTTTTTAAATATTTAAAATCAATCTTCCTTAATTGAATTATTGTTGTATCAAGTTTTAGTGTTTTTAAAATTTCGATCTGTATATTATTTTACAGATTTTAATATGTATTTTCCTAGAAAATGCATTTATAAAATTTTCAGTTATTTTAAAATATCTTTTGATTTTTTAATTATGATTTTACATTGGACTGTTATGTCATATGATAAATAGAAATAAAAGACGCAGAGATTCTCAGATAGTGGAATAATTTTTCATACATTTGTTAATTTTTATAAATATTTTTGAAAAATGTGTAAGGAGTATCTTTTGAAAATAATTTAACCTTATCTTTTCTATAGCAGTTTGTTAAATAATTAAAATCAATCTTTCTTAATTGAATTATTGTTGTATTTTATCTTAATTGTATGAAATTTTAGTGCTTTTGAAATTTTGATCTGTATATTATTTTCCAGATTTTCATATGTGTTATCCTAGAAATTGATTCTATAAAATTTTCAGTTATCTTAAAATGTCTTTTGATTTTTTAATTATTATTTTACATTGGACTGTTATGTCATATGGTAAATAGATATAAAAGACGAATAAATTCTCAGATAGCGGAATACTTTTTCATACATTTGTTAATTATTATAAATACTTTTGAAAAATATGTAAGGAGTATCTTTTGAAAATAATTGAACCTTATCTTTTCTAAAGCAGTTTGATAAATACTTAAAATCAATCTTTCTTAACTGAATTATTGTTGTATTTTATCTTAATTGTATCAAATTTTAGTGTTTTTAAAATTTTGATCTATGTATTATTTTACAGATTTTGATATGTGTTTTCCTAGAAAATGCATCTATAAAATTTTCACTTATTTTAAAATATCTTTTGATAATTAATCGACAAAACTTTCAAAGTAATGTGTATAAATTATTAGGAATTCTAATATTTAAATTAGATATAAATTTCAATAAAAAACAAAATTTACGCTTCTCCAATAAGAATGTAAAGGACGAAGTTTATTTATTCAATTACTGATAATTTATTTTACATATGATGTAAAATTTATAGACGTTTTCTCAATCTAATTTAGTGAAAGCTATTAAGATGAAAAGAAAATCAATTACATGAAGGAAAAGGATATGTTCAAAGTTAATTAGCTTTCTAAGATTTATGCAAAAGACTCATTTTATCAGTCTTTTGTATAAATCATTGAAAGTCAATTTAGTTTAGTGATTTTTTTGTGTCTTCCTGTATAATATGAAAATTAGGATACCAATAGGAATTCCCAATAATTTTCTGATAATACCAAAGATATTTTGAGTGAAATTCAACAACTATAAAGTTTAATGTGTTATTGAGTTAGGCATTAATGGTAGAACCCTACTACAACTCTCCAATAAATTCGTTTTTGGTGACTTATGAAAAGGTTAGCGAAAATGATACCAAACGCATAATGTTTAAAATACTTATGTA
>CM063508.1:112889801-112927301 GCA_032207245.1 Pardosa pseudoannulata | reverse complement strand
GGGGTTTGGTTTGGTTTGAATTTGGAGCTCTACGGTCTACTCTTTTGCTCACGAGAGCTAATGAAACTGGGACCTACTGCT
Source organism: Pardosa pseudoannulata (assembly GCA_032207245.1). Lineage (NCBI taxonomy): Eukaryota > Metazoa > Arthropoda > Arachnida > Araneae > Lycosidae > Pardosa > Pardosa pseudoannulata. The sequence continues at coordinate 112,927,220 of CM063508.1, read as the reverse complement.
TAAAGGTCGATTCTGAACGGCTACGAACATCCATGCCCTCAGCGGGATTCGAACTCAGGCACCGAAAAGCAGCATTGGCCATGTTTCGTCTGCACATTTGGGGACACTCAGGTATTTATCGTATATGATCTAAAGATGCTCATTCGAATGACAGTAAAATTGTCTCTAAATTCTGACATAAGAGCATCCACCCAATTGTCTGAATAATTGCTCCTATTTGGGAGAGGGGATAAATTTATTGTTTTGAGCCTTTTCTAATACTAATAAAAAGCCAAAAATGGTTGTTTAAATCGGATCTAATGATGTCCTTTCGAATGATACTAAAATTGTCTCAAAATTCCAAAATGTGGCAGGGTGAAATTTTGATTTTGGGACACATTTTGGGGTGATTTTGGGGCATTTTCAGTGTTGATTAAACCCCAAAAATGGTTGATCTAATCCGATCTAATGATTCTTATTAGAATGATATATTGTTCATGTGTATCATTTTAAAAAATCCATAAGGTTATTCCCTAGCCCCTTAGAGTTTCAAAAATTTTTTTAATTGATCAAACAATGAAATATGTTGATCAAATCTGATCAAACAATGATCAAACGAATGACGTACTTTGAAATGTTAGTATCCGTCACGAGGGGGTGAACTAACTTTATTTGGGTTTATTTTCAGTTACATTTAAATATTGAACTGACATTAATGCCAAACCTATGAAAATTACATTTTAAAATTTCTTAAATTAGATGTTTTTTTTAATCAATATTTTGAAATCTTTTGTTAATTTTTAAAATGCTCCATGTACATTAATTTTTTCTTCAATTTTACCTTTTTTAATTCTTATAAATATTTTTGAACACCTAGGAAGTATTATTTTGCAGATAAACTGAATAGTTAATTTAAGGGGAACATTTTTTAATTGCACGTTGAATTTTCATGACTTATATCTAAATTTAAATTTAGTTTTAATAACTGTAATAAATTCAAAATTTAAAGTGGATAACCCAGATTTTTTAAAACAAAATAGAAGTATTTGCTAAACATTTTTTTAAAAATCTTGGTCAAAAATCAAGGTCGCTAGGACGAGAGGTATTTTAAATATTAAAAAATATTCGTAAAAAAACTGATTTTTAAACATATCGGATTTTAAATTAAGAAAAATCTGTGATTAATTTACTAATACTTCAATTTATACATATATAAAGTTTCATAACTAAGAGTTGATATTTAAATATAAATTTTCGTAATATCCACCAATATAATACAATTTTAATGACATCCATCAAGCATAAATTATAAAGATATATATGAAAAAATTAATAGACAAAATTTAAGATATCAATAAAAAATAATAGGTTTACAAAAATGTTATATATACCATGAAAATGCTTTCAGTTAAATTAAATTAAAATGCTAAAACTGTAAAAGTATTAACCTTATTTTAGTATTTAAAACATTAAACTCCAAAGAGATATTTTGCACTAAAATTTTATTTTTTATAAACTAGGAAACAAAACTTCATAATGAAAGCATATTTTGAAAATTTTTCGTTAATTAAATATTATAATAATTCAGAAACGACTGACTATTTCAACATACTCAAACTTTTTTCACTGAACAAAATCTTTCCTAGCATCAACTTTCAAATTTTTATATACATATTTAAATATGTCTCCTTAATATTAATTCAACGATAAGACTTTTGTTAATCGAAATTTATAATAAATATTATCCAAAAACTACATACTATTTCAATATATAGATATTTTTTTCTTTCACTTATAAAAATCATTTATAGCACAAAAACTATACAAGTTGATGATTACTTATGCGATTAAATGAAATAATACAGATTAAATAATACAAAGAATGGAATCTTAATCAAACAAAATACGTCCCTTTTTGGCATGAAAATTTAAGGAATTTATAAATGTTTTAAAGATTTTCTTATGGGGCCTAGTTTAAAATTAAAGATTTCAAGAACCCAATTTTTAAGGATCTCGATAATTGAAGTAGTTTTTAAAAACTTTTGATGACCTTTTAATTCCTGTTTTTTTCCAAAATATATAATACTTGTACTCCTATTTGTACTCCTATATAGATACACAAACATTAAAGCTAAACATGAAAACTAAAAAATATATATATTAAAAAATACTTGCCAGTTCGCTTGATGTTTGCCATTTCAGCGAAAGTCTATATGCTTTAATCAAACATAGCTAGTTGTATCACGCGTATCTAATTTGAAAATCTGAAATTGTCGAAGGCTGGCAATATCTTTTTTTTAAGCACAACTACTATCACCTAAACGAATGATGGACTCCCTTGAACTAGTCCTTTTAAGTCTGTCACTTAAACTTTTATTGTATAAATCGTCCGTTAGTCTGATAATGAAGTACAGCTGCAAGAGGAATCCCCCCTATAAGCTAGGGTGGAATATTTGTAAGAATTATTTATACTTAAGACTTAAATCATGCCTTTTCTGTTTAACATGATGTTTATTTAATGGATTAGTAATATGCCTAGCCCAGCCTTGCAAACGATTCCAGGAATAGTAGAGCCTTAGGTTACACAAAACTTATGCCAACCAGATGTGCAATTCCCTCTCCAAGGAGAAAAAGTTCAATTCAAGGGAAGATTTTTTTTAGGGGGAAATGGCTTTTTAATCAGTTTTGCTCCTAATGACTGAATCCCATGCGCACCCCATATTGTGTCCATTTATCTCTCGGACTTCCTGGGCATTTTCAACACCCGCAGTGTTTAAGTGAATACCCTCCACAAACATACAGACATTTCTCGAACCATTTAGACCCTTCAATTGTTCATCGGTCAATGTTAAAATGAATGTCAAAGATTACGGAAATTAGCACAGCCCGTTTCTTGACCACACGGGGTGGAGAAAGCCTGTAGGCCCGCAAAACATTTCTGAACGAAACGGTCTTTTTCTAAGTAAACTGTTGTCTATAGCCAAGCAGAGAATCCATTTTCTTTCCAAGACACGGTCTTATAGAATTTTAGAATTTCGAGGAAAGGGGGGGGGCACAGGTCCCCTCGACTACGGATTTGAAATAAAAAATCTGTTAGTTTCTTCTTGATTCCTTTTTCGGTAGCATATATTTATTCCTCAAAAAAGGTCTTGAAAAAATCGAGAAGCATACCGTTATTAGAATACCTATATTTCCTTTGATAAATTAGTAAAACCTTAAACATCGGCAGGGGCAAAACTACAAGTTTAAAATCTTATACTTGCTTTGAAAATGTCCCACGAAAGGAGGATTACCGTAATTAGAATAAATCTTAAGCACACTAATAAAAACAGAATAACTTTAACATTCTTTAAAATGTCAAAAATTCAACGTGTGAATAAAACCGAAAACATTTCGAAGAGAAAAACTACAAGTTCGAATACCTATACTTGCTTTAAAAATGTCTCAGAAAAGGACGATAACCGTAATTACGATAAGTCTGCAGCACACTAATGAAAACAAATTAACTTCAACATTCCTTAAAATGTTGAAATCTGGAGGGGCAAAACTACAAGTTCGAATACCTAAACTTGTTTTAAAAATGTCTCAGGATAGGAAGATAACCGTAATTACAATAAGTCTTCACACTACTTAAAACAGATTAACTTCAACATTCCTTAAAATGTTGAAATCTGGAGGGGCAAAACTACAAGTTCGAATACCTATACTTGTTTTAAAAGTGTCTCAGAAAAGGACGATAACCGTAATTACAATAAGTCTTCACTACTTAAAACAAATTAACTTCAACATTCCTTAAAATGTCGAATCAACAATTTGGTATATGAATTAAACTCTAAAAATCTGGAGAGGCAGAACTACAAGTTCGAATACCTAAACTTGCTTTAAAAATGTCCCCGAAATGGTTGATAACTGTAATTAGAATAAGTCTTAAGCACACTAATAAAAACGGAATAACTTCAACATTTATTAAAATGTCAGAAATTTAGTGTATGAATAAAACCCATAACATTTGGAGGGGCAAAACTACAAGTTCGAATATTTATACTTGCTTTAAAAATGCCCCAGGAAAGGAAGATAACTATAATTGGAATAAGTCTTAAGCACACTAATAAAAATAAATTAACTTTAACATTCATTAAAATGTCGAATCAACAATTTAAAAATTAATGATTTAATATATGAATATTAAAATATGAATTAATACATGAATAATTATATGAAAATATATGAATAATATATGAATAAATAATTTAATATATGAATATTTAATATAAAAATTAATAATGTAATATATAAATACAATCTTAAAATTCTGGAGGGGCAAAACTATAAGTTTGCCCCTCCTCTAAAAATTCTGGGGGGGCAATTGCCCCCCCTTGCCCCCCCAAATTACGCCCATGTATATATATATATGCATGATTAATTTAATATTGACAGTTTTATTTATTTCAATCAGTGAACTCTCAATCAGAAAACGCTCAATAATTGTTAAAAATTGTTATATATATATATATATAACTAAAGGACTGTATATATATATATATATATATATATATATATATATATATATATATATATATATATATATATATATATATATATAGTCGTTTAGATCCTGCAAAAGGTTCTGCCCAGAGAAGATACAATTATTCCCATTCTATGCCATTTTTTAAGTCTTTCTATGTCACTTTATTTATTATATTTATATATTAAATTTTCTGCTTCAAAAGAAATCTGTGCTAAAAATAAAAACTGAAAATAGTAATCATTTTTCTTTTACAAATTATGAAATATTTTCTCTTCCAATATTTTTTTCCTTATGAAGGATAAGAGTAAAATAAATTTTGTTAAGAATTAAGACTACTTTGACTCTTACAGAATTAATCAGAAGACTATTTGCGATCAATCAATGATATTTCTGTAAGAATAGAGGTCCCTGTATATTATTAGCTAACGTATGAATTGTTCCTGTAAATCATTAGAAAGTTTGTAAATTGTCAGTTAAAATACTAATAATTAGCTGTGGCTATTTATTCCACACAGTTGTTCTGGTAAGTAAACCTTGATTACATCCTAGAAACTATTTTAAATGATTTTAAAAACGCTTATATATGCAGTCGTTTAGTTCCTGAAAAACATTCTGGCCAGAGAGGATACTACTATTCCCTTGTATGCCACTTTATCAGGTATGTGTTACATGAATTGCAATGAACATTCTCTAGTTAAAATACTAAAAAGTAGCTATGGATGTTTATTCCACACAATTGAACTCATAAGCAAACCTTCATTACATCCTAGAAATAGTTTTAAATTGTTTTAAAAATGCTTATATATATATAGCCATTTAGTACCTGAAGAAAATTCTGACCAGAGAAGATACAACTATTCCCCTGCTATGTCACTTTATCAGGTATGTGTTACATGAAATGCAATTAACATTCTTTAGTTAAAATACTAAAAAGTAGCTATGGATGTTTATTCCACACAATTGTCCTCATAAGTAAACCTTGATTACATTCTAGAAATAATTTTAAATTGTTTTAAAAATGCTTTTATATATATAGTCGTTTAGTTCCTGAAAAAAATTCTGGCCAGAGAGGATACTACTATCCCCCTTGTATGTCACTTAATCAGATATGTGTTACATGAAATGCAATGAACATTCTCTAGTTAAAATACTAAAAAGTAGCTATGGATGTTTATTCCACACAATTGTCTTCATAAGTAAACCTTGATTACATCCTAGAAATAATTTTAAATTGTTTTAAAAATGCTTTTATATATATAGTCGTTTAGTTCCTGAAAAAGTTTCTGCCCAAAGATGATACAATTATTCCTTTTCTATGTCACTTTATCAGGTATTTGTTACATTAAATGCAATGCACATTCTCTAGTTAAAATACTAAAAAGTAGCCATGGATGTTTATTCCACACAGTTGTCCTGGTAAGTAAACCTTGATTACATCCTGGAAATAATTTTAAATGATTTACAAAATGCTTATATATGTAGTCGTTTAGTTCCTGAAAAAGTTCTGCCCAGAAATGATACAATTATTCCTCTTCTATGTCACTTTGTTATGTATGTGTTACATGAAATACGATGAACATTCTCTAGTTAAAATACTAAAAAGTAGCCATGGATGATTAATCCACACAGTTGTCCTGGTAAGTAAACCTTGATTACATCCTATAAATAATTTTAAATGATTTACAAAATGCTTATATATATAGTCGTTTAGTTCCAGAAAAAAACTCTGACCAGAGAAGATACAACTATCCCCTTTCTATGTCACATTATCAGATATTTGTTACATGAAATGCAACGAACATCCTCTAGTATTCTCTAGTTAAAATACTAAAAAGTAGCCATGGACGTTTATTCCACACAGTTGTCCTGGTAAGTAAACCTTGATTACATCCTGGAAATAATTTTAAATGATTTAAAAAACGCTTATATATATAGTCGTTTAGTTCCCGAAAAAAAATTCTGCCCAGAGATGATACAATTATTCCTCTTCTATGTCACTTTATCAGGTATGTGTTACATGAAATGCAATTAGCATTCTCCAGATATACCCAACACAAATTTCGGAACAACTGAACATGATTCCTTTGGGATATAGAACACTGTTTCTCTGGGAACGGAAACTAATGATCTTATGTAGCTGGACGACTGCTAGTGAATTCTATCAACGCCTAATATAGAATAAACTACTGGATGCAATACCATTTTATGTTGATTTTAAGATGCGAGATACTATTGATATTATCAACATTCTAGAGAAAAAAACTAATATTTCTAGCTAAAGATTAGAAATATTTTTCTCTGCTTATTTGAAAGTTAGAAATACTCTTATTATAGAAGATCATCGCTTTATTGCAGTCTGTACTAAAATTTATCTGTTTTCTATTTTAAAAAAATATAAAAATTCACATAACACTTCATAAAAGTAGGACATTATATTTCATTAATAATTATCTGTTTATGTGAGACAGAAAGAAGTAAATGCTGTTTATTAACTTTGTAAATGAAAAAGGCAAGGTATGTTTTCACACGAAATAATTCACTTAAAATAATCAATTATATTAGAATTATAAGCAAATTCTTTAATTTAATACACATATTTAAAATAGAGTTAACTGTTTCATTACTTGGTTTAATTGCCCGATGAATTAATTCAATTAAAATATTTTTTGTATAATTGCTTTAATATCTTGTATGTAAGAATGCAGTAGATAAATAGCATTTTAGAAGCTATAGTGTTGATTAATATTTCACAGATTTCTCGATAATGTAAAGGATGTTTTAAAGATGATTTAATTAAATTAAAGAAGATTTAATTATTTCAAATCTCGGTAAATTTTATTCATAGTGTTGAAGCTAAAATAAGAGAATAGATCTTTCGTATTTGCTTTAAATTTATCTTACAATATTTTACAATTATTAGAATAATTTATGATGAATATGGACTAAGTAAATCACATCTGTTTATTCATATGTATTTTTTAAATAAGTAGATATCAAATGAATTTAAAGTATACATAAATAATTACAAATAAATATGCAAATGTTTCTATTAAATGCATTAAATATTTATAAATAATTACAGTAAACCTCTAAAGTTCTCTAAAACTATTTAAAGCTATTTCGATTGTAAATTGATACATAAAAATGGAATAAAACATAAAACTACTAAAAAACAAGCCCGTGGGATTAAGAAATTTGATAATTAACCTAAGCACGATGCAAAACCTTCAGTTGAGTTTGAAGATAACGTGCTATTGTTCATATAATTTTAAGCAATATTTTCATGTTTGTTAAAGTCAAACCATACACCTCACATGTTTTCTGCTATAGTACTAAATAATCAATATATATATATATATATATATATATATATATATATATATATATATATATATATATATATATATATATATATATATATATATATATATATATATATATATATATATATATATATATATATATATATATATAATATATATATATATATATATATATATATATATATATATATATATATATATATATATATATATATATATATATATATATATATATATATATATATATATGTATATATATATGTATATATAATATATGTATATATATATGTATATATATATATATGTATATATATATATATATATATATATATATATATATATATATATATATATATATATATATATATATATATTTATTTATTTATTTATTTATTTATTTATTTATTTATTTATTTACCTAAGCATTACTATAATCTAATATCTGTAAGATTCCATATTTGTTAACTTTTACTTCTAAATCATATCTAAACTATGTAAAATAAAATTTACAGATTTCTCTGTACAGATATACCATATTTGAAATTTGAAATTAAGCTGTTTTCATAATAAATGCTACAATTATATTTTCTAGTTTGAAAAGCTACAATTATATTTTCTAGTTTTAAATACATATTAATAAACCTTCTCAAATATGACTACATAATTTTCTCTCATGTAGTACATGCAGTTATTGTTTTAACAATGCTCTAAAATTATACTCTAATTTACTGTACTGAAATGCGATAGGTTTCCTTCGTGGAAATCACTGCATACTCGAATACCAGTTACACTGTATCAAACACGTCAATTTCAGCTAAAACTAGCAAATTAAATCTACTGCAAATCACCAATCTCTCGTATGTGGTAATTGGAGTTGTCGTAAAATTAAATTTAGCCACTAAATTCAGGCACATTAAGCAAATGAGTCAAGTATTATTGGATCACTTATGCTCAATTTTACCATATATGAATAATTTTTTATTCATGGTTTACTGTACAGATTTGAATTTCTTGGTACTAAGTAAAGAAAGTATTGTAATCATTATATGTACAGCGGAAATGTTACTTCTGGATTTTAACTATTCATTTTGATCATTCCTGCATGCATTTTGATTAGATTTGACTAAACATCTGTATGCCTATCTCACATAAATAAATAAAGGTTAGCTTAAAATGTTTAAATTTTATTTTCAGGATTACTTATAATATCTTATTTGTTACATTACCATTTTAATCGGAATTGGAACTCTGTATAGCTGATATTAAAGCTACCGCTCTGTAACCTATCTCCCAGATAGGACTGTATCACCATATGAACGTATGGCAATATTACTAATTGATGATATTGGCTTATTCATAAGCTGTTGAAGCAATGTAGCCCATTGTTGTTGTTTTCATTGATGCTTATTATGCAAAAGAAGTGGAAATTCTGCGCTACTGTTTTTAGAATGAGTTTCAGTTTTTACAAAATATAAGGATAAAAAAGGGTAAAGTATAAAAATTTCGATCTGTTATTGTAGCAAAATTTAATTTTTAAATCTAAGATAGCATAAAACGAATGCTATTGTCATTTTAAATATTTTTGTGATTTGAAGCTTTTGACTATGACTAAAAGACGTAAAGCAAAAAGAAGCTCAGACACATTACTATGAACATATATACTTCCTATAAATAAAATTTATTTAATAATCTATTTGTATCTTTTAAAGGGACGGTGGCAGTTGAAAGTGTTTCTTAATATTATTAAGTGAGGAAACTTTGTACAAGTATACTTTAAAGTAAAACAAAATAAATCACATTAAAAAATTCAAATTAAAACAATTTGTTTAATTTTTTAACTATGTCTTGTAAGTGTTTTAAAATATTTTCTTTCGGTATTTATTTTTAATACTTTATACTATGCTTGTTTTTTTCCGTATTAATATTTTAAACCACATTTTAAACTTCTTTGAGTACTTTTTTAACATGTGGCGAATGCATTCTCGCCTCGCGCACCGTCATGAGCCAAAACATTGGCTATTCCTCCGAGGTAGCCGAAGCACTGCGCTTTCCACGCCGTATGCTAATTTTATTCTAGCATACGGAGTATAAAAGTCGGCGCCTGAAAAGCAACCTCATCAGTTCCTGCTTTCGCCCCCGTGGAGCATCGCTGTTTCCATTCCTTTGCTTGTGCTGGCTGATCATGTCTTCGCCTGCAAATATTTTCTGGTGATGTCGTCCATTTTGTGTCTTTGTTTCAAGCTTCAATTAAAGTTTATTTTTATTTCAACTTTGCCTCATTTCTCAGTACCTTAACACCTTCTGACACTCTTTGTATTTGGTAGGGTATTTTCATTTTGTTAGCACATGCCTCCACACCAAATTCACAAACCAACAAATTAATTTATAGGAAATATCCCATATCTAGTGAAATTTCGTAGAAATACCAGTTTCTTTGCAATTTAAATTATTTTTAAATACACTATGTTAAGTCGTAATGTAAATAAGATACATATACTTATTTTAATGCATTTAAAAGTTGTTTGGTAAATATTTTATGATAATATATAAGAAACTAACAAGTTTTATTTTAAAATTTTAAAAAACATTAATTTTATCTTAATTAATTTTTAAATGTAACATCTGATTTAAATGTAGTGGGATTACTTTTTTCTAATTTATTTCATATGTGTAAAAATATTTCTTACTATAATTTATATTAATGGTTTTTAACTTATACCATCCAACTGAAAGATTGAATTCCATAAATTTTAAATACTAATCATATTCATTAAACCAATAAAATTTTCTCTTATTTACGCACATTATAACCCATGACAATCAACAGTACACCGCATAACCTAAGCGGCAGGATTTAATGCAATTTTGTCCTTGGAGTGAAAGAAATCAATATGAAAACAACGAAACTCTATCTGCGAAAGAGGATCCGAAATGAAACACTTCAGTCCTTCTAAAAGCCTCTCTCTTACTTTTTTTGAGGTTGTGAATTCCCACCACATCGGAACCCAATTTCCATACATCACTGATCTAAAAAACAAACTCCACTGTTATCTTTAGGGGAACGTTTTCCAAGGGGATATTCAGGAAGGATTCAAGTGGAGAGATGCAATTCATGGCAATTTATATTCGTCTGGAAAGTTATTTGTAGAAAATTCTAAAGTTATATCTTTTCACAGGTATTTTAAAACTTAAATGAATGAGTTGTTTATGGATAAAGTAACTCATATCTTAACATATTGTGCAGCTTTAAATTTTAATGAAAGTATGATAAATATTATAAATGTAATTATTTATCTAAAACCTTAAAATTCAAATCAAATAACCAATTTTAAAAAAAATTCCAGACTTTTCGACCATTTTGTAGACACGCAAATATATATAATATATATATACATACATACATATACACACAGACACACACATATGTGTATATATATATACATATATATATATATATATATATACATATATATATATATATATATATATATATATATATATATATATATATATATATATATATATATATATATATGTGTGTGTGTGTGTGTGTATGTGTGTGTGAGAGAGAGAGAGAGAGAGAGAGAGAGAGAGGTCTAAAAAGAGGGGGAGAGAATTTTGAAAAATTAAGCAAGTTGTAAACGATTTAACATATACATATATATACATACATACAAACACACACACACACACACACACACATATATATATATATATATATATATATATATATATATATATATATATATATATATATATATATATACGAGAGAGAAAGATATATATATACATACACATATATATGTGTATAATTTAAATAGATTTTAATGGTTTTAGATATATTTTTAATTTTATCTATATTGAACATATAGGTAAATCATCTACACTTTATTATTATGTAATATCATATATTAACAAATACATATTCTATAGTGTAGATAAAACATCTTAATATTTTTACTTTATTAATAAAATAGTAAAGTAATATATATAAAACCCTGACATATGTGTTAAACTAACTAATATAATAATGTAAATCTCAAAAATAGTATATTAATTTGCTCTATAATTTAGTTAATGATTACCATATAAACATAAAATTCTAAGAAATGTCTTTACCTTTCAACAAAAAACTTTAGGTAAACATTCTTTATAGCATTAATTTCACAAAAAAATGTTTGCAATAGATTTTGTAGTATGAATAAAAACTGAATTTTTACAAGAAATATATCAAAAAAAGTTATTATCATTTAAAACATGTATAAACTTACCACAACTACTTATTTTATTTACTCAAATAATAAAAATATATCTTTAATTTTATAAAAATGTATATTGGCGTAGTACATCAATGTGACCTTAAAATGTAACAGACTGAAGAAAAGAAAAAAAACATGATTAAAAATCCTTAAGGTTTCAAAATTGTAAAACGAGCAGAAATTTTTCAAGGTCCATACAAGGTGTTTGCACTCCCTATGGGTAACGGTATTCGAAGAAACATGGATATAGTAGCAGATATATGTATATATGACGAATGAGTTAAAAGGCCTTGAAAATTTTAAAAATGTAATGATAAATATAGGAAATAATGATAAAAATGTGTAGTGTGAAAAAAAAGTAAAAAATAAGGCGAATTTTGTTTGAAAAGTTACCTGTAGGGAATCTAACGTGTAAGAGAATTAACCTATTTGATGCTACTTGATACACGATTATTTCTCTTTCCTTTTCAGAATGGTATCGATGTTCAGATTGGTGATCGATGTTGTAAAGATTATTCATGTGAACTAAAAGTATTGCTTTGCGAAAAATTCGAATGCTGAAAAATTTGAGAAGAAAGAAGAGGGGCCCCATGTAATGTGTTGGTGTACTGAAGCTTGTAGAACGGTGCGAAAAACCTGTCTCACTGAAGGATTGACTACATTGTGGATCTCTCTGCAAGTATATGTTTGGGGGAAAGCTGAATTACTGCCGTGGAAAACTTTTTAAATGATATGGATATGAAATCATACATAGAGAGTAGTAATTATCACAAAGTTTTAGGGTATTGAAAGTGCCTTAATTATCTCTGTATTGATCCTCCACTGGATATTGCGTTTATACATCTACTAATTTCATGCACTGCAGGGGTTATAGCATAAAAAAACATCTATGAGAGAATCATTTGCCAAATGAACTTGAATCCAATGAAAAAAATGGAAAGCAACCCTCAGTGGTTTTTCAACATTTTCTTTACGGATCAAGTCCACTTCTCAGTACAAGAGGATATCTACATCCAGAAAGCTTGGATTTACATGACGTTGAACCTTCAAGTATACACAACGCTGTCAATGCAGTCACCGCAGTGGACAGTCTGGTGTGTTTCATAGCTAGACCATTCTTTTTTGAAGAACTGTATTCGAAATTTGAGTGAGAAACGTGCACAGTGACTGGTGAGCGTTATATCTCTCTTTTCCTCTAGAAAGTCGTGATCACAGTAAATGAAAGAGATATGTTATGTGTAACAACCTTTATGTAGGATAACGCCGATGCAACCGAAATAAATTGACATTGCTAATAGTAAGTTATACTAACCCAATATATAAAGGATAATTTAAAGCTTTATAACAAGCATTTCATCAATAAAAATTCAGGTTTATATAAACAAAGCCTTTAATCCCACATCTATGTTATCTGGCACAAATAATAAAAAGAAAGAAAGAAAACATATGCTATTTAACAAAATAGGGGAACATTATTTAAGTCGTATACCGCAAGTATTTTAATCAAAGATGCAAAACAACACATGTAATAACTGTTAAGTTAATAATATTGTTTTCTGCTGGTTATTAGCAAAAAATATATATATAAAAGAAGTAAAAGTTAAACTTTGAGCATTTTCTATATATTTTTTACATATATTTTTATTTTTTTTATATATAATACATATATTTTTATTTTTTTATATTATAAAAATGTGTGTGCTTTACAATAAACAAGATATTATTTTACAACGGATTTACTGATGAAAATAGGTTTTTTTTCCCTAGACTTCTGATTAATTATTGATGACCTGTGCATATTTTCTTGTCTTTGAACCACCGGAATTTTACACTTTTGGTAAAACAAGCTTTACGAAAACAACTTTTGAGATCAGTAATGGGAATTTGGCAAATCCTTTAAGAGAAGAACGTAAATTTCACTTAAATGTTAAAAAAAAGGTTTTTATTAAAAAAATCGAGATTTAGCTGCACTCAAAAAATAGGGGCTCATCGAAAAGAAGAATATCATCAATAAACCCCGATATTTGCATGTAAAATTTAAACATTAAAACTGTTTTCAAAAGAGTTCGTAAGACGTTTTGCATATATATGTATTAAGTATTTTAAAGTTTGTAGGCAATTTCAGAGGGTTGTAAGTAGATATTAAAAGGTAGGAAAAAATGAGAATTTAAAATGAGCTCCGAACTACGTTTAGTTTCGACGATCACGCTGAAAAAATAAAAGATATAGTAATAACTGAAACAAGAATTATTGAATTGATATTTGCAAAGGTTACTTTAAGTGGCATTCGCTGACGTTATTGCACAAATTACATAATGCCCATAAGATAACAATAATTTTTGAATTCATAAGTGATAAGAATGCTTTCTTCCGTATTGGTAACAATCCTCGCTATAAGATCAAAACTAAATTAACAAAAATCAACGAAATCAAGGAATTAACCCATTCCAGTAAAATGACGAGTCTAGCTCGTCATTAGTTTTTCATTCCATACCGCACAATGACGAGTTACACTCGTCATGCAATTAAAGTTACTATTAAATATGATAATTAATTTAGTTTAAAATTTCTAGTATACTGAATTTGGCAACACTTTTATCACTTGTGAAAATCACAAGTCACTATTGCATATTGTTTATTTAGAATTTCTTGGTACAAGTCATTGCCAAATTAATGCGTCAGAATAAAAGAAAATCTACTAAGAAATGCCGTGTGTGTTACAAGAATCAAATTAAAATTGAAACTACTTGGCGGTGTAAGCAATTAAGAATTCCTTTGCATTTGTTTTGAAAAGTACCACTAGCTTGAAGACTATTATCTGTATACCTTATTAATGATTTGCTTTGATATTTTCTTAATTTTACTGTTTTTGATATTATTTAACACTATGTAAAAAGTGGATTTTAATTAAGAATATGTAAGAATTGTAAAATGAAACAAGTTTTTAAAATAAAAATTAAATGGTTATTTCATGCACAGTTTTTCATAATTAAATCCTACCGGAAGGGGTTAAACTAAGTAAGATAAAAAAACTTCATCTCTGCATAACGCAGGCTCTACTATACTTTCGAGAGTGATATACAGATTTGTTAAATTTACAATATATGTGATAGAAGAAGTGTAGATTCATACAAAACAAAGTTCAATAAATTTAAAAATTGAGTTGAGACTTTACTTATACAAACTGAAGTTAATCATAGTATGCATGTGATATAAATTTGAGAAAAGGGATACAAAAAAGATCGAACAGAAATCACAAACACATTTTGCAATCAACAAATGACCACCATTTGTTTACTGTAGGCTTGAAGTCTGTATACGATTTTTTTTTGTATCACCCCCCAAAAATGTTGTTTACGATCGTCTATTACCAGGCACATTGTTAACAATTATCTTTTATTAGTTTATCGCCAAATTTTTTTGTGTTTGTGTATGTAAATATGTATATAGTATTTTCTCTAGTCGAGTGATTAATTACCGTCAGCTGATTTTTTATCATCAGCTTTAAAATTAGCAGATTACTACCCCTAAAAACAGTGGAAAACGAATTTCATGGTGCTTGTTTTGAACATCATCGATTCAATGGTATTTGTCTAAAAGAGAAATAAATTACACATTTTATTCCATTTCTCATATGTTTGATATGTAATAATTATTACAATGATCTCAAAAACAAAGGAGAACTGTTGAGATCTGCTTACAAAAGAACTGTTATTACACTTTTGCTTTTGACAGCTTTAAGACAGTCATTAGGTGTCTGTAAACGAGAACTGTAAAATTAATAGTAATTTTTTTGCTTTAAAGTAAGTAGAAATAAATCCTTGAATAAATTATTTTAAATTATTAACACATATGGCAGAAATTTTGCTTATTTTCTCTCATATAAGTTACGTACATTTGTTTGAATCATCACAACAAACCAAATTTCTGTAGCTGAAAAAAATGTCTTTATTTTCTACTGCTTATATTATACATTACCTTGAGAATTTCCTCAGGAGTAAAAAGTTATATGATAGAAATTTCTCTTTTTCCTCAACGGCTATGCATATGGGTGTGAAGAACTTTTCAAAAGTCAGAAGTCACGACAGATATTTCTCTCTTCCTACTCTATGTAATACATATAGGTATAAATCATTTGTAAATTGTTAGAAGACGTATAAAATAGTAATTTATCCTCATAAAAGTCATTAATTATTAGAAATTAAGAAATTTGTTTATTTTCTGACGCCTAAATGTTTCTTAATAATTCTTACATATATATCGTAACTTGTTTAAATCAAAAAATATAAAAATTCTTTTGATAAAAAAAAATGTGGCGTTTAATTTTTAGAAAAAAAAAAAGACTAAATATCAAATAATGAATTTTATTGTTATTTGAATGTACATTTCAAAGAAATGTGTAGAATGTGTACTGAATACTTCAGTTTACTATTATTTTTCTACATTTATCTACTTTCGATTTTATTTAAATCAACTTTTTTATTTTTGATAAGCAAGAGTTTTTAAATCTCAAGAGTTCAGTTGAAAATACGTAAATATATCAATATTTCAATGTATTTTTAATAATATTTTGTATTTTATTAATGTATGCATGTTGATTATTATTAAGAATGATCCAATAAACTAATAGTATTTAACGTTATCAAAATAAAACAACAAGCAAGACTAAAATTAAAAGCAAGAAATATAATTTTCGATATTGATTTTTCTGCTCCCAAGAAAATGAAAGTTTTCAGTCTATATCTTTTTTTGTTAAATGAAAATGCAAAGTTTTTCTAAAGGGCTAATATATTGACTTAAATCCATAGTATAAATAATACAACATATTTAAAAGTTTAAATTTTTTTTTCTACATTCCATTTATTGTAAAAAAAAGAAACTTTAAATTATCTATCATCACGCACTAACAAAGCTGTGAAATATCGGAAACTGTGACACTAATTCACATACCTTTGAGTCATATCATGCCGTAAACACATTCACTGAAATTTATCAGCTATTAGGTGTGAAATTTGGGTACAAAGCTGTTAAGAAACTGTGGTCGTCAGCAGATCGTATAATTGAATAAAATTGACAATATCTCATTATCTGCTTTATGCCTCGATACATCACACAGAAATATAGGCCCTGTGTCTCTCCCAGAAAATAATTATCATCTTATTTCCTGAATAAAACTAATTAAAAGAAAGCAATTAACCATTAATTAGGGCTAACAAATTATTACAGAAGCTTATCTGTAATAGAATTGATTACGGTCCATTTATCTCTGATCGAGTGAATCACATTTGATACCGGTAATTCATTATGTGAGGTCGCCTGTATCGGCTTTTACGGGAATTCAATTCCAGGAGAAATAGGGAAAATTAATTCTTTGCTTTATAAAATTTATAGATATAATTTGTAGATAAAATGCAACAGATAAGAGAAAAACAATAAGTAAAAAATTAAATATATGTTTTAGTAAATAATCAATGAAATAGTAATGTTAATAACGCTAAATTACAGACACGTTAATCAAAACTTGCAAAGGTTTTATTTACATACTCTTGATAAACAAACCCCATGGGATTGTTTATCCAGAGTAGGTAGATAAACCCTTTTGAAACCTAGATATGTACTTGTCTTATCCGAATTTAACAAAATGTAATATTTAACATTAATTTAATTATATGATTAGTTACCTCACCTGAATATTGATGTATAGATATGAAATTTCAATATAACTCGAAAAAAAGAAAGTATGTATATATGTATATATATATATATATATATATATATATATATATATATATATATATATATATATATATATATATATATATATATATATATATATGTGTGTGTGTGTGTGTGTGTGTGTGTGTGTGTGTCGCATCACAATGGGAAGGGGTTCCACCTTGACTCAGTCACTGTAAATCATAAAAGAGTCGAAAAATCTCGTTAAACACAGACTTTGCGATTAAATGTAAGGATTTTATTGATGCAACGTATCTAACGAATGTCTGTCAACAAAACAGGTATACTGCAGACACGTAACTGTCTGGGTCCACCAGAGTTTAATTACAAGTCAAGTGGCGGACGCAGATGACATAGTTTAAGCTTCAGGATTTATTTTCATTTACTTGTGTGACAAGAAGATTGGCGAAAAAAGTCGCCAAATGTACAGTGAAAACAGAGATACCACCAAGGTTGCTAGAAAAGTTTGCCTCAGATCAATAAAATCACCAGAAAAAGATAGACAAAAGTACGGTGGTTAATGTTTTAGGATACAAATATCGTTACAAACACACACACACACACACACACACACACACACACACATATATATATATATATATATATATATATATATATATATATATATATATATATATATATATATATATATATATATGTATATTAATTAACGTATGTTCTTACTACTTTAAAATATTTTAATTTAAACAAGGTAAATAAAATAGGTGTTTATTGATATTTTTGTATATTTGTTTAGAAGTTTAAAATGTGTGTAGATTTAATTTAAAAAGAAATCAGTTGTTTATTAATAATCGTGGATAATTTTTCGAGAATATTCAAGAACTAAAAATATAGTTCCGATATCTAATATTTGTTAGATAATTTATCATATATAACCTACGAGTTCTCATTTTAATATGTGTGTAAATATATATTTTCGCACAGGTGAAAGAAAATAATGTGTACATACATACAAATTTCACTTCGAGTGAGCAATTATTGAACTGTCAGATAATATTAAATAAATATTGGAAATGAAGTCCACAGCAACATTTGACAATTGTTAATTTTATGTACTATAGTTAATTTTATGTACGGACAAAATTTTCGAAACTACTTGTTTAAGGACCATTTTTTATTATATAGCAGAGAAAAAACATTATAAAGTATGATGTTCGCTGACTGATGTACGGAGAATTTTTTCAAGGGGGGAGGGTTTATAATTTTCAAGGGCTGTTCATAATTCTATAAAATAACAGCCAGCAAAAATTCTACTAAAATTTTTATTTTTGCCATTTTGTCTGATCTCAAGGGGGGTGTTTAAACCACTAAACCCCCCTTGCGTACGCCCCTCTGTTCACTCATCTTCCTAACATGTCTAATTGTAGGTAATGAGCAGATGTATCCTTGCTTTAACCCTTTAAAGCTCACTATTAAAAATTCTTTGGAATTTACAGGAATTGCATTATAAATGTTATCTATAAATCTTAGAAATGTGAAATATCTGAAATAAAATTTATATAACTTAGGAGGGTGGAGATTTGGGAAGTGGTTGAATTTATCAATATGAACAGTAAGAAAATAATACTCTCTTAGAGAATTATAATGTGAAAAGTTATGAATCATTTTCATTAAAATGATATAATGAATAAATATCTGGTCAATTTATAAATGTTATTTTAGATTGTATGGGATAAAATAAAATTTCCTGATGTTTCCATGTAAAGAAAATTTATACTCCTGTATTTCAATCACAAAATCTAAATTGAAGGTATTGAAGGTATATAGCTATCTATTGATAGTTTGAAGTGTCAAAAACGTAGTAAATCGTAAAGATCATTCATATGTCTTTTAAAAAAAGTGTAGAAAGTAACAGGTGTTTTCGCTGATAAACCACCTTAATAGGTTTCTTAAAGTTCTTGCCGCTGGTAAAAATGTACTGGATCTTATTACATATGTATTGACTGATATGCAGAATTTCGTATATTGAATGTACTGTGACGTCCTGAAGGTAGGCGAAGCCGTCAATGATACAGGCTGGACAACTGTTTACTCTGGATTAAATACTTTATTCGAGTGAATAATTTATGTACAGATATGTACATGTTTCAGTAGATTCTAAATCTTCTGAGATCTAGTGCTGAGATAACATTAACACAATTACAATACGTGGTTACAGTGAAGATAGTAATTCTCAAATACTGGAACAGTTCACTAATAAGTGCCGGTACGAAAAGCTGACACTACAACCTCCGGGCTGACGATCAGTACAGTCGGCTTCCACACTAAGGTTCAAATGCTCAGAGTGCGTATCACACTGGGGTTCGTTGAGGAAACTTGGGAAACAAGACGATCCAAAATGAGAGTAAGAGTCATTAACAGAGACCTACTTCTATTTACGAAGTAAAAAATATATTAAGATAACGGGAATGAGATCCCAAAGTGGAAAGTTGACTTCTTAGCAAAGCAGAGACGCTGGCGGTCTCTAAAGCAAGAAAACTCCGGAATCGGAGAGACGAGTGGACTCCTCTGAAGCTCCACAAAACAACTCCAAAAGGAATTCTCAAGGAAAAAGCCCCTTTCTTGGCTATTCCAATCTTCTTTCATAGGTGTACCGGTTCCTTTCACGTAATTCTTCCTGAACCTTCCAGACCCAGGGTGAAGCAATCTTTCGTTCACTCCCCGCCTTGATCAGCTGATCCGTTTCCAGATGTGGCCGAAAGGTAGTATTTAAGTCAACCGACCAAAACAACTTAAATTCCTTTTGCGGTACTGGTAACGGGGGATAGATGTGCACTGTAGGATCGTCTGATTAATAATTATCACCCGAGTTTTTTTACTAAAATAGCTCTTACAATGGCTCAGACGCGCTGGCTCCAGCGTACCGACAGTTTTTAATTACGTTCATTTTAGCGTAAGTCATGGGTTTGTCGAAGGGACCTAGTACACAAATGGCTATTATTAGGATCACACTCTTCTACCTGCCGCTAACCGCAATTGTCCTCTGCGAAAGGTCACCTTACGTTCTTTTTTCTTTACTGTCATGTAACGAATCGTTACAATACACATAATATGAAAAAGTCACTATTTAACTACACAGTAGGTATATACAGTAAAAATTACTTATAAAGGATTTTTTGATTATCCTTTTATCGCTCACGCAAACAAATAAATTGAAAACAAACCATCCATAATTTTATAAAAGGAATTAAAATTAAAGTATCTTTATACCTTTTGCACTTCAGCAGGATGAAAAAATCTCAAGATTTGTAAATATTACTTCGATTTTTGGAATACTTCAAAAAAAACAATAGCATCTTTTCTTTTGATTTATAGTCAAAAACCTTTATTGTATGATATTTTGCCAAATTTTAAAGCCATAACTGAACTGTTTACTTCATGGCGAATTAAGCATTCAAAGAGATGTTAGAGAAAGCCTTCATTTGTCTTCATTGAATTCTGAAGTAATGGAAACAATGCAATGTCTCGCCGAAAATGACATTATCCCATACATAGTTTTCGATGCATCCGGCATATTTCTTTTGTACTTATTTATTGCAATCCTCTTTTAAAATATTTCTTCCTTGAAATTTCGGCCCTCTTTCCTTTGTTCTCTCAGATAATGGACGCTTTGTCTCGTGAGCTCAAAACGTATTTAATTACAAGCGAAGCATTTAATTAGCTGATAAATATAATTACTCTCTAGATATTATTTGAAAATTGTTCGTCTAAGTTGGCTTTTGATAAAATGTGTTAACGTAGCAAGCAGTGAATTTATTGAATGCATTATACTCAAAGGAATAATGTATTAATTTGAAAGGTTGATTCATGGGTAAACTCAATTAGGAACTATTACGTTTTTCATACGGCTTTGTTTCACCTTTTTTTTGAGTAATAAGCCTTAGAATATCCATTAGTATTTACATTAATAGAATAAAATTTCTTTTTAACTTCATGCTCCATTTTTAACTAATGCTTTATTTAATATTGAATTAGTTATCAAAAGTCATTTTTTTAAACATTTAATTTAACTAGTCGAAAATCATAAGAAGAGATTATTTTTATTTAAGTATAAAGGTAACTTCTCTTCTGCTTAAAGGAAGAAGTAATTTAGTTGTATGTACAGATTTACTGTTTAATGGCACTTTATTTCTGTACTGCATATCCACCTATGCAACCCTTAAAATACCCCATTATAACCATAAGTGGGGGTTAGAATTCATTTAGAGGGAAAGAAAGAATTTTTCATTTATTTTATAAAGTGTATACATAGTTTATGTTGTACAGAGGTAAAACATTTAAATCATCAACGGATGGTGAAAATTTAATACATAATGTTAAAAGAGATTGTGTAAAACAGTCATTCTTAAAGGTGTTTATTTCTACATATCCACCAATACAACCCTTAATATATCCCATAACACCCATAAGTGGGAGTTAGGATTCATTTAGAGTGAAAGAAAGAATTTTTCATTTACTTTATAGTGTGTATACATAGTTTATGTTTGTTTAGAGGTAAAGCACTTAAATCATCATAGGATAGTAAACATTTAATACATAATGTTAAAAGAGAGTGTGTAAAACTATCATTCTTAAAAGTGTTTATTTCTGCATATCCACCAATACAACCCTTAAAATATCCCATAATAAACATAAGTGGGAGTTAGGATTCATTTAGAGTGAAAGAAAGAATTTTTCATTTACTTTATAGTGTGTATACATAGTGTATGTGTTTTTAGATGTAAAGCCTTTAGATCATCAAAGGATGGTAAAAATTTAAATACATAATGTTAAAAGATGTTGTGTAAAACTGTCATTCTTAAAGGTGTTTATTTCTGCATATCCACCAATACAACCCTTAATATATCCCATAATAACCATAAGTGGGAGTTAGGATTCATTTAGAGTGAAATAACGATTTTTTTATTTATTTTATAGTGTGTATACATAGTTTATGTTTTTTAGAGGTGAAGCATTTAAATCATCAAAGGATGGTAAAAATTGAATACATAATGTTAAAAGAGATTGTATAAAACTGTCATTCTTAAAGGTGTTTATTTCTGTATATCCACCAATGTAACCCTTAAAATATCCCATAATAACTATAAGTGGGAGTTAGGATTCATTAAGAGTGAAAGAAAGTGTGAGATATTAAGTATTAGTGGAATGTATAATTAAATATATAAACTAAAATGAAGACTTTGTGATTGAGAAATGGCCAAAGGAAAGGGATTTGCTAACAGTTTATTGTAGATTCGAATTTGATATTACAAAGAAATATATTACTATTAATAGAGAATGACTACTAACATGTAATATTTTAACACAGTACAATAGATAAGAATAATATGAACGAGGGGATACAAAATACATAAACACAATCAAATAGAATGAAATGTATATGGATTGGATCAGCGTTGGGAAAATGAAAACCTAATAACATTCATGATTAAAGGAATTAGAACTTTACTTATTACAATGACTTTGAATGTTTTCACTCCAAACGTCGTCCAAACCATCCACTTTAAAGAAACCAAGAAAAAACAGAATATATAGCAGATTTAATCCCCTCGCTCTCAGCGAACACTATTGTATTATTTTTTTCCTTAGATGGAGCTACGCTCAACGGTAACAAAATAAACACAGTTTACAGAACTATTAAGCAATTGCTGTCTCATCATGGCTGCCGGACGGAACAGAATGAATTTTTCATTTACTTTATAGTGTGTATACATAGTGCATGTGTGTTTAGAGGCAAAGTATTTAGATCATGAAAGGATGGTAAAAATTTAAATATATAATGTTAAAAGAGCTTGTGCAAAACTGTCATTCTTAAACGTGTTTATTTTATTTTGAACAAAATAAAAACTGTTATAGTGCCTTTCTTTTTAGATTAAAAGATTATGTGTCTTTAAATTGAATCAACCAATTTTTTGCTCAGAAATCTACGTATATTTTAGTTTCTTCGTTATGAAAATCTATATTTAATTCATTATATATATTTTATATATTATAATTCAAAATTTAATGGGGAGATAAATAATTTATTCTCTTGTAGTGAATAAAATAATTTGATTGATATTCTTAAAAAATACTGTTACTTTTGGATTAATAATCTATGCATGTTATAAAAATAAAACCTAAAATTTATAAATAAACTCTTAAATTAATTTATAAAGGTTTTACAAATTTGGCATGTATAGATTTTACGATAATAAACCTGAATTTTATAGATAACGATAGCGAATAAAAACTGTCTATGCATTTGTAAAAGTATATTATTCTAGACATTGACAGACAAAGATTAATTTTAATATTTTATCTCTAAAACTTTAAATTCGGCTAAAATCATAATTAATGTAAACCTTATATTTTTACAATAAATATTAAAGCATTTATAGAACTGTCAATCCTGATAAACTTTTAATACTAAGTTCAGAATAATTGCTTCTATATATTTTACTCGCTAAGAAATCCATTTATACGTGTGTATTATATTATTAATTCAGCGCTACTATCGCTTTAATGTAGAGAAAAAATGAACTAACTGTAAAAATACCTCTATTCCGCTTAAGTATAAATATTTTATTACATTATATAACTTTTTGCTTTTGATAATGGTGCTTAGAAAAAATGTGTGATATTCACTAGTTTAATACACGATGAAAATATTTTTATTTGTATGCTTGCAATCATATAGGAAATAAAAAGCCGTATAGTGCAAAAATACGGATATTACAGCTCAGACATTTCTGAAATGGGAACCTAAAGATCCATTTTCCTTTTTTACCGTTTTAATAATGAAATAGAAAGAAAAAACAGGGGAACAATAACCTAAGAAAGTATATCGATAAATCCTTTCCTATGTAATAGTTGAATACAACAAAAGCTATCGAATATAACAAATGTAAGAAGACATTTTAATGCATTTACTCATTTTCAGTGTTTTATTTCTACCTTTTCTCAAACTGAATATGACAGGCGGTGTTTTAGAAAATTCAAATACACACGTTAGGGTTATCTTAAACCATTTGACTTTCTACTTGATAATGTGCTTGTTAACTAAATAAAAACTCGTAGCGAGTTTGATGTAAACTTTCACTTCTATTTAAATGTTTTGTGTACATTAAAAATGATTTTAAGTTTCTCTTCTTGCACTTTCTTTCTTCTAATTCAATTTAGGATATTAAATTACTGTAATCTTTAACAGTAATGGAAATGGTACAGAATATAGAATTCGGAAAATAAAATTTGGAGTTGTTAAATTAGTTTTAAAACGTAAGTTTGCAAACACAGAAAATGCGTTTTCCTTCGATAGAATATAAGATTCTTAAGTTCTTTCTACGTGAGAATTTCCTATTTTTCCACCGTCAACGGTATATAAATTTCTATCTAAGTGTATTTCTTGAATCATGAATATGCGGTTTTTGTTTTGTGCTAACACTCGAGGTACCTCAATAATCTAGTTACACCTATAATATCATCTTATTTCAATCAGGCTTTGTAACCTGATTTTCATTCAGGTTTACGCAAGAAAGATAGGCAAGCAATAAATACGCTTTCATATAAAAAATAATTATTAGCACATAAAAATATTTTTAGATATTTACAGTTTATTATTTTTATCAAAACGTCTCTGAGAGGTACGTGTAACTTTTCATGTTAACCGTTTAAAGGTGGAATTAAGAAATAATAGTCCCAATGACTTGAAATTTAGTTATTATATTAATTAAGAGTATATAAATACAACGGAGTTTTAAAATTATTTGAAAAAAAATTTTGAGGGTGTTTTTTATAGGGGTTGCATTATTGGAACATTGGCGTTATTTTTTGGCATGGTTAATGTTTGCATATTTTTAAAAGTTTATGAAAATGGTTAATTTAATGTCTAATAATTATACTAACTTCTTAATATTAACTTTTTTATTTATTTAACTGTAAATAATGAACAATTGATAACTATTTTAACACTATAGAATTTACTCAATATTGGTGTCGATTTTTCCAATTATGTCGGATTATCGAATTTCACTTGTTTCTCTTTTTACTACAAGGTTTTGAGATTTTCTATTCTTCTTCTCCCTTGGACCCTCCTTCTGAAACTTGTCTTAATACTACACCTTCTCTGTAAAATGACGTCTACTATTCCACACACATTGAATGCTGTAACAGTATCTAATTATTTTCATCAATATCTTCGTCATCGGTTATATCACCAGGTTCATCGGGATCTAACTAGCAAATATCTACATCTTTCTAATCAGAATCTGAAGGAGTTTCTAAAAGGCCAGAGCATCTTGTATTCTAAGGCATCTTTCAGACATGGTGTTAAATTTATGAAAACTTTATTAATGAAACACATAGAAAGCACGCATGCACATTCTTTACTGTCATTCATGAAAAACTCTATATCAAAGGATACAGATAATTATTTCAGGAAACATATACAATAAGACAACTTTTTATGTGAAATTGCACTTGTCTTTAAAGGCACAGGTGAAAGCCTCCCCTCCACACACAGGTTTAGCCACCTTATCAAAAAGAATTAGTTTCTATTGTTAGGACTTTAATAAAGTTAACATCAATGTCAAATGCCAATATTATAATCCTTTCGAAGTATTGCAGATTTATCGATTTATTTTCTTTAGAAAAGTTGCTATTCTTATCAGAATGCAAAAGAAAATAATGTTTGCAATATAATACAATGATTTGTACATAAATAAAAAACGAACCCTTGAAACGCCAATGTTCCAATAATGGAACATAATGTGCAGATATAGAATTTATGTACACAAACAGGTTTATATTCAGTCAGAAAACTCCAAACTTTGAAATGGTAGAAACCCGATTAAATTTCGAATTATTCTGGCAATTTTATCATTTCCTAAGGGAACTAATTATCTAATATATCCTCTCACATTTTTATGCCTGCATTCGGACTAAGCAGGTTAAAATTTCATAATATAGGTTGGCTGTTTATGTAGGAAATTTTTCAATTTCATAAAAAGTTCAAACAGGACAAAATAACAAATATTTAGATGTTTATTAGGAATTTTTATCTCATATATAATTGCTGGGTATTTTTTTTTTCAAATTTTTAGATTAAAAATATAAGTGAATAAATTCACAACTTATAAATGATAAAATAGTTAGAACAGAAACCAAAATTACACAGGCTTTTTCCAACAGGATTTCAGAAATGACTGCGAAGGAAATTTCCTTCGCAATATAACTTTACATTTATTGAAAAACAAGATTTCATGTGGGCTTATTAAAATTTTTCATATCCAATAAAGATATGATCGGAATCAAAATATTTTTCCTAAAAAATGTCACTTTTCTCACTAACATATCACTAAAGATGCATTTCATTCCCTTTTAGCTATTTGCAACAAGTTAAATTTACATTCTCCAAATCATGTTTGCATTTTTTATGCCAGAAAACAGACCTTATCTTCATACGGCATCTCCTACGGCATTTGGATCATTCCCAAATGCATAATATTTTTATATTTTGCATTATTCATCAAAAATGTATCAAAGAGTTCAAACTTTTATTTTCAACTATACATATCAGTTTGTCTCTTTATTTGTTATTTTACATTTTCAATCTTCATTTCAGGACTTCAAGAACTCAAATAATAAAAGAGAAGTGACCTAGAATACACCGCCAGCCTCTTTCTTATAAGAAAGAAACATTCCATTTATAGACAAGTTAAAGATGTGTTCAGTTATTTTATTTTCTTAGAAGTTGACATTAGGGAATTCAAAATCTAAAATTTTCAGTTTCTTTCAATTACATATTACTTTTCGAACGTACCTAAAGAGTTATATTTTTTTTTCCTATGGAAGCAATTATTTACTTTAGTTTTGAAATATTTTTAAATATTAGAAAAAAATCCTCTAAATTAAAAATATTTCATAAATGATAGTACGGAGCGTAGTACTAAATAATTTAATTTATTATTTAATGCTGCATTAAATAAGAAATTAAATAATTATTTCAATAATTATATAATTATATAATAATTGAATAATTATTATAATAATTTCAATTAATTTATTATTTCAAAATGTATTATTTTATTATAATCCATAAATATCGAATATCAAATGGTAAAACAGAACTAAAAATCAATATCTTATCAACTCTCCTTTTCTGATGAGAACTGATAACTTCAAAGCGGAAGTGAAATGTTGTTAGAAATCATACCGAATCGCTATATAAAACTAACAGGTGATTAAATAAGAAATGGATCTCCTTATCAATCATAGAATTTTTTCTTATCTCAGTATTAGTAAACGTATGGCAAGTAATTAAAGCCCTAACGGCTACCAAAATCATAAAATTTAATTACTTATTTTATTGCTTACCTTTTAAGGTTCTACTACTTTTTTTTTATCTCGATCTACTTAAAATATATCTTTAATTAAATTTGATGAAAACTGCAATAAACGAATCAAAAACCTTTCAACGCAGTTATAGTACAAATAATTGGATTTGAAATCATTATTTTCAAATCATAAAGGATATTTTAACTTACAATTTGAAGTGTGCACATAGAAATAAACTGGGTAAATAAAATAAGAGTGAAAATGCGTATGTTATTCTACTATGGTACATAATTCAGGAGAAATAAAATATGTTAAACACTAAGATAAATCTCTTAAAAAAGAAAACACGTTTGTTATTCAGGAACTACCAGATGCACAGGGATCTACAAGTGCAAATGAACTTACTGTTGAAAAATCATAGATTTCAAATTGTTGTTGCCAGCCAAATATTTAACACTCTTGCTAATTGTCCTCCATGTTTCACTTATAGTAGATGGAAGTACATTCTTGATGATAGTACTTCAGTTTCACCTTTGGCTATTGTTCATATACCTGTATTTTTTAAGGACATGGGCATTGTAAATCCGATAATACATTAGTAAATCCCAGCTATTACATCGATGCAATTTGCTCTTTTTTGATATCAATTGCTGTTTAGCAGAGCCTAATCAACTCAGAGGAGCATAAGCTTTTGGGTTATAACTTGCAGTAGTTAGTATTTGGGTAGTTGAAATGTTTATCTGTGAATAAATATACCTCTAGTAGCAAATGCTATTTTTCTGATTAATTTATTTTAAAATATAAGTTTATCACCAAAAAACAACCACATTCTATATCTGTGACATTTTATCATGTTAATACAAATTAAATTCAGTACGATCTTTCAAACACGTTTTCATAAATATCTCTCAGATATAATATCAATACCTGTAAGTTTTTAAAAGGTATAGATTACAGATAATGTAAGGTTTAATCTCGTATATTATCTCAAACAGCACACCAATGGGTTCTAGAATGCATGTAAATTATAATATTTTTTAGAATAAAAGCATATAGCTGTGCATGTTAGATTAACGTTGCAAACAAAATCTTAGTTCTTGATTCTATATAATATTTAAAAACAACATATATTATATTTGTTATACACTAACTACATTTGAAACTTAGACATAAATATCTGAGATGCATAAGAAAGCATACCATGCTAAACACCATGCATTTAGTGCATACTGAAAGAATATAATGCATTATAATACAATGTTTGAACAAACTAATGTTAAAAGAAATGGTGTGCAGAGCAAGTTACTGTGATATCAGACTTTCATGATGTCCAAACATTCTACGCATTATCAAAACTAAATTCGCTTCAATGCCAAGTAATCATTAGGTTAGAGCACACACATTTTAAATAATACTTAGTAGCATTGATCATCCTGAAAGAGGATACAAATTTGGAAGTGGAAAAAAATCTCACCATCTTGATACGTTCAACAACAGCATGGACTGAAATACATATGTAAAGTGTCTATATTACGTTACAGATTTCGTGATTTTTGTATATGTTATAATTTACATCTGATTTTGTATATTTAATAGGTGCCACTATTTTTTAATTATCCATTTTTTAGCTAATAAGTTACTGTTACTGCAGATTTAATCCAACTCAAAGTATGAGTTTAATTTTACATTTTTCGATAATATTTTAATACAAATAATAAATATATAACGATTGTTAATAAAGCTTATAAAAATAACGAAATTATTTGGTATTTTATTTCATTGTTAAAGATTTTATATTAAAATAATTTTATACAAATTTTGCTTAAAAACATAACTCATTTCTTCAAATATAAATCATATTATAATATATAATAACAATATATTTTATAACATTATTTCATGTAACAGAATAATATTACAAAAGAACTATATAATGGAATTTTCACTTTGTAAACTAGACTATGTTTTTTTAATTAAAAATTATTCATGTTATTTGCTATTCAATTATTTGCTATTATCTCTATTAACTATCTTATTTGTATGACTCCCATAGTAGTACCTTACAATATACTGAAAACGTATATTCTAAAACAGTTTTAATTTTTCTTTTCTTTATTTGGAGAACTATGGGTTATTTGGTTATATTTGATTTCTTTTATAACATAATAAATGTAATATTATAGAAGAAACTGCAATCTGGAATTTTCACTTTGTAAATTAGACTTTATTTTTAATATTAAAAATTATTCGTGTATTTGCTTGGATCTCTATTAACTATCTTGTTTGTATGACTCACATGATAGTACCTTATAATATATAGAAAATCTATATTCTAAAAGTTTTTGAATTTTTCTTTTCTTTATTTGAAGAACTATGGTTTGTTTGGTTATATTTGATTTCTTTTATAACATAACAGATGTAATATTATAGAAGAAACTACAATATGAAATTTTCATTTTGTAAACTAGACTTTATTTTTTAATATTAAAAATTATTCGTGTATTTTCTTGGATTTCTATTAACTATCTTGTTTGTATGACTCACATGATAGTACCTTATAATATACGAAAAGCCAATATTCTAAAAGTTTTTTAATTTTTCTTTTCTTTATTTGGAGAACTATGGGTTATTCGGTTATATATGGTTTCTTTTATAACATAACAAATGTAAGATTGTAGAAAAGACTACAATATGAAATTTTTACTTTGTAAACTAGACTTTATTTTTTAATATTAAAAATTATTCGTGTATTTTCTTGGATCTCTATTAACTATCTTGTTTGTATGACCCACATAATAGTACCTTACAATAAAACCCATATCCTTAAAGTTTTTGAATTTTGAATTTTTTATTTTGGAGAACTATGTAATCTGAAGAAAAATTCTTCGAAAATACTGGTTCAGAAATTTAAATTAAAGCAAAGTCTGCATTACAGGTTTTTCTTTTTAGACTTTATTTTCACGTTTCTGACGGGCAGGGAAGCGAGGATATAAAACTGTCAATTTAACAGTTACTTGAAAGATTTTTATTCAAATTTCAAAGTAAAATAAGCGTAGCAAGCATTCGAATTGAATAAAACCGCTTTATATTTCAAATAGTAGCTTACGTGCATAGATATAAAGGTATTCTTTATTTCTGAAACTTTTTATTCCGAAACCAAAAACTAAGACTAAATATTCCATAAACTGATTTATAACTCTGCAAATAAGTCTTAAAAATATCTCTAACTTTGAGGATAGAAAATATTATTTTTATTTCGCAGAATTATGAGAAAAAAAAGTTTAAATTTCTAAAGTAAATGTTAGACGACAGCTTTTTACGTATCTGTTTTTAGAAAAAGAAATATTAAATTATTTTTTAGCATAAATGATGATCCCTTTTTAACGACTTTTTCATGTTATTTTAATCACGTTCTAAAATTAATTATGAAACGTAAAAATTAAGGCCATTTTTCACAACCCGAAATTTTTAACTAATTACCAACATATTATTGCATTAATCCTTGTAAGTCTAAAATGTCTGTAGTACAATATTTAGAAATCTTCAACTTTTGTTAGGAGGGTTATATTTATAAACAGTTAACAATTAAAGAGATTTAAAATTTTTTTATAGTATTAACACGATTATAAATTACGTATTTAATGAGATTTGAAGCTTTGTTTTATTTTTTTTTGTAACGACTTAAAAGCGAAATTTTGAAAATTAATTTATTTTGTTTCTACTTTTTTATTTTATCTACTTGAAAATTCTACCTGTCTTTAAATTTATTTATTTAAATGTGGTTAAAATTAGCTTTTGTTTCTACTTTTTTATTTTATCTACTTGAAACTTAGACCTGTCTTTACACTTATTTATTTAAATGTCGTTAGAATAAGCGTGTAAAAATTACTTATTTTTAGCTATCTATTAGAAATTGTCTGTGTATCATTAATAAATATATTAAAATATTAAAATTTTCTTTCTATAATTTAGAAAATATTTTTAATTATAAAACATTTAATTGTTAATTTCTCAAACTAATATGTTTTCTTTCTATTCAATCTACTTCAAATTTAAATATACATTTTAAATATATTTAAGTGGTAATGGTTAAAATTAGCATGAAAATGTTACTTATTTTATCTACTTGAAAATTAAACCTGTCTTTACATTTATTTATTTAAATATGGTCAGAATAAGGGTGTAAAAAGTTATTTATTTTTAGCTATTTATTACAAATTGTTTGTACAACTTTAAGAAATGTATTACAAATATTAAAATTTTCTTTCTATAATTTAGAAAATATTTTTAATTATAAAACATTTAATTGTTAATTTCTCAAACTGGTATGTTTCCTTTCTATTCAATCTACTTCAAACTTAAATATGCCTTTTAAATATATTTAAGTGACAATGGTTAAAATTAGCATGAAAATGTTACTTATTTTATCTACTTGAAAATTAGATCTGTCTTTAAATTTATTTAAATATGGTTAGAATAAGCGTGTAAAAATTACTTATTTTTAGCTATCTATTACAAATTGTCTGTGCAACATTAAAAATATATTAAAATATTAAAATTTTCTTTCTATAATTTAGAAAATGTTTTTAATTATAAAACATTTAATTGTTAATTTCTCAAACTAATATGTTTTCTTTCTATTCAATCTACTTCAAATTTAAATATACATTTTAAATATATTTAAGTGGTAATGGTTAAAATTAGCATGAAAATGTTACTTATTTTATCTACTTGAAAATTAGACCTGTCTTTACATTTATTTATTTAAATGTGTCTAGAATAAGCGTGTAAAAAGTTACTTATTTTTAGCTATCTATTACAAATTGTCTGTGCAACATTAAAAATATATTAAAATATTAAAATTTTCTTTCTATAATTTAGAAAATGTTTTTAATTATAAAACATTTAATTGTTAATTTCTCAAAATAATGTTTTCTTTCTATTCAATCTACTTCAAATTTAAATATACATTTTAAATATATTTAAGTAGTAATGGTTAAAATTAGCATGAAAATGTTACTTATTTTATCTACTTGAAAATTAGACCTGTCTTTACATTTATTTATTTAAAAATGGTCAGAATAAGCGTGTAAAATTTACTTATTTTTAGCTATCTATTGCAAATTGTTTGTACAACTTTAAAAAATGTATTAAAAATATTTAAATTTTTTTTCTATAATTCAAAAAAGATATTTAACTATAAAACATTAAATTGTTAATTTCTCAGACTAATTTGTTTTCTTTCTATTCAATCTACTTCAAATTTATATAAAATATGCCTATAAAATATATTTCAGTGGTAATGATTAAACTTAGCATGAAAATGTTACTCATTTTTACCTTTTAATTAATATCTGTTTTAAAAATTTTAAATTATTTCATATGAATTTGTCTTGCATTAAATATGACGTTAAATTATCTATTTATGACTCTATTACATTTTTTATTTTATATTTTTAAGCTTTGAAATAAAACTTATTACTATCATAAGCTTACTGTAAAATTTGAAAAGAAAATAATGTTAGTGAGAATACGCATTTTTTCTGTACAAATTGTCCTTAGAGACTTATTGAGAATACAATTTACAGATAGCGGATTTAAAAATATATTTGCTTAAAATAATTATCTTATTTACAAGGTAAGTAATTAAGAAAAGGTAAAGATATCAAAAATTCTCTAGAGTGTTTCAGACATAATTAAAAAAAGTTTGTATTTAAAATCCTTTAAAATTATTATTAACAATAACTTTTGTTAAAAGTTATATTCATTATATGATGTTCAGTATTAAAATGAGTTGCTTATTCTTTTTGTTAGTAACATTCTGTATTTAAATGAGAATTTCGACTGAATTCCTTGCCTTATATCTACTCCCTTAACTTCTAAAAACTACATTACATTATTTGTGGAGAGTGTTTAATTCATGTGTACCTGACATTCCGTATTAATACACCTTCTAAATTATACATATTTGTATTATATAAAGCGTATAATCCGTCCTTATACATATAATTTGCAAATGTCCTTAAATGCTTAAAGCTATTTAATTTTTTAGGTAACCTTGGCTTAAATACTGACATCAGGAATTGACTGGAAGCTGTAATTTTATTTACAATAGGATATTGTTCTTATATAGATATTTCTGTATAAACTGACAAATATGTAGATTACAATGTTACAATTCAGAAATTGACTGGTAACCTTGACTGAAATGCTGCCATCAGGAATTGATTAGTAGCTGTAATTTTCATTACAATAGGGTATTGTTCTTGTATAAATATTTCGGTATAAACTGAAAATTTTTTTCGATTATAATGTTACAATTCACAAAATTGACTGTTAACCTTGACTGAAATGCTGCCATCAAGAATTGACTAGTAGCTGTAATTTTCATTACAATAGGATATTGTTCTTATATAGATATTTCGTTATTAACTGAAAATTTTGTAGATTACAATGTTACAATTCAGAAATTGACTGTTAACCTTGACTGAAATGTTGCCATCAGGAATTGACTGGTAGATGCAAAGTTAATTACAATAGGATATTGTTTTTATATTGATATTTCGGTATAAATAGAAAAAAATTGTAGATTACAATGTTACAATTTAGAAATTGACTGTTAACCTTGACTGAAATGCTGCCATCAGGATTAGACTAGTAGCTGTAATTTTCATTATAATATGATATTGTTTTTATATAGATATTTCGTTATTAACTTAAAATTTTGTAGCAATTCAGAAATTGACTGGTAATTGGAATTTTCATTGAAATAGGTTCTTGTTCTAATATAGATATTTCGCAATAAACTGAAAACTTTGTCGAATACAATATTACTTTTCATTAGTACTATAAAACACTAAATAATTAAAAATTAAAAATTATTCTTTAAAAATTAAAGATTTTTCATTTTTTTCAAACGTACTTAAAAAACTGTTTTTTCAACTGCATTTTAAAATACCTTATATTATTTAGAGCTGAATTATTTTGCGATCTCTTTTTTTCTTCAAATTCCAAGCTATACCATTGACGGAATAACAAGTGTTTAAGATGAATTTGGTTAATATGACACTACGTGTATTTTTCATTATATACAGTGATAATTTAAATCTAAAAGATTGATGAACAGTTAGATTTACAAAACATCTAAAATTAAAATGTGTTCACCATACAGCTAATTATTTTTCTGTTATGCCCTGCTGCCTACATTTTCTTTATATTCAATTTTTCCGTATAGACAGTGCGAAATAAAACCAAAAGTGATGTACTCTACTAAATGTCCCAACAGTTCCAAATAAGAAATTTTGACATAAAGCTGATTTTTTTTAGTTATCTGAGTAATGTACATA
Source organism: Pardosa pseudoannulata (assembly GCA_032207245.1). NCBI lineage: Eukaryota > Metazoa > Arthropoda > Arachnida > Araneae > Lycosidae > Pardosa > Pardosa pseudoannulata. The sequence goes on along the minus strand of CM063508.1, from coordinate 112,891,714 downwards.
TATACATACTGGCATACTCACAGACTCCACCAGGGGTGAAGGCTATGAGTATGTCAGTACCAGGTGGATTCAGTGAGTATGTCAGACAGGTGGACTTAGTATGTCATAGCCCAGGGGTGGCCAAGACGTCGACCGCGAAGACGTTTCGGATATTAACAATTTAATTTATGAATTATGGCATAGAATTAATGAATTATTTAAAATAAAACCTATAACAAACTGTACAAAAAAGTACAATGAATTTGTCGATTTACAGTATAGAATTAAATAGAAACAACTTGACAAAGTGGGATGCTTACATTATAATATAATCGAATCCGTACCATATAATAATTATATGGTACTGATTCAATATACTAAACACACCTAGGTTTTGGTCACTAAACTTACCAACTTTAAGCTTTCCAAGCTTTTTGGAGCTTTGTAATGGCAACCCTGATTCGTAATGGTTCGTTAACAGATGCACATTTAATTTCGTGTTTACGCATTGCAATAAGCTCGTGCCAGCCACAATATGATAAACGTGTAACAGATATACAGTGCCAAATTTCAACTAAATAAAGTGAATATGATGGTTAATTTTTTATATATGAATACTTTAATTATTTTCGTCAGTAAAGGTTTATTTTGTAAATATTAATACTAAGTTTTTTCAAAAATTAGATAATTTACCATTTTCTCTTGTTACCGAAAATAAATATATAAACATGTACGTTTCGTTAATTCAGCTCTGACATTGGTAGACCGAACTCGATTCCACGGATTCCAAATGTTTGGCCACACCTGATCTACACAGTAGACATAAAGAACTTTTTGTATCAAAGTAAACTTTCCTTCTCTGTAGTGACGAAATTGCATAAAATGCATTTAGGCTTAAACAAAAAGGATATTTCCGTTGTAATCTAAAAACCGGACCATTTAACCTATACTCTTATTAATTTCAAGACAATATGACTAAGGCAGAAAAGCAGCTTAGTAATCTACAATCTAGTATTTTGAATTGTAAATAATTATAAATTGCTGCGCTGAAATTACTCTTCTTTTTTCGAAGGTGAAAAAATATAGTACAATTTATTTTAATGTGGAACCTCTTAACCCTTATTTGACTGTGGTTTCATAGCGAAACCTAATTTTTAGAGACGTAACAATGTTTAAAAATTTTTTTTTTTTTGTATTTTTGACATTTAAAACTTACAATAGATGATAGTACTGCATTCAATTTATTTTTTCTTTTCAAATATATGCATTTATATTTGCTGTTCCTGGAAAGTTAGTAATTTGATTTTTTATCACTTATGACTTCAAACAAAAAAATATATTCAAACAGCACTTATAATCTGTTGAACTGTTTATTTATTTTACTTTTAAGAACACTTATTTATCGTTATTCCAATATAATTAAAATTTTAAAAAATATTGTGTTTAAGTTGTACAAAGGGATGGGTTAATAAGTTAACTCTCCCTCAATCCCTCCTATGGTGTCCTCTAAGGCAAACCGCTCTAAGGATTGTAAATTGATTGTAGATTGAGGTAGGGTTAATCAGTTAACTCTCCTTCAATCCGTCCTATGGTGTCCTCTAAGGCAAATCCCTCTAAGGATTGTAAATTGATTGTAGATTGTAGATTGATTGTAGATTGAGGGAGGGTTAATCAGTTAACTCTCCCTCAATCCCTCCTATGGTGTCATCTAAGGCAAACCCCTCTAAAGATTGCAATTTAAAAAAACATTTTGCACATATAAGGTTCATAGATAATATTTAGAAACGAATTTCATTAAAATCCAAAGAATTTATGTATATTACCTTTAAAAATTTAAATCATTTTAAGGTTCAATATTTAGCATTTATAATAGAGATATGGAGTATATCTATCGTGTCTTCAGAAAATTTAAAAATGGTACAAATGAAATATTA
>CM063508.1:112874801-112884801 GCA_032207245.1 Pardosa pseudoannulata | reverse complement strand
TAGACGGAAAGTAATAATGATGAAACGGATAAATCTCTTTAAATCTAAAGAATTCATTTCATTTAAAAGTTAATAGCATTTTATTGAAGCTTATTTTTATGTTACAAACCTTATTACGTAACTTGTGATTATTATCTTAAAATGAGTATCATATGATTTTATACGATTGAAAGTAGGAACTTGGCAAAGAATATTTTTGCAAGGATTTTAATTAAAGTTGCCTTTCTGCCTCCTTTTTAAGATATATTAGATTTTGAGACTCATTGCGATTAAATTACGGAAGTGGAATTTAATTTCAATTAAATACTTCTATATATCACTGCTAAATGAAATTTTTGTTTCAAGGAAAGTGTTTGAGAAATTTTACTGCTATGGAATTCGGTATGTCAACTAATGCTATAAATGAAACTTAGAAAGGTCACGTATAACTCATACCGATTAAGAAAATGAAATACAGGAAAACAAGGTGTTTTTTTTCCTAAAATTATAATTTTTTGTCTCTAAACACTAAAATAGTTTAGACTAGGTAATAAATAAAAATTTTATAATTTAAAAAAAACGATTTTCTCATCTTTGTTTTGTTTTATATATTTATTTTAAAACTTGAAATAACAAGTAATTAAAACTTGAAAAAAAAAGGAATTTTCATTTTTTATTTTGATCACGCTTTGAAAATTTATATTTTTTACTCTATACGTAAGAAGAAAAAAATGAAACTTTTAAAAATAAAATATAGATTATTAATTATTCCTTAAATATTTTTCAAAGTTGCTCCATAAGTATTTATTTTGAGTATCATATGATATTATACGATTTAAAATAGGAACTTGGCAAGGAATATTTTTGCAAGGATTTTAATTAAAGTTGCCTTTCTGCCTCCTTTTTTAAGACATATTAGATTTTGAGACTCATTGCGATTAAATTACGGAAGTAGAATTTAATTTCAATTAAATACTTCTATATATCACTGCTAAATGAAATTTTTTTTCAAGGAAAGTGTTTGAGAAATTTACATGCTGTGGAATTCAGTATGTCAACTAATACTGTGAATGAAATTTAGAAAGGTCACGTATAACTCATACAGATTAAGAATATGAGAAACAGGAAAATAAGGTGTAAAATTATAATTTTTTATTTTTTTGTCTCTAAACACTAAAATAGGTTAGAAGAGGTAGATAACATAAAAATTTTATAATAAAAAAACGCTTTTTTCATCTTTGTTTTGTTTTATATCTTTATTTTAAAGTTCACGCATAACTCTTACAGATTAAGAAAAGGAGATACAGAAAAACAAGGTATTTTTTGATCAAAAATATAAATCTTTTGTCTCGGAACACTAAAATAGGATAAACTAGATAACAAATAAAAATGTTGTAATAAAAAAACGCTGTTTTAATATTTGTTTTGTTTTATATCTTTATTTTAAAGGTCACGTATAAATCATACAGATTAAGAAAAGGAGATACATGAAAAGAAGGCATTTTTTGATGAAAAATATAACTGTTTTGACTCGGAACACTAAAATACGATAAACTAGATAACAAATAAAAAATTTATAACAAAAAACTGCTTTTTTTTAATCGTTGTTTTGATTTATATCTTTATTTTAAAGGTCACGTATAACTCATACAGATTAAGAAAAGGAGATACAGAAAAACAAGGTATTTTTTGATCAAAAATATAACATTTTTGTCTCGGAACACTAAAATAGGACGAACTAAATCACAAATAAAAATTTTATAATAAAAAAACGCTGTTTTAATATTTGTTTTGTTTTATATCTTTATTTTAAAGGTCCCGTATAACTCATACAGATTAAGAAAAGGAGATACAGGAAAACAAGGTATTTTTTGATCAAAAATATAACTTTTTTTGTCTCGGAACACTAAAATAGGATAAACTAGATAACAAATAAAAATTTTATAATATTTTTTAAATTTTTTTTTATCTTTGTTTTGTGTTATATCTTTATTTTAAAACTTGAAAGAACATAGTATTTTTCATTTTTTTTTATTATTCTCTGAAAATTTATATTTTTTGCTATGTATGTAAGAAGAAAATTTCAAATTTTAAAAAATAAAATATCGATTATTAATTATTTAATAAACATTTTTAACGTGAGTATTTATTTTGACCATAATATAGCACATATAACTTATACCTATAAACCATTAAATAACGTAAAATAACAAAACAAAAACTATATTATTCAACTTATTATAAGAATTATTTTCAATAAAAATTGACAAGATTTAAAACTATTACTTTCAACTACTGCTTAAGAAGCTATAACACAAAAATAGAAAAGAAATGCTGGAACCAGACATGTTTCAAATATTTTGAGCAGAGCATAGTACTTTTCAAATCTTTATTATAACATCCTATTTTTAAAGTCATTAATTTCATTTTTTATTTTGGTTACGCTTTGAAAATTTATATTTTTACTCTATTTGTAAAAGAAATATGAAATTTTTAAAAATAAATACTTTAAATATTTTTCTGATTGTTCCATAAGTATTTATTTTGAGCATAATATAGCACATATTGCTTATACATATAAACCATTAAACACCTATTTATGCCTATAAACCATTAAAATAAAAACTATATTATTAAACTTATATAATAATTATTTTCAATAAAAATAGAAACGATTTAAAACTATTACTTTGAACTACTGCTTAAATATCTATTATGAAAAAATAAAAAAATACTGCTTCAGTACCTTTCAAATCTTTATTATAACATCCTATTTTTTAAATCAATATTTTAAAAAAAAAACATTTGCTCTACTTAGAAAAAATATTTTATAGATCTTTTAAATTAATTTAAAATTTAAGAAGCTTTTTTAGTTTTTATTATATGATTTATTACATTTAAATTGACGTTAAATATATATACAGCAAATGGAAAAAGTTGGAATAATTTATCGCGAAGTAGATCATTATTCAAAGGTTGACAAATCTTTATTATAACATCCTATTTTTAAATCAATATTTTAAAATAAAAGCATTTGCTCTACTTAGAAAAAATATTTTATAAATCTTTTAAACTAGTTTAAATTTAAGAAACTTTTTTAGTTTTATTGTATGAATTATTACATTTAAATTAACGTTAAATATATATACAGCAAATGGAAAAATTGGAATATGCGTGAAATTCTGAAGAATATGATGAAATAATTTAAATAAAAATGTGAATGAATTTCTTATCAGGCTGTATTTTGTTTCAAAAATTTGAGGTTTAAGGGAAATTTAATCAATAAAAGGTTATCTGTATCAAAAGAATATTATAAAAAGAGCATATATTTCATTTTATTCAATTCTTTTCAATTTAAATTAATAACATTAAAGTTCTCATACTATTTTAATATTATTTTTATTGCATATGATTTGAAAGGATACGTTTATAAATAACCATATTTCTTTTACCATATGTTTCGTTATCAAATTTTTATTAAAATGGCATAGAAATTTTAGTCCAATTTAACTTGTATTTATAACTTGATTTATTTTGTAAGAGTTTATTGTACAGAAAAAATATTTTATTAATTCCTAATAACATTGCAACAATAACAAATCAATATATATTGAAGATAATATATATTGAAGATGGCAATATTGCTATCAGAAATATTCTGTATGTCTGTTATTTTCCAGTTTCAAATGGAAAGAATTTTCAAGAAAAATATATTACATATTCATCGGTATGCGTGAAATTCTGAAGAATATGATGAAATAATTTAAATAAAAATGTGAATGAATTTCTTATCAGGCTGTATTTTGTTTCAAAAATTTGAGGTTTAAGGGAAATTTAATCAATAAAAGGTTATCTGTATCAAAAGAATATAAGTGTAGCAATGCGTAATATAAGACGAGAATATATTTAATTTTATTTCATTCTTGTCAATTTAAATTAATTTCATTAAAATTCTTTTAAATTTTAATATTTTTTTCATATAAGATGTGAAAGGATACATTTATAAATAATGATATTTCTTTTACCATATGTTTCATTATCAAATTTGTAAAGGGCATAAAAGTTTTAGTAAAATTTAACTTGTATTTATAACTTGTATTTATCTTGTAAGAGTTTATTATACCAAAAAAATATTTTATTAATTCTCAATAACACTACAACAGTAACAAATCAATATATATTGAAGATAATAATATTGAAGATGACAATATTGCTATCAGAAATATTCTATCTGTTTTTTTTCCAGTTTCAAATTGAAAGAATGAAAAAAATGTATTACATATTCATCGGTATGTGTGAACTTCTGAAGAATATCCTCGAATAATTTAAATAAAAATGTGAATGAATTTCTTATCAGGCTGTAATTTGTTTTAAAAAATTTGTAGATAAAGGGAAATTTAATCAATAAAATGTTATCTGTATCAAAAGAATATAAGCGTAGCAATGCGTAAAATAAGACGAGCATATATTTAATTTTATTCCATTCTTGTCAATTTAAATTAATTACGTTAAAATTCTTTTAAATTTTAATATTTTTTTCATATACGATGTGAAAGGATACATTTATGGATAATGATGCATTTTTTCCAGTGTATGTTTCATTATCAAATTTGTAAAGGGCATAAAAGTTTTAGTAAAATTTAACTTGTATTTATAACTTGTATTTATCTTGTAAGAGTTTATTATACCAAAAAAATATTTTATTAATTCTCAATAACAATACAACAGTAACAAATCAATATATATTGAAGATAATAATATTGAAGATGACAATATTGCTATCAGAAATATTCTGTCTGTCTGTTATTTTCCAGTTTCAAATAGAAAAAATGAAAAAAAAAATGTATTACATATTCATCGGTATGCGTGAAATTCTGCAGAATATCCTCAAATAATTTATATAAAAATGTGAATGAATTTCTTATCAGGCTTTAATTTTTTTCAAGAATTTGTAGATAAAGGAAAATTTAATCAATAAAATGTTATCTTTATCTAAAGAATGTAAGCATAGCAATTCAAAATGTAAAAAGAAAAAAATTAAAATTATTTCATATACAATTAAAAAAAATAAAAATATGTAAAAAAAAATAAGAAAATCAAAAAAATAAAAAAAAAAAATAAAAAAAAAAAATAAAAAAAAAAATACAGCAGTAAAAATAAAAAAAAAAAAAAAAAAAAAATAAAAAAAAAAATAAATAAAAAAAAAAGAAAAAAAAAATTTTTAAAAAAAAAAAAAAAAATAAAAAAGAAAAAAATATTATAAAAAAAAAAAAATTAAATAAAAAAAAAAAAAAATGTAAAACATACAAAAAAAAAAAAGAAAAAAAAAAATCGTAAAAAATAAAAATAAAAAAAAAAAAAAAATAAAAAATAAAAAAAAAAAAAAAAAAAAAGAAAAAAAAAAATGTAATTAAAAAAAGAAAAAAAAAATAAAAAAAAAAAAAATTTAAAAAAATGTAACAAAACAATGTAAAAAAAATTATCTAAAAAAAAAAAATTTAAAAAATAAAAAATAGCAAATATAAAAAAAAAAAAATTCAAAAAATTAAAAAAAAAAAATAAAAAAATGAAAAAAAAATTCAAAAAAAAAAAATTAAAAGAATAAAATTAAAAAAAAAAAAAAAAAGAATAATAAAAAAAAAAAAAAAAAAAAAAAAAACAAAAATAGAATAAATAAATAAAAAAAAAAAAAAATTGCAACGGAAAAAAAAAAAAAAAAAAATAATGAAAAATATGTGCTGCAATGTATAAGACAAGTATATATTTAATTTTATTTCATTCTTGTCAATTTCAATTAATTACATTAAAATTTTTTTAAATTTTAATATTATTTTCATATACGATGTGAAATTATACATTTTTAAATAATATTTTCATATGTTTCATTTCAAATTTTAAAGAATTAGTCAAATTTAACTTGTATTTATAATTTGCATTTATCTTGTAAGAGTTTATTATATCAAAAAATTATTTTGTTAATTCTCAATAACAATGCAACAATAACAACTCAATATTAAATCTAATGAAAAAATTAATATAATTTTAATTTAGCAATATTGACTAATCAAATACATTGCAGTCTGTTATTTTATTTAGAATGATATTATTACATTCATTTGCGTGAAATTCTTAAGAATATTATAATTATATAAAAATGTTAAAAATTCTTATCATAAACAAAATTTGAGATAGATTGCATATTTTTATCTTTAAGATTTAGCAATGCGTAAATAAAAAAATATTTTAATTATTCCATTCTTGTCAATTTAAATTAATTAAATTAATATTATTTTAAAAATATCAAAATTTAAAAATATTTCAAAAAAATCAGCAATGCAAATTTAAAGATTAGATTTAACTTATTTATAATGCATTACTAGAGTTTATTATACCTAAAAAATTATTTTATTAATTCTCAATAACAATGCAACAATAGCAACTCAATATTAAATTTATTGAAAAATGTTAAATTTTTAATCTCAGCAGATTAACCCAGTGACGTAACGAAATGCAATATGTATTGCTATTGTATTTAGAACTTGTATTTATCTCGTAAGAGTTAATTATACCTAAAAAATTATTTTATTAATTTATAACAATTGAAAATAGCAACATAATATAAAATTTTTGAAAAATTATTTTTAATCTGGATGAAACTTAAATAAATTATGATTCCAATTTATAACATGTATTTATCTTGTAAGAGTTTATTATACAGAATAAAATTATTTTATTAATTCTCAATAACAATGCAACAATAGCAACTCAATATTAAATATAATAAAAAATGTTAAATTCATAATTCCAGCAGATTAAACTAGTGACGTAATCAAATGAATAACCATTCATCTGATTACGCTAGAAATGTTAATTATTTATTATGCGATTCATTTGAAAAGGGTAGAAATCTATAACAATTATTGATATACACATAATATATGAGTGGGTGCAAATTCTTAAATAAATTACCTTTATACCTTTAAGTAGATTGAATATGTCAGTATCGGTATGATAAATATTCTGGAAGTCTGTAATTTCCCAGTGTCAAGTAGAACGAATGTTCATTTTATATGTGCGTCAGTTGGAGCAGAATTTTCAAGATAATAAAGAAATAATTAAGTTCAAAACTGAATTAAATCTTCATCGTAATTTAAATATATCTACAAAAATCTTGATGATTATTTCAAATTTAAAGAATTAGTATTCCAATTTACTTAAAAAGTTTGCTTAATTTCTAGGACTGTTAGAGTAAATTATACCGAGAAAAATTACTGTTATAATTCTCAGTAGCAATACAACAACAATTATTCAATATTAAATCTATTGAAAAATATTAAACATTTAAACTCAGCCGATTAAACCAGTGACATAATCAAATGCATTGCAGTCCATTTGATTACGTTAGAAATGTTAATTATTTATTATGCGATTCATTTGAAAAGGGTAGAAATCTATAAGAATTATTGATATTCACATAATATATGAGTGGATGAAAATTCTTAAATAAATTATCTTTATATCTTTAAGTAGACTGAAGATGTCAGCATTGGTATCATAAATATTCTGGATGGCTGTTATTTCCCAGTGTAAACTAGAAAGAATGTTCATTTTGCATGTGCGTCGGTTGGACCAGAATTTTCAAGATAATAAAAAAATACTTAAGTGTAAAGCTGAATTAAATATTCATCTTAATTTAAATATTTCTCCAAAAGTTTTGACAAGGATGGCAAATTTAAAGAATTAGGATTCCAATTTACTTAAAAAGTTGGCTTAATTGCTAGGTTTACTAGATTATAATATACCAGAAAAATTACTTTAATAATTCTCAATAACAATGCAACATTAACAACTCAGTATTAAATCCATTAAAACTGGTTAAATTTTTAATCTCAGCAGATTAAACTAGTGACGTAATCAAAGGAATTGCCATCCATTTTATTACGTTTAAAATGTTAATTATTTTAGTGCGATAAATTTGAAAAGTTTAGAAATGTATAACAATTATTGATATACACATAATATATGAGTGGATATTTCTGCAAAAATTTGGACAAGGATGGCAAACTTAAAGAATTATGATTCCAATTTACTTAAAAAGTTTGCTTAATTTCTAGGACTGTTAGAGTAAATTATACCAAGAAAAATTAATTTTATAATTCTCAGTAGCATTGCAACAACAATTACTGAATATTAAACCTATTGAAAAATGTTAAATATTTAATCCCAGCTGACTAAACCAGTGACGTAATCAAATAAATTCCCATCCATTTAATTACGTTAGAAATGTTAATTATTTATTATGCGATTCATTTGAAAAGGGTAGAAATCTATAACAATTATTGATATACACATAATATATGAGTGGATGCAAATTCTTACATAAATTACCTTAATACCTTTAAGTAGATTGAATATGTCAGTATTGGTATGATAAATATTCTGGAAGTCTGTTATTTCCCAGTGTCAAGTAGAACGAATGTTCCTTTTATATGTGCGTCAGTGGGAGCAGAATTTTCAAGATAATAAAGAAATACTTAAGTTCAAAACTGAATTAAATCTTCATCGTAATTTAAATATATCTACAAAAATATTGATGATTATTTCAAATTTAAAGAATTAGTATTCCAATTTACTTAAAAAGTTTGCTTAATTTCTAGGACTGTTAGAGTAAATTATACCGAGAAAAATTACTTTTATAATTCTCAGTAGCAATGCAACAACAATTATTCAATATTAAATCTATTCAAAAAGGTTAAATATTTAATCTCAGCAGATTAAACCAGTGACATAATCAAATACATTGCAGTCCATTTGATTACGTTAGAAATGTTAATTATTTATTATGCGATTCATTTGAAAAGGGTAGAAATCTATAAGAATTATTGATATTCACATAATATATGAGTGGATGCAAATTCTTAAATAAATTATCTTTATATCTTTAAGTAGATTGAAGATGTCAGTAATGGTATCATAAATATTCTGTATGGCTGATATTTCCCAGTTTCAAGTATAATGAATGTTCATTTTACATGTGCGTCAGTTGCAGCAGAATTTTCAAGATAATAAAGAAATTCTTAAGTTCAAAACTGAATTAAATCTTCATCATAACTTAAATATTTCTGAAAAAAATTGGACGAGGATGGAAAACTTAAATAATTATGATTCCGATTTACTTAAAACGTTCGCTTAATTTCTAGGACTGTTAGAGTAAATTATGCCGAGAAAAATTACTTTTATAATTATCAGTAGAAATACAACAACAATTATTCAATATTAAATCTATTGAAAAATATTAAACATTTAAACTCAGCCGATTAAACCAGTGACATAATCAAATGCATTGCAGTCCATTTGATTACGTTAGAAATGTTAATTATTTATTATGCGATTCATTTGAAAAGGGTAGAAATCTATAACAATTATTGATATTCACATAATATATGAGTGGATGCAAATTCTTAAATAAATTATCTTTATATCTTTAAGTAGATTGAAGATGTCAGAATTGGTATCATAAATATTATGGATGACTCTCATTTCCCAGTGTTAAGTAGAATGAATGCTTATTTTACATATGCGTCGGTTGGAGCAGAATTTTAAAGATAATAAAGAAATACTTAAGTTAAAATCTGAATTAAATCTTCATGATAATTAAAACATTTCAGCAAAAATGTTGATGGGGATGGTAAACTTAAAGAATAAAGATTACAAATTACTTAAAAAGTTTGCTTAATTTCTAGGTTTGCTAGAGTATATTATACCGAAAAAAATTACTTTAATGAATCTCACTAGTAATGCAACAATAACCATTTAATATTTAATCTATTGAAAATGTTAAATATTTTATTTCAGCTGATTAAACTAGTAACGTAATCGAATGAATTGACATCCATTTGATTACGTTAAAATAGTCAATTATTTTACTGCGATTCATTTGAAAAGGGTAGAAATCTATAACAATTATTTATATACACATAATATATGAGTGGATTCGAATTCTTAAATAAATGATCTTAAT
>CM063508.1:112864801-112869801 GCA_032207245.1 Pardosa pseudoannulata | reverse complement strand
TTTCCAGATTATTCGTCACCTATGACTTTCCGTTTGAACGGGGTTTGAAATGAAAACAAACTCTCTGTATGTTTGGTTTAAAATAAAGAGAGATGAAACCTAAATTTTGTTCCTTAATTAAACAGTTGTTTAGTTTCAAATTCTAGCTGGACACAGTTGTTTTATACAATACATTTTTAATAAGATTCATCGGAAATTTTCCGAAAAGTATTTGTTATAATTCTGGCTATCAATGTATTGTTTAAATTGCTTAGTCTAATGGTTTATCTCAAGACATATAATCTATTTTTACATTGAATTTAAGAAAATATAATAATCTTCAGTATTGTATCGATCTATAATTAGAAACCCTTGCAAAACATTCGTATGAAAGAAGGAGTTTCAAGGTACCATTCTATGGTGGAAGGTTTTACGGTACTATTCTATAATGGAGTATAGTTTCTGTCTTTAAGTAAATTCACGGAACCATTCTATGGGGATAGTTCTATGGGGAAGTTTGCGTTCAGCAAAATATAAAAGGTTAGTACCTGAAAAAGAAACCCACAAAAAAGATAATAAAAAGTATATTATTTGACAGTGAAATACACGTTATGACCATAACCTCATTTTTAAAATTTAAATTAATTATGTCTTTTCGCAAACTTAAGTTTAAGTCTTAAAGTAAAAAAAAAACAAAAAAAAAACAAAACAATAGACATTAAAAAAGGAGAAGTCATTATATAATTAATTGAATTTATTGAGGCAAAACGTTAAATTTTAATTAAAAATTAATAAATTAATTGACAACTAGTTGAACATTTAAATGTATAAAAATTAAATTTAAAAGGAAAAGGAAAAATAATGTCACTAATAGCGACTATGAAAGGAAAGCTACAGAGGTTGCAGTAGCAGGTCCCTCTTCTTTTCAGGGAGTCGAAAGTTTTCTTGTACCTCCATCTTAGCTGTTGGGCAAGTCAATTCTGCAAGTCAAGTATCTAGACTGTGACTGCTGGGCTGATAACGGAATCTGTGTCTTTGTCATCAACATTCCATTGGCACGGAGGAACATCGCCTGAACTTCGGTGGTAAAAACATGCCAATGTGTGGAGTGGGGATATATCATATCATAAAAAGGGCGAATTTATGGAACTATTGTATCGCAGTGCTCGCCAAGGAGAATGCCAAGTGGCGGTCTTCCTATGCTTGATTTAAAATCCAGAGTGGCTTATGAGACACAAAAAAGTAGCTTTTCATTTTACCCATGTTATAATTTTGAGCTTGGCAGAGAAGATACAAACAGGGTATTTTTGTGTAAGGCTGGCTTCATAGAATAAAAATAAACTAAATGGAACGTTATGACAACTCAATTAAAAATGTATACTTTTCATAGAATCCTTTGCATTAAATAATCTGTTCAAGATATATCAAGCTGATTTATTTCTTTGTGAAATTAATTAACATTGTATTTTCTCAAGTTTTTCCAGAATGATAAATTCCTTTTAAAGGTAGTAATTATTACAAATTAAATGTATCCTTAAGTTTAATTCTTCTAAAACTTCACCTGATATAAAATATATGTCTTCATTAAATGTTACTAGATATTAAATAAAAGGATTTCCGTAGCGTATTTTGAAAATCAGGATTGAAGTAAAACATTGACCACTGAAGTTCAAGATGTTCAGTAATTAAAAAAGACTATTGTGACAGAAAACTTTCAAAAAGCACATTAAAGCATCAGTGTAATATCAGTATTGTTTTAAAAAACATATCTTGATCTATAAATACAAAAACATATCCTTTAAGAAGTTGATAAAACTGAATATAGAAAAAAGTGAATAAAATCGCTAATATTTTATTTCTATCTAAATCTGAAAGATATCTATCTTTCACCAAGACGAAATTACATAATAACTAAGCGATACATTCAAGAGAAAGATAAATTAAATCTAGTAGTAAAATTTAAATTTCTTAAACTTCGAGTTGGAAATTCTCAAGAAATAAAATTCTAACAAATATTGATTCTTTTCAGAAAATAAACCAAATTTATCATCATTCTATACCATGCAAAGCTCAATTTGGTCCTTGTACTAACGATTTCTGACTCAAAAGTGTATTTCTGTATAAAAATGTATTTTATACACAAACTAGAGTTGAAACCAATTCTATGTAATACTCTACGATCTGAGAATTTAAAAAAAAAATTGCGATAAATCTTCACAGACCACATCCTCTCCTTATAATGATCAATACCATGTTCCAACCAAATATAATTCTTCTGAAAAATCAAATCCTCTCAACGATTCTGATAGTCATATCTTTACAAGTATGACAAAACTTCTAACTAAAGGGCCTTCTAACTATAGGAACACTTGAAAATAAATATCAAAGAATCGACAGAAAAATATATGGTCTTACTGTCTTTGAAAAGAAAAAAAAGCTGCTGCAAATTTTATGGTCTTCAAAATAAAGGTTGAGCAATATTGCTTGATAATTTAGCAATGCAATGATACATTTTGCACTACACTTATCATTTTGGGAGAAGTAAAGTGAGAAAATCCAGTAAACACACCAGAATAAGTAACATCTTTAGTAAATAAAAATATGAAAAAAATATGAGAGACCAGTCTTTATCTTTCTTTTCTTTGAAATATGAATACGTATCTATAAATACCACAAAATAAATTTTACATATTAATGTTTATAGAATTTTTAATGCTTTGCTTACTTATACTATTTCTAAAAATTTTTATCGTAACACACGAATCATTCATGTTATAAAAGGTGAACATAAGCATGCCGTCCACTTTCGTAAAATCCACTCCGAAATGCGTTTTCCAAGGATATACCCAAATATTATTCAAACTGCATGATGGGAGGATGACACAGTGAAGTCAACGATGAATCGTAACAACGTTTTTTTCCGTTCCACTTTCGAGTATTTGAATGTATATTTGCATCTCACAGGCCAAATCTAAAAGCTTCAGTCTCTGGAGCGTGCTTCAGCGAAAACCAAACAATCTGCGGACCGAACTGACTCTAAAACAAGAATTCTTCAAGAAATTTCCATACGAATCCAGGAAATTGAGTAAGGATTCGGATTTTGAATTCAATAGCATGGAGATATAAATTCACAGAAAAAGGCAAGACTTTTCAGTATGTATGAAAATATTTATATTTTAGGATACTTGTAAAAGGTAAATATTTAAAGTGAAAAGTAAATATGTTTTTTATCCTTTTTTAAGGTTTACTTATAAACCAAAAAGTGTACCCTAAATATTTGCTGCAGAATTGTAAAATAAAACGGAAGTCAAAATTATTTTCTAGTGAAATCAAAGATTGTCTTCTGATATAGCAGCTTCATTTTAATCTTGAATTAACATAATTAGTCTTTTAACTAATACCTTAAGAGAAAGCTTTGAATTTTTTAAAACATTGAATTTACATATGTGAATTAGAATTTATCCAAGAAATGTTAAACGTTTCTTGATATGGCTTGACGAATTTCTAGTTAGATTAAAAATATCAATAAAAAGTGAGGATTCATATAAAAAAGTGAAAAGTAAATATGTTTTTATCCTTTTTAAGGTTTGTTAATAATTCAAAAAGTATACGCTAAATATTTGTTGAAGAATTTTATATTAAAAGGAAAGTCGAAATAATTTTCTAGTCAAATCAAAAATTGTCTTCTGATATAGCAGCTTCATTTTAATCTTGCATTAACATAACTTTTAACTATTACCCCGAGAGAAAGCTTTGAATTTTTTAAAACTTTGAATTTACACATCTTTACAAACTTTGAATTTACAGATTAAAGTTTATCCAAGAGATGTTAAAAGTTTCTTGATATGGCTTGACGAATTTCTAGTTAGATTAAAAATATCGATAAAAAGCAAGGATGCATATAAAAAAGTGAAAAGTAAATCTGTTTTTTATCCTTTTTTAAGGTTTATTTATACCAAAGAGTGTATCCTAAATATATGTTGCAGAATTGTAAGTTAAAAGAAGAGTCAAAATAATTTTCTAGTCAAATCAAAGATTGTCTTAAGAAGAAAAACTTTACTCTTTCAACTGTTCTTTTGAAGTATTTTAAAGACAAGTCACTTCCAAGCTTTAACTATTTAAAATATTGTAGTTTTAATCATATTCGTAAAATGATTATAACTAACGCTAAGATATAAGAAATGTATAAAATTAGGGG
The DNA here is from genome assembly GCA_032207245.1 of Pardosa pseudoannulata. Lineage (NCBI taxonomy): Eukaryota > Metazoa > Arthropoda > Arachnida > Araneae > Lycosidae > Pardosa > Pardosa pseudoannulata. The sequence goes on along the minus strand of CM063508.1, from coordinate 112,865,624 downwards.
GGTGTCCCTTAATTATAAATGGTTATCTTACTTGTTAAAATAAATATACACTGCATATTCTAGTAAAAGAAGCTCCTACTCATTTTCTTTGCAAAACTGATGCAGCAACTTCATTTTAACCTTGAACTAAGTTGTTGTTTTAACCGATACACCGAGAGAAAGCTTTGAACTTTACATATCTGCATAAATATTTGTCCAAGAGAAGTTAAACTCTTCTTGATATGGTTGGACAAATGTCTAATTAGATTCAATGTATCGATAAAAGCAAGGATACATATCAAAAATTATAAATTATAATTATAAAATTATAAAATAAATATACACTGCATATTCTAGTGAAAGAATCTCCTACTCCTTTTAATTGCAAAACTGAATTAGCAACTTCATTTTAATCTTGAATTAATGTAATAAGTTTTTAACCGATACCCAGAGAAAAAGCGTTGAAATTTTTAAAACTTTGAATTTACATATCTGCATTAATATTTTCCTAAGAAAAGTTAATTTTTTTCTTGATATGATTTAACGAATGTCTAGTTAGATTAAATACATAGATAAAAAGCGAGGATGCATATAAAAAATTATAAAATATAATATTTTAAATTATATTTATAAAATTATAAAATAAATATGCACTGCATGTTCTAGTAAAATAAGCTCCTACTTCTTTTCATTGCAAAACTGATATAGCAACTTCACTTTAATCTTGAATTTAGATAATCAGTATTTTAACCGATACCTCGAAATAAAGCTTAGAATTTTTTAAAACTTTGAATTTACATATCTGCATTAACATTTGTCCAAGAAAAGTTAAACTTTATTTGAT
>CM063508.1:112852301-112862301 GCA_032207245.1 Pardosa pseudoannulata | reverse complement strand
TACTTTCAAATTTTATGACCAATAATACAATTTCTGATGTCTCAGTAGACTTGACGTTATAGACATCTAAATTTTAAAATAAAATATTCTCTTTTTAAACATGCACCTAAGAGTTTATTTGAGCCGAATTAAATTGTACGTACTTTTAAAAGGCATCATGTTTCATTTTATTTAAATGGATTATTAGAGTTAAAATTGGAAAATATTATTAATCAAAAATATTGCTGCTATATTTTATTTTTATATACTTTTTCGATACAGTATTGCTAGTAACATTAAATACTAAATCGAAACTCAAAACCTTTGATTTTGACACCGCTTTCTGTTGCATTTTTCACTGCCTACCTAAATGTAGCAATATTAGATATCATCACCAACCTTGTTTATTGTCACAAAACTAATTATTTAATACAATAAAGATAGATTAGCTATGCAAATTATGTAGCTCTGCGCATCATTTATGTGCAAGTGAGAGCTCTGTGATAACTGCATATGGTTGTTCTGAATTAATTGTTGGAATTGACAGTATGGGTAGACTCCATGATTGAGACACCTTCGTTCACGGAAAAATCATAGGCGCGCGACGCATGAACCATTTAGTTTCCGAAATCCTCAGATAGCTAAGATTTTCAAGGTCGTAGTGTCAAGAGAATACCAAGAATGTGTGTATAGTGGAAAAAAACTCGTTATTCGGCAAACTGGAAAGGACAGTTACACTTGATAGTGCGTGGTGAGAGACTGCTCAGGAGTCATCGAGGCTAAACATTAGCTGAAAACCCCAGTTGAATAGCGATGCCATTCTTACAGTTATTGTAACGCTTGAGTTACTATATAGGTTTTGGGAGCCGTAGACCTACGGGAGTACCATTGCTCTATGTTCACCATCGTGTTGCACACATTACCTGGGCAAAGAGAGCACTAAGACTGGAATATAAAGGCCTGGAAACAAGTAGCATGGAGTGATGAGTCGTGATTTCGACAGCTTAACGCCGACTTGAGGCTGAGAATATGAAGTCAGGCTGATGAAGCAATGAATACTGCATACGAGGTCGGGACTGTACTAGGGCATAGTGGCTCAATCATGGTCTGACGTGTTTTTTTTCGTGGCACTATTGGTATCTTTAGTACTTAGAGTTGCTGGTTAAACACCTCCATCCTTTTATGCCTTTATGTTATCCACACCGTAATATAGTTTTCCAGCAAGACAACTGTACCTCTTGCAAGTCCCAGTTGACAACTGGCTGGTTGGCAATTTTTTCACTTTTCTGTCACAAATTGTCATAAATTTTAATTTTACATTAAATTTTTCCCTCATACTTACATATCGTAAAAAAATTTCAAATGTCGCAATGAACCTAAAGACTATATTTGGGTTTAAAACCCAATTTTTTAAATGTTTTTATATTCAAGAAATATTTCTTCCTTATATAATTAAAGTTTTCATGTGTGTACAAGGGGTTGAATTCACAGATAACTCTCCCCGTCCCCCCGAAGAAATATAATTTCTTTCATAAATTTCATATTTATCAGGTTCATTCATAACATTTATTATCTAATTTCATTAAAATTCCAAAAAAATTATTATGTCCTTTAAAAAGTTAAAGAGTTATGACTTAATGAATTCAAATCACTAAAGCAAAATGTTATAGTTATACATAGATAAACTGTAAGTATAAAATTAAATTCAAACGTCATGTAGCAGAAGGCGTCTAAATATTATTTTTCTTTTCTATATCTGCTAGTTGTAATAATTCTACTTCGGACTTATACACTTCGTATTTTGTGTATTCGAACGTCTAAACAAAATTGTTTTCTTTTAGTAAAGACCAATTTATTTTTCCCTGCTTTCCATTCAGTATCCTTTGTGGTGAGTGATTTATATTTGTCTTTACAGTAAAAGCTTCTTTTGATACAAATGTGAGTAATATCCGAGGTCATAAAAGCTCAACATGCTTCATTTAGCATTTTCCATAAAAAATGTTTTAGGAATATCTTCTAATGCTACAAAAGGCAATTTTTTTCCATTACAGTCATCACGGTAAACAATAATCAAGCAATTCTTACAGAGCTTCAAAAGATCCTATGAAATTTTCAGCTATAGTTTTAAAAGAAATATTGCCACTTAACATTTTTTATCCTACTTTTCACTGAAGCAAAATCTTATAGTTATACATAGGTATAACTATAAGTATAAAATCAAATTTACATGTCATATAGCAGAAAGCGTCTAAAATTATTTTTCTTTTTATATTTGCAAATTGTAATAATTCTACTTCGAACTTATACACTTCGTATTTTGTGTATTCGAACTTCTATACAAAATTTATTTTCTTTTTATTAAAGACCAATTTATTTTCCCTTGCTTTCCATTCAGTATGCTTTGTGGTGAGCGATTTATATTTGTCTTTACAGTAAAAGCTTCTTTTGATACAAATGTGAGTAATATCCCAGATCATAAAGCTCAACATGCTTCATTTAGCATTTTCCATAAAAAGTGATTTAAGAATATTGCCACAAAAGGCAATTCTTTCCATTACAGTCATCACTATAAACAATACTCAAGCAATTCTTACAGCGATCCAAAAGATCCTATGAAATTTTCAGCTATAGTTTTAAAGGAAATATTCCCACTTAACATTTTTATCCAATTTTTCACTTTAAGAAAAAGCTGAAATTCACTTATGTATACTTCGCTATTCACTTGTTCGCATCAAAAAATGTTAGAAATGTTTGAGAATTTTATAATATTTTTCCCCGGCTAATCCAATATATAAAAGAAATATGTTTTTCGAGTTTACCTGGATTTTACCTTCAGAATGTCCTGAGTTTTGAAAATATAAGAAAAGTCGATTTCAGTTTGACGAAATGTTTATCAAATATTTAAATAAACATGTAAGTAGACTTAAAATAAGCAAATACCTTTGTCCCTGTGAAACTTGAGAATTACTTGAAATAGGATCTCATTGATACGTTCTAAATCGAAAATAAAACAGGTAACAAATATACTGAATATATATTATTGAGGAAACAGGTAGACATCTATATTAATCAGCTTTTATAATCTGTTATGAATAATTTTCTTTAATAAATAATTGAGGAACTGGCTTAAGAACTCAAAATGATTTACCTTAACTTTAAAGGAAAATTTAAATCACTAGTGTAGAATGTCGAGGTATCTGAGATGTATATTAAATTTTCCATTAAAATTTATAATAACTAATGATATAAATATTTTTACTCCCTAAAATAATCCGCAATAAAGAATCTTATTTTATTAGCATATAGCCCGTAATATGGCGGGATCAGTTAGATTTTCAGGTTAACAGGTAGACATCTATATTAATCAGCTTTTATAATCTGTTATGAATAATTTTCTTTAATAAATAATTGAGGAACTGGCTTAAGAACTCAAAATGATTTACCTTAACTTTAAAGGAAAATTTAAATCACTAGTGTAGAATGTCGAGGTATCTGAGATGTATATTAAAATATTCCATTAAATTTTAATAACTAATGATGTAAAATATAATATTACTCCCTAAATTAATCCGCAATAAAGAATCTTATTTTATTAGCATATAGGTAATATCTATCAGTTAGATTTTCATTAACAGGTAGACATCTATATTAATCAGCTTTTATAATCTGTTATGAATAATTTTCTTTAATAAATAATTGAGGAACTGGCCTAAGACAAAAATGATTTACTTATCTTTAAAGGAAAATTTAAATCACTAGTGTAGAATGTCGAGGTATCTGAGATGTATATTATAATATTCCATTAAATTTTAATAACTAATGATGTAAAATATAATATTACTCCCTAAATTAATCCGCAATAAAGAATCTTATTTTAATAGCATATATCCCGTAATATGGCGGGATCAGTTAGATTTTCATTAACAGGTAGACATCTATATTAATCAGCTTTTATAATCTGTTATGAATAATTTTCTTTAATAAATAATTGAGGAACTGGCCTAAGACCTCAAAATGATTTACCTTAACTTTAAAGGAAAATTTAAATCACTAGTGTAGAATGTCGAGGTATCTGAGATGTATATTAAAATTTTTCCATTAAATTTTAATAACTAATGATATAAATATAATATTACTCCCTAAAATAATCCGCAATAAAGAATTTTATTTTATTAGTATATAGCCCGTAATATGGCGGGATCAGTTAGATTTTCAGGTTAACAGGTAGACATCTATATTAATCAGCTTTTATAATCTGTTATGAATAATTTTCTTTAATAAATAATTGAGGAACTGGCCTAAGAACTCAAAATGATTTACCTTAACTTTAAAGGAAAATTTAAATCACTAGTGTAGAATGTCGAGGTATCTGAGATGTATATTAAAATATTCCATTAAATTTTAATAACTAATGATGTAAAATATAATATTACCCTAAAATAATCCGCAATAAAGAATTTTATTTTATTAGCATATATCCCGTAAATATGGCGGGATCAGTTAGATTTTCAGGTTAACAGGTAGACATCTATATTAATCAGCTTTTATAATCTGTTATGAATAATTTTCTTTAATAAATAATTGAGGAACTGGCCTAAGAACTCAAAATGATTTACCTTAACTTTAAAGGAAAATTTAAATCACTAGTGTAGAATGTCGAGGTATCTGAGATGTATATTAAAATATTCCATTAAATTTTAATAACTAATGATGTAAAATATAATATTACTCCCTAAATTAATCCGCAATAAAGAATCTTATTTTAATAGCATATATCCCGTAATATGGCGGGATCAGTTAGATTTTCAGGTTAACAGGTAGACATCTATATTAATCAGCTTTTATAATCTGTTATGAATAATTTTCTTTAATAAATAATTGAGGAACTGGCCTAAGAACTCAAAATGATTTACCTTAACTTTAAAGGAAAATTTAAATCACTAGTGTAGAATGTCGAGGTATCTGAGATGTATATTAAAATATTCCATTAAATGTTAATAATTAATGATATAAAATATAATATTACTCCCTAAAATAATCCGCAATAAAGAATTTTATTTTATTAGTATATAGCCCGTAATATGGCGGGATCAGTTAGATTTTCAGGTTAACAGGTAGACATCTATATTAGTCAGCTTTTATAATCTGTTATGAATAATTTTCTTAAATAAATAATTGGGGAACTGGCCTAAGAACTCAAAATGATTTAACTTATCTTTAAAGGAAAATTTAAATCACTAGTGTAGAATGTCGAGGTATCTGAGATGTATATTAAAATATTCCATTAAATTTTAATAACTAATGATATAAAATATAATATTACTCCCTAAAATAATCCGCAATAAAGAATCTTATTTTATTATGCATATAGCCCGTAATATGGCGGGATAAGTTAGATTTTCAGGTTAACAGGTAGACATCTATATTAGTCAGCTTTTATAATCTGTTATGAATAATTTTCTTAAATAAATAATTGGGGAACTGGCCTAAGAACTCAAAATGATTTAACTTATCTTTAAAGGAAAATTTAAATCACTAGTGTAGAATGTCGAGGTATCTGAGATGTATATTAAAATATTCCATTAAATTTTAATAACTAATGATATAAAATATAATATTACTCCCTAAAATAATCCGCAATAAAGAATCTTATTTTATTAGCATATAGCTCATAATATGGCGGGATCATTTAGATTTTCAGGTTAACAGGTAGACATCTATATTAGTCAGCTTTTATAATCTGTTATGAATAATTTTCTTAAATAAATAATTGGGGAACTGGCCTAAGAACTCAAAATGATTTAACTTATCTTTAAAGGAAAATTTAAATCACTAGTGTAGAATGTCGAGGTATCTGAGATGTATATTAAAATATTCCATTAAATTTTAATAACTAATGATATAAAATATAATATTACTCCCTAAAATAATCCGCAATAAAGAATCTTATTTTATTAGCATATAGCTCATAATATGGCGGGATCATTTAGATTTTTAATTTTTCAGAATTGTAAAGTATTCTATGAGGCAGGTAAAAATATAGTTTTATTTTTGGCTGAGATTTCGCTGGTACATTCTCAATATTAATTTATCTTCATACTCCTCTAAGGTCTCCCGATACTGTGAAGGTAGTTTAGAATCACGTTGAATTCATTTAATCAAACCATCTGGCTATGTATAAAAAACAAACACACAAACGAACAAACTTCTTAATTTTCAAAGATATATAATTTAAACCCTAGATATTTATTAGTCCGTGAAATAGATTCCTAGACTTTTACGAAAAGAATTTGTTGAAAGGATAATACCGGTGATAAAATTTTCATTGCTAGTAAAAATAATCGATGATTAGAATTTTAATTATCACATATGTACCTAATCTATTATTTAAGCAAAATATAAGAGAATTTTTTTACATAATATCTAAGTTCAGTGATAAAACGTATGAAAATAATGCAAACGATATTTAAATAATTTAAAATAAGAAAGAGATGGTCAAGGATATAATGTCATAATGCTAAAAAATGTTATTTTACCTATTTATTATGGGATAAATTTAATCGCCTGCTCTTAACCGGGGAAAATAGGGCTTATAATAATTGCATTGAACGCTCTAAAAGGATGAAATGGGTGGATTTCGAACGTTTCAAAGAATCGATTTGAATTTTGCTAATCCTAAATCATCCAGAACCCAATATGGGTGCCCCTATCTATTCCATGTCCAACCACTTCATAAATTCGAGGACAGACGGACAGGTAACTTAGGCTATTATTATGTAAGGGATTACTAGTGACTCAAAATATATTGACATATTTCATCTTATAAAAATTAAAAATGCATTTTCATTTTTAATAAAATAATGTTTATTTTAACGTAGAATAAATATAAATATGTAGTAAAGAGAAAACATAAAAATTCTATAAGAGGTCTCGTACCTGTATATCGCTAAATATGATCACTAAATTATCCAATATATCGCCCAGTTTGGTGACAGAATTAGGATGCCAAAAATTTAACTAACAAGCCCAAAACAAAATTTGTACACACCCCTTTCTCCTCGTTAGAAATGTATTTCCCACTGTACTGTGCTTTTGTGTGTTTCTGAGTTGTGTAGATGCACTTTACTTAATACTTATGCGCTTGTAGATGTAGTTTTCTCACCCTGTATAATAACAAACAATACTATCTACTATGTTTTATCATAATTGAAACTTTCATTTGTAGTAGATATTTCCCTGTTAAAGTTGCACTGTGTAATTAAGTTAACGGAACAAAAGTAATTTTTCTTTCGACATTATGTCGAAGACTGTATGATTAATTTATTTTTAAGAACAATTTACTGATAAACATTTGATTATTTTAGATTATTTTTTATTCAAAACATTATGGAAATTCAATCCTTGCCTAAATTTATCAGTTTTTAATTAATAAGGTATAGGATTTTGGGATAAATAAACACTATTATAAGGCAAAACGATAAATTGTATGACATAATGTCCTAAGTATAAATAAGTGAATTTCATGTTAAAACATTATTAGATTCAGTTTAGATAAATATTCACTAACATTCTATTTAAGACAGCTTCCAACTTTACCAAAGTTTCTTAAAAATAATCAATTTCTTGGATTCGAAATTATAACTACTGTACTAAAAAATCACAATCTTACATTCATTATCTATCGAAGGATTTTTAGAACCCAAACTATTTTGTGACTCGAATTATATTATTATGTCCTCATAGAAATATTTCTCCAAATAAAAGTCTTAAGGAAGACTTTCAGTGATTCCATTCACTGAAAAATAGGAAGAAATTACATAATGGTATAATTTGAAAGAATGTAGTTATAATGTAATCACACCTGAATGCGTGAATGTGTAGTAAATTTTATTTCATAATAAAGCATGCTTAATAATATCAAGTTTTGCTAACAAATTCAACCGTACGGCGTATGTTTTTCTCGTTTAATCTCAGTTTTATAAATGAAATTATAAAAGAAATATATTATCAAGAATATCTAATATCTTGTAAACAAATTATTAAATAATAAAATAATACGTTAGTATAAATTAACGAATAACGAAAACGCTTAGAAGCGAATATAACATGTCCTGGAAAAGATGCCAGAACGTTACTAAGAGTTACGTTCAGTTACTCTATTTAGTGACATAAATGTATTTGCAAAGGAAAAGTATAAAAAATACATAATTATACAGAAGTATATTTTTTTATCCGGAGTATAAAAGTATAGAAAAAAAGGGATACAGCAAAGTGTCTTCAACACCAATGAATACCGCATTGCCAAGTTATTATTTACGCTCAAATTAAGATAAAAGTAAATGCGATGGATAATACATAGGATTAAAACATTTTAAAAATAACATGTGATTTATTGATAAACATAATCGGTATTAAGAAAATATTAATATAATCTGAGAAAGAAAAATGAAAAATGAAAAGCCGAAACTCTTTTGAATAAGATTATTTTAACCTTTTCACGACATTATCATAAAAAGGTTTATTTTATTATTATTGTACAATGCTTGTCACAATTTTAGAATGTAAAGTTTGTCAAAATGTTGTAATGAAAGAAAAGTGTAAACATTAGGGTAAGGTTATATGGCATAAGGTTTTATCTCTAATGTTGAGTTAACGTTATGACAATGTTAAAATGTAAGCATTTAAAGTGAAATTACCTGACAAGTATGTGACAATGTTTCCACAAGCTTACATTCTATCTAAGTAAGAATTAGGATCCTATTATTGCGGATGTCTCCAGAGCTTGAAAGATACAATGCAATATCCGGGGAAAAGGAAAACAAATTACGAATACTCCTGCGGTAGCTGCTTTACAAATTTAGATTACATATCTATATGCAGTAGGCTTGCTTCTACAGTGGTTACGGCTAACTTCCACTACAGGAAATTAGAACTAAAATTCTAATCCCAGAGCTAGGGGTTCCTTTTAATTTATAAAAGAGAATGACACCGGTAATAAGCATTCTCATAAATTCCAGTAGATTCTTGTTAGTTCTGGAATATTGATATTTTTCGTGGAGTTTCGGAGTAGTAGTATGTCCCTAAGAAACAGCTGATCGTTTTCTTTACATAAAGTGGTGAGAAAAAAAAGAGCAAATAAGACATTTCCAAAATCATTGCCCGAGCCTTGGCTACACTGGATTTGTTTTCTTGATTGGACACTATTCAATATTGCTGGTGAGAACAAGAAGAAAAGAGGTATAACATGACTCTTGAAATTTAAACCTAAACAATGAACAATTATGTAGGGCTTCACTTCACCAAAAGTTATTTCATAATAGAGCATAATTCAAAATTCACTGTGTTAATGGTTCTCGATAGATAATAGGACCTCATCCTTTCCTTCTACTAATGATAATAAGATTCCCCAAAAAGAAATGGTCTTGTTTTTGTGTACTTAACGTCGTTTCTACTTTTAAGATGAAGGCCTATATAAAATGTTTGCTGCCCACCAATATCATTGTAAACCAAGATGCACAGGGTAAAGTAAAATTTCTTTAGTTCGATTCCATAAGTTTCAAGTTGGACTCCTATGATTTCTCAGATGAATTCTATATAAATAATTCAGACAAATAAACATAAGGCAAATTTTACTACGATGGCGTATAAGTAAAGCCTACATAAATATCTTAGTTTGAGCAGAGTACAAAACAAGAACACGAGTTTATTGGAACTGGTTATTTATATTAATGCTCATCTTGGTTGTAGAATAGGAAGAGTACAATCGTATAAGGCTGATAATGTTTCTGAATCGTCTTCATCTATTAATCAAAATATTCTTTGTAATACTATATTGGTTATGCATTCGGGAACTGAGCATTCATGGCTACAATTTTTGAATTTATGTTAAATTTAATTAAAATAACTAAATTTTAACTAAATTTAAAATAATACACATTCATTTAACTGGCATTAACAGTTAACTGCAATGGGCGTATACATGCGCAATCGATGCGTTAATTGTTTAGTAATGTGTATGCGT
>CM063508.1:112842301-112847301 GCA_032207245.1 Pardosa pseudoannulata | reverse complement strand
TAAATATGCATATATTATTTCATGGGTACTTTTTGTTTAATTTTTCATATATTTGTATTATTTAAAAAGCGTTAAACAATTGTAACCATTTTCAAACTTTTATTTGGTGAATATGTCAAATTTATAAACATCTTTTTTTTCATTTATTCGTTTTACTTCCTTATAATCCATGTTGCAGTAAATTCTGCTTAGATATTGTTGCCTTGAATTTTAAATAACTTTAGTATTAGATACTTTAATATTTCTTCAACATATTTAACTTTCTCATTTCATAGCTAAAGGACAAAAATATTTTTGTAGTTTTATTATCCAAGAAAACTAATTGTTTTTTCAATTATAAACTTTTATAATAAGCTTTTGTTTCGATTTTAGTTTCAGAAATTGTGATTCTTGTAAAACATAGAATCGAAATTTATATACAATTTTGCATGTATATTTGGCATGTACGGTACCAGGCTGTGTTACATATCTTGCAAGTGTTTCATTCTATGCTCTCTGAGTTGTCATAGAAATGACATATAGAGTTACACATAATTGTTTATAGTTACACATATTAGATAATGTATATTATTATAGAATTCCTGAAGATTATTTTATTTATAACATAATTTGCAGTCATTTAAATAAAAAAAAATATGCCAGATAATATCAAAATTCATGAACTTTACTACTATATGATTGCTTTCTGATAGCTTCTTATACAATTTATTATAGGTTCATTTACTATAGCTTCTTAAAGAAATATTAAACAAAGAAGTTGTGTTTAAGTACTCGATAATATTTTGAAATATTCAATACTGAGTTAAAATATTGTTTTATACCCAAGATTTGTCTTGTGTAACAGAATTATCTATAACATCTAAAGAATATGTACAGATTAAATTAATACAAGCTAACTAAACAAATTTAGTGTACTTTTAGAAAATTTTTCATATTATATCGGTAAAATAAAAACCGATTTAAGCCTCTCAGTCAATATGTTTTTGAATCCAAATTGAATATAATGTTTCTTTAAAAAAATATCCAGTAAGAATTGCGTCTTTAAATTTTTGAGATCTAAACTCAACAATGAAATAGGCACTTGTGCTGTATTTCTTTGTTTCGACAATCTATTAAACACATAGTGGGCCACGAATATCATTGTAATATTGTACCGTTCGAATAGATATTTTTTGATATATTATATTTAAATTGGTTCTGCTGCAGGATAAATTTGAGTGCATTTCTTGGTAGAATCCCAGTTCCGGGGGCCGGCCGCCATGTTTTTGACTCACGCCATGATTATTATACAAGTGATAGCCCAAATTGTCGCCAAGTATTGTTTACAATTTGTCCGCCATTTTGTATTATGTTTATACCCAATTACAAAGCATATTTTGAACAAAAAAAGGTTTGAAATTTTGTTAAGATGAATACAAATTTGAAAAAAAATAGTAAACAAAAAATAGAGCAAAGTTTGCCAGAAAGCTGGGTTCTAGAATTTGGGGACATTACCCAGGCTTGACGTGCCCAATGAACTTGGTTCGACGGGCCCCCTGAACTGGGATTTAGCAGCGTTTCTTTTAATAAACTAAATAACCATTCTGTGATTCAGGTGCATTCTACTGTAGTCCAACTTCTTTCCAACAATTAAATTTTAATGACCATTGTTGAGCAAACATATTATATAAAAATAATAATATTACTCAATAATATAGTATATATCATATATATCAATATATATCAATAATATAATAGACTAAATAACTATTTTGATGCAGGTGCATTCTGCTGTAGTCCAATTTTCCAACAATTAAATTATAACGACCATTGTTATGCAAAAATTATAAAAGACGTACTTTTTAAAATTTTTTATTAAATATTGCATTCTGAAGAGGATATTAAATATTACTATCATAAAAATGTTATGCCACTAAAATATTACCTTTTTTGTAAAAGGTTTAATATTCTTCATAAAAACAACGATTTGCGAATGCTAATTTAGAATTCTTATAGGAACATGCCCACTCATAACAGTCCTAAATTCTTTTCTGTATATTTGACATTTAGCTAAAAAGATAATTGTATTTTAAACTGTTTTTGTGTTTTGTAAAATATAGTTTAAAAATATAAATATGATTACTGTTTTAACTTTGGCAATTATCGCTCTACAACACGATATGTTTTTAAATTACAAAATGATACATAAGTTTAATGGATAGAGAATGTTTCAAAATCGTTAATAAAATTTAAAAACCAATAATCCTAAAAGTTGAAACTAATTTAAGTTTTAAAACAATGAAATACAACAAGAAATGTGTTTTGGGGAAATAAAATAAATAGTTTATTTCAAAAGTTTGATTTAATAATGGAAGTGTAGACATAAGATATTTCGGGGTCAAAGTTTTTGCTTAATTTTATCAATTCGTTGCCAGCTTTACTAATGTAAATTATATTTTTGGGGAAATAAAAGCTCCTACCGTAGACATTATTCCTTCCCTCTGGGAGAATAACTAAACATTTATCGAGACAAACTTCTATTAGGTTTTGATTTTTACCATTTGTGAAGTTCCTCGGGTATATTTTCTCTGTAACCATTTATCTTTTCTGTTCACTCTTTTGACTCTTCATTATTCACCCCAAATACCAAACAATGTCTCAACAGACTTTATATTCTCTTATCCATTTCTTTAATTAAACATCAATTTCCACCTCTAAAATTATTTCTCTATAGAAATTAGACTTCCTGAAAGCAATTTGACACATACTTATCAAGTAGCTGATATTTTTGAAATTTTGAATTTTTTTAGTATTCTGCAGCTTTATATGGCATTTTTGGACATTGTTTTCATATTTTTATTTATGTGAGAAAAAAAGTGTAATGTTCTTCTGTGAAAAATGCTCATATTTGTATAAAAAATAGCAGCTGTGCATTTCTTTTTCAAATTTCGACTGCATTGGTAATATCCTTTGTTTTATCGCCTGACGTGCAACTGCAGACATGAAGTTATCAATATAGGAAAACGATTTTCTTTCAATCATTCAATAATTAAGAGCAAAATTTGCATTAAAACATATGTATTTTGAATTTTTTAAACGAAATATATACTTATTTAATCATTTATACAGCAAGTAAAATAAATTAGCTTTTTTTTTAAATTTGGAAATCAAAAGTTAATTATAAAAAATAGACGAAAATGGGGTTTAATGATTGAAACTTTACGAAATAAATTTTCGTTTGTTATCGTTTCTCTAAACTTCCAATATTGTTTAAATTGTTATGTAAATTGTAAAAAAAAAATCATGATTAGGCAAGATTTTTCTTTTGTCTCAGACACATCATTTAACTTTCGTTCACAGAAGAATGGTTGATAGTTGAAACCTGCTTTTCGGTCTGGTTTTGTTTTGTTTGGAGTGCTACGGTCTACTGTTTTGCAACACGAGGGCTAATGAGTCCGGGACCTACAGCTTAAAGCCGATTCCGAACGGCTACGAATATACATGACACAGTAGGATTCGAATCCACGTACTCCGGTACCGTAGGTCAGCACCCTAACCAATCGGCCATCGTTCGGCCTTTTCGGTCTGGATTTAGATTCCCACTGACAGCATGGATATTTATAGTTGTTCGTAGTTAGCCGTAAGCAATAGTCTCGATCCAGCAGAAGTTTTAAAAATCTAGTATCACTGAATAGTCTGATTATTGCTCTATATCCAATTTGATTATTTCTCTTTCAATAAATTATCTTCATCTAATATCTGTTTCTCTAAATTTAATGATTTATATGTTTACCTGCTGATTTTATATCAAACATTTTCTAACTCACGATTCTCTAATAATACCTTGATAGTAAAAAAAAATGTATATATATATATATATATATATATATATATATATATATATATATATATATATATATATATATATATATATATATATATATATATATATATATATATATATATATATATATATATATATATATATATATATATATATATATATATATATATATATATATATATATATATATATATATATACACATATATATATGCCGTACAACAATTAAATGTTAATACGAAAATCATGCAATCATGCAATAGTGCAAGCAAATAGCTTATATTATCTTACAAATAATACATATATTAATTAATAAAATTAAGAGGTTTATGTTAAATTTACTTAAATTTTAGATACTTTCTGCTTTTTAACATAACATACAGACCATTAAGTGTGTTTAAACAAAAAATACTAATATAAATTGAATATTTATTTACGGTTTTGTGTATAAATTATTCTGCATATATTTTACTATTTATTTCTTTTTAAAGATTTGTTGGAAGTTCAACTCGGAGATACCTGCCTGAAAATTCGATGGTTGTAAGTCAGTGTTTTCCCAGCAATAACAAAGAATAAGAATCAAAGAGGATTTTTATATCCATAACATTATTTTCAATATTAATAAAACAACACATGGCAATTTATTTATTGATCAGGCTTACTTTAAATAGTTTTTAATAACAAAATATTTCAATTTTTTAAAAGCATTAATAACATTGTAGGTTTATTTTTAATTTTAAACATTTGAAATTTATCTATCATGTACAAGTGGAGTACAGAATATAAATAAGTTTAAATGAATATTACTTGAAAGAGGAAAATATATCCTTAAAATTAAATTAACTGTTATAGATATTTTTATTGGAAAAATGATATATAACTATTGATATAATTTTGAATTTAAAAAATGCTTATAGTAACGTCTAAACTTTTATTGTAGAGACTGAGAGGTCAGCAATGATTAAAATAATTCTATTATACATAATAGGAATGCGCATGAATTTGAGTAATTCTTCTTTTGAAATAATAACTGTGTAACATTAAAATTATTAAAATTTTACCGTCAGCTCCATTTAAATATACTGCTAATAAGATAGGAAATTTATAATCAGATTGATTAAAGGCTAACGAAATTAAGTCCCTTGCCAGGTATAATATATTTAAATATTAACAAAGTA
>CM063508.1:112807301-112837301 GCA_032207245.1 Pardosa pseudoannulata | reverse complement strand
TCAGCACTTGTCACCTTATGGGAATGTGGATAAGGCTCTTTTGGTATGGATTGAAAATGCACGGTATATGCCCAATAGGGTTGTATTGTTCCGCATATATGGTCACCCTGCTTATATGGTCTCATTTTTCTGGACCGGTGAGCTGACCATATAACCGATACAGACTGTAATTTATGAATATTGCAATAACTACTATTTTCTTAAAATGTAAAATGTATTGACTTTTTGTCACGTAAATTTATTACAATGACACTTTCTGAAATGTAAACTTCAACATTAATCTTATCCTTCTAAAGCTTATCTTTCAATTACGGTCTAAAATATTAATCTATATCATAGTTCAGTCCTTTTTCACAGAATTGCTGTTTAAGATCTATCTTCAAAGTTGTGTTCATTTTTTTTCGTTTCACTACATCAAAATATTTAATTGGGGGAGCTAGTTATGCATTTACTGTCTACTTTAACTCATCGAATTACTACTTTACGAACTCAAATTTTTGTAACTGTACATCTAAGTTCTGTCTTTGCCAAGATGTCTTTCATAGTCTAACAAATTTTCTCACAAATAAAGTGCAAACTTGTAACACTGTCAAACCTTCCTTTTTAACAACATTTCCTTTTACAATAAAGTTAAAATTGAAATAAGCTTTCATTGAATAGTTAATGAATAACGTTCTTAAAATGTGCCTTAAATATATATTTTCTACTGCTTCTAACTATAAACATAAATTCAGAGAATTTTTCGCAACACATCCATTTTCTATTTTCGTGGTTCACGATTCAGTTGTAACAGTTTCTCACAGATGGAAACATATAAAAATACTTTACGATCTCACAATAACAAATGGACTTTTAAATACAGTTTTACCTGCATATTTATACAATCTAAGATATTTTCTCAAAAGTAAGGTTAAACCTTATAATAATTTCAAATCATCACTTTCTATTATTTCTCATTTTAAATAATTCTATATTAGATAAGGTTTTAGAGAATTCCTAATTAAAATAGCTTTCACGATTTCTCTTTCATATTTACTCTTTACTGTCTCTTAATTACCTAATAGCAGTGTTAATATGACGCATACTTTTTTTTTGTTTATTGAGATGCAAATTAGTTAATCTAAATTTTTATCGATGGATTTGCGTAACTTAAAGAAATTATTATTTTTTATTATTTTTAATACTGATAATTCATTAGAAATATATATCAAGAAATCATCTTCAGAATTGCTAGCCCATACCGAATGAAATTTACTAGTCTGAAAGACTGTTTTCGCTTTTGTTTCAGTAGTGTACATTTTAAGATAAAAAGATAAATTAAATAAAAATTTGTATTTGAGATCAGTATATCTCATCAAACAATCTTTTGTGAGAGGTATGTAATACAAGGATTGGAACTTTAATAGTGGCAACTATTTATTTTCATAGAATACAAAAGGGATTCATTGCACCAAGTTTTACATTCCTTCTATACAGTTGTCATCATTCTGTATAAACCTTTTCGAACGGTGTGGAAGTCGCAGAACACCAGTAGCAACGCCTGTTCTGTTGATAGTCGAAATGGACCGGTCTATTGCCGCAAGAATCTCTGTACTAGTTCTGAAGTGAATACCACGAAGTGGTTTCTTTGTCATACGAATTAAGTCACAAAGGATTAGATCTGGGGGAATATTGTCACGAAGATTCGAATGAACACACCATTTAACTTAACTGAAGAATTTATTGAAGCTACGTAGCAACTCGCAACTATACAAGATCGAAAAGCTGCCTTCAACTAGTGGGTATCAGCTTTTATACCCGAACAGAATATTCGAGAAATAACTGATTTACATATTAAAGAAAGATCTAGAATATTCAAGAACATAAGGAAACAATAAATAACATTCTTAAATTAACAATCCCTACTTTGGATCAACCGCCATAGCAAGCATCGAACCCACAATCTTCGGGTCTGGATCGCGTGCTTTGACCATTCGACCACTGAGCTCTTTGGCTAATCTTCTTTATGCGGCAATATGTTGAACAGTTAAGCACTTCCCAGCCCCATCGATCAAAGAAAGAAGTCACGGCTTGTTCTGCATGTGGCAGAGCATTATCGTGCAGAATAATAGGGGCGTTCAGCAAAAAGTGAAGAATATTGTTCTCATGCTCAGGCGCTAGTTCAGAAAGTGCAGCACAGTCGTATGCGCAAATCCTTGTCTTTCGGACCAGCTCACGAAACGTTTAACGTTTTACGGACATCAATCCCTGTTCATTAGTGCGGCAACAGCATGCACTTCTTCATCACTGATAGTAGGACTACCTAGCGGATGCATGTCTTCCCCCTTTTAGTGTCCTTCATTGAAGATTTTACACATCTTGCTACAGTTCTGTAACCAATGCAGACTCCCCGCAAGCCTCTTGAAGCCCTAGATGACATTGTCGTGATGTACGACCTCAGGCACATTGAACTGTTATCTATTTCCGTTGTTCTTATTTTGAAAACATCCTAACAACACTTACTTTAGAAAAGAAGCTAATACAAGGATCAGTTCTTCGCTTCACTCCGCATTTATATAACGTAGAACGAGACGAGTCTTTATGCTGAGAGGTAAGGTAGGTATATAGCTTACGTGTGGTATACGCGACATTCTTTGGTTTTGTTTCTTCGAGTTTTTACAGCAGTGTTACCATTATTAATGTTCCAACCCTCTTATATAGAAAAAAATATTATCTCTTCTTCAGCTCAAATTTGCATATAAACGGCAAGCAAGAACTATGTATTTATAGTCATGAATGAGATTGAGAAATTATGTTATGAAAAAGAAATCGATGGGAAGTGCACTTTATTATGGTAGAATGGGTAGTTATGATATTTTTACTCCAAGACTGTAGTATGAGTTATAAAAAATGTTGCTTATTATATGGATTATGCAGTAAAACTTTATAATGCAATAATAAGAAATGATTTATTTTTAGTTCTACTAGTATTTAATACATAAACTTTTAAATACATTTTCACATTACTATTTTGATGTAATGAAGAAAAGTGTTTGTAACTTAAAATATTTAAATTATTTTAAATCGCACTTTACATTCTTCTGTTAATTTAACATGGGACGTTTTTATATTTTTAGAATTAAGTGAAACCTTTTATGCTAAGTTTGCTAGGCTTAGTCAAATTTAGATTCTGTATTTTTGCGCGAAATAAAACTTTTAAATTTAAATGTACTGTGATAAGAATGGCTATCTTATTTCACATATTGTTGTAATTTAAGTATAGCCTGCGACCAACACAGTGAAAAGCCAACCGATTTCTTAAATTTGAGCACTATATATTATTGTTTCTACACACATATACTTAACTTGAAAGGTAATAGGGATAACCGTTTTCTGCTTAGCAAAGCCGATGTCTTTGCTACTACTTTTCGATATGCTTGATATTTTACTTCAATTTAATAATCTTCGATTCCTGCATTAAATCGATTTCTGGAAGATAAGTATAACTGTGAACTAAATAAACGCAGCTCATAGTCAGGCTCTCAAATCAAAGCTAATTTATGAGCTGAAAATACTACTCTCTCTTCATTCAGTCATGTTGATTATAAGATATATAGTCACGGACCAGAAAGTTTGTGTTTGGCCTTAGTGTATCGCATCCATCAATCTTCCACATAAGTTTGGCAAAAGATTGAGATTAAATTTCTCCCTAATCGTCAGTTATTCAAATTTGCATGCAAATTATAATCGATAACGATATAAACACACGGATAGGATTTTGACGGTAAAATTATGCTTAGAAACACTTTCAGATTTATTACATACCTAAAATATTTTAGAGTTTTAAAAAATACAAACAGTGAAACTCTTCCAAATTTTAAGTATATAGTATTTATGACTTGTTTATAAATTGTTCAAGGTTAATTAAAAACTCATATTACTTTGAAGTGCTTTTAATTAATTTCAAATATTGAAATAATTAAAAAATCTTTACAACTTACATATAACTATCTTACATTACTATTATATGTTTTATATAGTTATCAATCATCACTCTCATAGGGGACTGTTCTTGCTTTTACAGTGTTTATTATTACGAAATACGTTAGTAAAGATTTTTTATAATTATAATTTTCATAATTATAATTATATATTTCATAATTATAATTAATTTTTATAATTATAATTATATAATTTAGTATCTTATAATTATAATTTTCTGAATATCTTAATATATTATTAGCAAAACAAGCTATAGATTTATATTTTGAAAACCAATTCACATTTATACATGTCTTCTGTCTTATATTGATTTTATGCAAGTCTCATTCATATTCCTTTTCGTCTGTTTCACATACATGGACGTGTTTATCTAGTATAGCCGATATCTGTTTGTTCTATCAAAGAGTACATGATACCACTGATTACCGAATGATAAGAATAGATGAGCTGAATATAAGAAATTATAAACTCAGTTCAAAGTGCCCATCTAATACCCAATATAACCAATATTGTACTGAAAAGTTCGTAGGCTAACATGGAAAAAAACTTTTTTTGATAAAATTTGATTTTATTATACAATGTCGTTGTCTTCAAGGGCGATATAAAGATTATAGCGGTCATACAACATTTCGATACCATTTTTATAGCACAATTTGTCTTTATCGTCAAAATAGGCCTCAATTTCGTGGACTACTTCGTCATCGGTGCTAAATTTCTTTCCAGCGAGTATTCTCATGAGATCTGAGCACAGGAAAAAGTGACTTGGAGCCAGATATGGAGAATACGGTGGATGCAGAAGCAGTTGGAAGCCCATTCCATAAGAAATAGTAAATTGGATCTGTTACATTTTTAGTTCACACCCGATTAAATCAGATAAGAAGTTTAGAATGAAAACCTTGAAATCCTTGCAAAGTAGATTCGACTTCTTTAAAATTTCTTGACCTACAAATGCTGTTTTGAGTGGAAGTCCATTTTTCCCCTAATGCTATGATAGTCTAAATTAAATTGTCATTGTTTGCAGTGACTTGTGACACGGTGCATTGTTTTGTTGTAACAGGACTTTCTTCTAATTCAATTTGGAACGTATCTCAGCAATTTCGTACTTCAAGCTCTTCAATAACGCTATGAAATAGTCGCTGTTGATGGTTTTTCCCCTTTCAAGATAGTCTATGAGAATTATAATATTCTAATCCCAAAATACTGATGCTATAACCTTGCAAACCGACTGTTGCAACTTTCCAAGCTTTGGAGTTGGTTCATCACGTGCAGTCATCTCGGTTGACTGTCGATTGGACTCCAGTGTGAAATGATGAAGCTATGTTTCATTCACTGTCATATATTGGAGCATAAATTCGGGTTTATTACAATTAAACAGCTTTAAACACAGCTCAAAATCATTAATTTATCGTCGTTTTTGATCGACTGTGAGCTTAAGTAGCACCCAAATTGGTCAGAGCTCTCGTATACCCAAATATTCTTTCACGATATGTCCAACACGTTCCTTTCATATCTTTAGAGTCTCAGATATCACGATCAGCTTCATTTTACGGTCATCCAAAATTATTTTTTGGTCTTTTTATATTTTCGACCGTAATATACTCTGAGGGGTTCACTGCGTGCATCATCCTCGGTGCCCATTTCGCCTCGTTTAAATTTAGTAAACCACTTTTCAACGGTTTATTTTCCTGGTGCAGAGTCCAGATAATGTTTTTCAAGCCAATACTTGGCTTTAACAGTATTTTGTTTCTCTAAAAAGCAATGCTTTACTAGCACACGAAATTCCTTTTTAGCCATTGCTTCACTCAAAATATTACATCTAAAAAATTAATAGTCCTACATCTGTCAAATTTATATATGTCTCCTTCGAAAGACAGGGCTAATTAAATTAATATGGATTTAATACTAGTAGCACCATCTATGTATCAGCCTACGAACTTTTCAGCCCAACTGTTAAGCTATTCTTTAAGGGGGAAAATTGAACTTGAGGGTAGAGTTATAATTTGCAAGACTGTGTTGAGAAGATATAAGTATGGATAAAGGACTAAGTAGATCAAACTCCTTCAATGGGCAAATGCTATGCACTCAATATAAACTGGCGGTATCACCTGACATTTACAGAATTGACAGAAATATAAAAAAGGAAATCAAAATCTTTCTGCATTATTTATTGTCCATTATATTCACATTGACATATAATTTATCAAAGTATGATATCTTGCTACATAATCTGTCTACTTTTGTGCGCATTTTGATCAACAAGCAAACATATTTTGCATTGTTCCAAATAAAGTTTGTCTAATGAACGTAGAAGTAATTGTGCACTACAATTTGCTCATCCTAAGTCTATATCACAGTACACATGTAAAAAGAAAAGGATTAAGTTTAAGTTTCCTCTTCATTAAAAAATATGAATTTTTTTATTGATAGCGAAAAATTTTCACCAACTTATTTTGATTCAAGTTGACGTAAGATTAATCATTTAATCAGGTTTAAATGTTTCACTATCGTACAACGAATCCGTGCATTTTTCATCAGAAAAGAAATAGTAAATTAGATCCGATGCATTTTTAGTTCACAGCCGTTTAAATCAGATAAGAAATTTATTCTGAGAACCTTGCAAAGTGGGTTAGACTTCTTTAAAATTTCTTGAAATACAAAAGCTGTTTTGAGTGGAAGTTCATTTTTCCCCTAATGATATGATAGTCTAAATTAAATTTCTGCAGCTTTGTTAGCCTCTGACCTAAAATATGCAATACTTCCTTTATTCAGTATCACAGATTATTTTTTAGTAATAACTAAAATGTATTCACTGCAGTTAGAAGATATTTATTATTTTTGTTTTCTAATACCCCAAAGCATTAATATACCTTATATTACAATTTTATTTTATATAGCTATTACAATCCGCCCAAAACAAAGAATAAGTAAATATTTTAATACAAAAAATGTAAAGCTCAACATTTTATGGCTTGTCATATTTAAGTTATACTCCACATCTTCAATACAATAACACTAAAAAAATATATTGGAAAATACGTACATATATGCTTATACATACGTACTAGGTATATACGTATGTACATATGTACGTAAATCTATATATACAATACGTACATACATATGTACAGATAAATGATGTCCCAATACTTACATACGAACTTATAGGCCTCAAGAGGAATTTATTCAAAACTATTTCAGGAATGTGGAGAATGGATATTATTTAGCTTTTCAAATTAACTTTCTTTATATATGCATACAGATTTAACTCTGAAACTTGCATCCGAATTTTCAAAATAGTCCTTATTAAATATTTCCATATTATTTGAAAACAATACATTCATAGTAACATTTTTATATAGTTATATTAATTACTTTAAATAAAGTATATTTCTAATTTCATATACACATCTTTCGTTCGTTTTAGAGACGAAAGTATATTTAAAGCTAATAAAGTATTCCAGAAAAGTTTAAAAATAATAATATCCTATTTCGCTTTACAAAATATTGAAATCGTAATTAAAGCTTAAGTATTCTAATTAAAATACCATTTTTATTTAGTATATGATAAATAACTTAATTACTAGTGCATTTGAAGGAAAGTAAATAATTATGATTAATGTCCCCTATTTAATTAATTTTCTACTTTTTGCCAAATAATATAATATAAATTATTAAAGATATGATTCCATTTTAAATAGAAAATGACTTTATTTTAATTAAAATATTACATGTCAGGTGTTTCCTAAAAGATTTATCGCTAAAGACTGACGAATTAAATTTGCAATCTCCTAATTTCTCTTCGATTAAAACTACAAAAATAAACTAAATATTCCTCTAATCTTTAAATAAATACAAATTTAAGCATTAATCTAAAAAGACAGCAGATGAGATTTGCAGAGTGATTCTGATTTTGTACACATGCAAATAACCGTAATTTATTTTATGTCACTTCACGATTCCAAATCTAAAATATTTACTTAGAGTAGAATGCTGAGGGATGACTAGATTGGAATAATCTTTCAATCATGTCACGCGAATTAGTTTCAATTAAGCACTCTTAATTTACCTTGAATCATAATAACCGTATAGAAATAATAAAAATAGATTATAATTACACTTGACATATTTATATATCACATATGCATCATCAACCTAAGTAGCTACCACTTGCGTTTTCTATTTGTTTAATTTTCAATAAAAAAATCACTTTTAATTACAGTGTCTTAGCTGTAAAATTTAATTGCAAATTACCATAAATTTCTTCTTATATAACTTCATTTTAGATCCTGAGATTTTTCAACCTTAGATAAAAACTGCATTTTACGTTTGCTACTTGTTTTAAATACAGTATCAATACTGCCTTCAATTCAGATCACACTAAATGTAAAATTAAAATGCAAATTAGTGCATCACCTTTATCCCGAACTTCATTTGATATATATTAAAAAGACAAACATTTAAAGTTACTTATTTTATAATTAATTCTACATTAAATCTAAATATTTTTTGTTTAATAAAGACGATAAATTTACTAAATTTTTTTAAGTAACTTATTACAGAACTTATTACACTTTAAGTAAGAGCACAATTTTTATGACTTCAAATATATCATCTGGGTGTTATTAAGTTAGTTTAACATTGAAGAAATAAACTTATACTCTTTTTTATGTGGATTTTACAGGAATAAATATCGAAAGAATTCTTAAATTAAGTACACCATTGAATCTTAAAGTCAGAAACTAAAATTATTAGTCGGATACTGACCTAGATCATATAAGAATTAACATAATTATTTCTTCGAAAATTTATGACTCCTACTGATTAAAATGAACGTATATAGTAACGGAGAGTTTGAATAGCTATGATACAATCTCGTTTAATCGTGTAACCAGAATTAATTTAAACACATCGTCCTATATTACTTCTCAAAAAGTAAAATCATACGGAAGTAATAAAAGGATATTATATATAGAGATCACACTTAATACGGCATGAATATTTTATACCGAAAATAGCAACGGTCATGCTCGTTTTATTCTTATTGAATACCCAATCAGTAAAACAGCCATCTTGAGCTTACTAGCAATTTAATTTTATAGTTTGCCAGATATAAAATTAAATTGCAAATTAGCTTCAAATCTGTCAACTGAACTCCATTTTAGTGTTATAAAATCAAAATTCCTCAGAAACATGCACAGTTATTTGTTTACTAATTATATTAACATAAAATGTAAATAATCTTTTCTTCAGCACAAGAGGCATAATTAGTAGAAGATATTTTCAGTGTTTCATATTAAGTACATTACATTTCATTTGAAGTACGGAATAAAGTTTATGAAAAAGAATGTTATATCTGAAGTGTTTTGTGACAACCTTTTACCACTTAACAATGAATAATGAAACTCACGCTTTAATTTATTATTTGTTAAGAGAAACAAAATAATATACAAAGAATGTATAAAAATAAATTTTAATCATATTATAATACATAAACAAGTTCTAATTCTTCTAAAATAAATTAAACATGAATTGCAAATTAAACACGAGTATATTTATCTCAAAGGTTAAAAATGATATTTTCATAAGAATTATGATGTTAGTCATACGAGAATAACCATAAAACATTTTATGGTAATTTAATATTTCAGCTCTAAAATATTCACTGTGCGAACAGTTGTGAGAAAATAACGTTGAATATGACACCAAACTGTATATGAGTAAAGTGTTTTTTACAACTTCTCGAATCAGAACACCATACTTGCATAATACGTTTATATAGAGATGACATTTAAGGCGTTAGATTTGAGTCAGGATTTTTTAACAGTAAATACAAAATTTATCAAATTATGTAATTGCTTTAATTTTTAAAGAATGACTGATATGATATATGTCTTACTGTTTTACCAGCTCATGAGCAGTAATAAATCTAGAAATAAATCTAGAATACTCTTTACAATGCTAAAAGCAAGTGTAATGAACTTGAGACATTTTGGTGTTGCCTACAAACGTACAAAGTTTCAAACTGTAAATAATAATAATAATAATAATAATAATAATAATAATATTTTATTAATGTCTACGAATGCGAGTACATTATAGAAGTGTAGCGAAAATATTATTCCTCAAAATTAAAAAAAAAGGTGTAAATAAATATAAAGAAAGTGGTTTAAGAAAGAAAACAGGTTTTAAAGATTAAAGTTTTATTAACGCGCGAGAATACGCCTAGGCCCTCTATGGCTTAAGCATTTATTTCAAACAAAATTACTCAATAGAAAAAAGCCTCCCGAATTTTCAGTAGCTGTGTTATAGATCTTTTAAATCTCATACACATTTTTTCTGAATTTTTCTTTTCAGAAAGAGATACTTTCAATTTCTCGGGAACCGAGACAAGCAAGTAATACACTAATTGCATTTTTATTTAGTGTTTGAGTTTTGATGAGAGATGCTGTCACAAATATATCTCTATTTAACTAAAATGAGGAAATATAAATATGAAATATAGAGATGCCATTTAAGATTTTAACTTAAGTGTGTCTTATGTTTGTGCTTTCGGAATCATAATGAAAAAATATGTAAAGAACAAAATACTTTTAAAAGATAATATTTCAATTAATTAATATTTCAGAAATGTATTTTAATCTTTTCATAAAGTAATTTTGGTTATATAAATTTTATTTTGATCATCGAAAGGAATTTTCTTGGTATTTGGCTGAGAAATGGTGCACTGGACATCCGAGACCCTGCGCGCGTTCTCGTGTAACTGCAGGTAGCGAGCGTCCTCGCCCGTTACAGCGCTTTCCCATTTTCTGACACGACAATGTCTGTATCAGCAAGTAAATAATACAACAACAAAACGGTATCGTGTGGTCTAGAAAATTGTTTATCCTCTCTACCTATATCGTTTCATTTAAAGATGGCGGTAAGCTCTCACAAGTTTTATAAGGATTGAACTTTTATAGACTTAGTACAACAATTATTGTTAGAAAAGTAAATTTTAATGCTGTTTCACTGCACAGATTTTAAAAACATTGGATGCCAGGCACCAATTTCTTATATTCTTTCCACCGGTGTGCTAGTGAAACTTTGGCTCTACTTTTTTTTTTTAAGGTCAATTTAACTCACAACGCGTGAGTCGTTTTGGCGTAGTGTTAGTGCGTTCCGCTAGCATTTTTCTGTCTCGGATTCGATACCTGTGTTTTTTTTAAATTTAAATATTTAACATTTTTTCTGTAACTTTCTTAAATCTGCTAAAATTTTGGCATCTCTTCTAATAATTAAAATTATTTATTTAAAACAATAATATATTAAAAAATACGAATAAAAATGTTTTAAATTTTAAATGCTTTTTTATAATTTTATGTGATTTTGTTCTTTTCATTTCTCTTTTTAAATCTATTTAATTATAACTATTAACACATTTACCAGACCATATTTTTTCTTTAGTAAGTTTACCTATTTAAATTTACTAAGCAATCTTAAATCAAAATTTAATACACTCAGTAATTTGCTTTCAAAAGCCACAGTATGGGGTAAATGAACTTATTAATTATTGCAGATGAGAACTTAATATAACAGATGTGAAATTCAAACAGTAATAATAGCAAATCTACAATAAAATTTCATTTTATGATCAAGCAAGTTAGAATAACACAACAATAAAATTTCAGCAGAATGCGTCAATTTAATGCTCAATAAATCTGAGTACTTAAATAGTTTCTTAATAAGGAATTTAAAAATAAAGTCATGTAACAGTTGTATTACAAAAATATAATTTATTAATCCAAAGCAAACAAAGTGAATAGCGATAGCTCTCAAAATGTCGGACCAATTCAAAAGGAACAGAGCTTGCTGAAAGACAAAACTGCCCGATAAGCGATATCAGCCGTTCAAAAACAACAAACTCGTCATTGAATCAGTTGGTGGGAAAGCGAGTAGCTCATCTTAGTGCATTTTACGTGCGATGATGTCTGAGAACGAGAGTCGTCTAAGAATTATCGCTGTAGTGTCGGTAAGTGGGAAATCGCTATTAAACTCTACAAATGAGAGTAATATTGTAGCATTGTAGCGAAACGGTGATTCCTGAAAATAACACAGGTTTTATGCAAAAGAAACAAACAGGTTTCAGAAAGCCACCAGGTTTTAAAATTAAAGTTTTAATAAATTAACAAATAAGAGTAGCTTGTGTAGCGAAACAATCATTTCTGATCATAACACAGGTTTTAAGTTAAAAGGAAAAAAAACAGGTTTCATGAAGAAAACAGGTTTTAAAAATTAAAGTTTACAAATCAGAGTAGCTTGTGTAGGAAAACAATGATTCCTAAAAATTACACAGGTTTACAAGTAAAAAGAAACAAACATGTTTCAGGACGAAAACAAATTTTAAAATTTAAAATTTTATTAAAGTTTATAAATAAGAGTAACTTTTGTAGTGAAACAATCATTTCTGAAAATAACACAGGTTTTAAATTAAAAGGAACAGACAGATTTCATGAAAAAAAAAACATATTTTAAAGTCTTTGTAAAGTCTACAAATAAGAGTGGCTTGTGTAGCGAAACAATGATTCCTGAAAATAACACAGGTTTTAAGTAAAAAGAAAAAAACAGTTTTCAGGTAGAAAACAGGTTTTAAATATAAGAGTTTTATAATGTCTACAAATAAGAGTAGCTTGTGTAGCGAAACAATTATTGCTGAAAATAGCACAGGTTTTAAATTAAAAGAAACAAACAGGTTCGGGAAGAAAATAGGTTTTAAAAATTAAAGTGTTATTAAAGTCTACAAATAAGAGTAGCTTGTGTAGCGAAACAATTATTGCTGAAAAAAGCACAGGTTTTAAGCTAAAAGAAACAAACATGTTTCAGGAAGAAAGCAGGTTTTAAAATTTAAATTTTTGTAAAAGTCTACAAACGAGTTTCGTTTCGTTTCGTTTGGAGTGCTACGGTCTACTTTTTTCAACACGGGGGCTAATGAGACCGGGACCTACAGCTTAAAGCCGATTCCAAACGGCTACGAACATCCATGCCACTGTGGGATTCGAACCCACGAACTCCGGTACCGAAGGCCAGCTCCCTAACCAATTGGCCATCGTTCGGCACTACAAACGAGAGTAGCTTGTGTAGCGAAACAATGATTCCTGAAAATAACACAGGTTTTAAGTAAAAATAAATAAAAAGGTTTCAGGTAGAAAGCAGGTTTTAAAAATTAAAGTTTTAATAAAGTCAAAAATGAGAGTAGTTTGTGTAGCGAAACAATAATTCCTGAAAATAACACTGGTTTTAAATAAAAAGAAATAATTATAACAGACAGCAAAAAAACCTATTATTAAAAACATATTATGTATATGAATTAAGGTTTACTCCCAATTAATTGTTTTAGGGTTAAAACATTTTGTACATTTTTCTCCAAATCTTGTGTTTTGAATTTTATACCATTTACAAAAATATATCTGTCACAATTAGAGTTTGCTCTGTCTCTAGAACTTTATTGTAGCTCTAAATAAATGTCTCTAATTTTTTTTCAAGAACTAACACACTTTTCCCCGGAGAACGATGAAAAAAGTGGGTCCATATTTTGTAATAAAATGTTCCCTAAATTACCTTCACTTTCCCCGCGAAATCTCCAGCAGCAACCAAAATACTATTTATACGAATATAAAATGAAATAAAATGCCTTTGGATTCATATTAATGTGCCATTTAGCCGTGCGCAGAAAATGATTTCCAAAAGTAGCTCTAGAGAAGAAGATATAAAATTGTCATTAGGAGAATACGTGGGAGGAATCGGAACATTTTTGAGAAGATTTACAAATGAGAGTAACTTGTAGCAGTGTCTCAAAAACACGGAAGTAACAAAAATGAAACTTTTATTTCCTTTTTGTACGTGAAATGAATTTAAACCATTATTGAATCCTCAAATTTTTCATTCAATTTTAAATCTACATTTTTATTTTAAAACATGAAAGGAATGTGCTTGAATATGTGCTTGATTTTAAATCAATTTCAATGATGTATTATGGATTTTCAATTCAAAAATAGTTATATAATATTAAAGTGCAAAAATGGTAGAATTGAATGCGCGAGTAGAAAATGCCATCTATATTAATTCCTCTAATAATTAAAATATGGATCTGTGTGTTGGAATGTCCGTTTAGATTCCTTCTACAGCAATGAATATTCGTAAACTGCATAAATCGGCATTAAGGTAGCATTATATCTGTGACATTCCAAAAAAACTAAATAATTTTTTTTTATATTTTTCATGTAAAATTGCCAACTTAATTGAAGAATCTCAAAAAAATAAAACTACAATTTTATTTTTGAACTACAATGATATTTTAATAAGCAATGACAAAGTATAATAAAATATTTTTAATTATTATTTTTTTTTGCATATTAAAATTTTAACGATTTATAGAATAAAACGATTAATAAAATTTAAATTTATAAAATGAAATTTATATTTAGTTTAAATTAAATAGTTATTTTATTTCATTTTTTATATTTATAAAATTCCCCCCCCATACTTAATATTTGTGTTTATGTACGCAAACTTTATATATTTCAAGTGCATATTTCATGCTCGTATTACTTGAAATGATAGAAGATAATAGACTTTGTATAAAGCTAGTTTTAATTAAGAACTTATAAATATGCTATTAAAAAGTTATCAGGACTTTCAGTTTAATGAGGAAGAAAAATAAAATCTGTTACAGTGAGGATCGTCTATAGATTTGGCTCTAGAGGTCCCATTAAGGAAATATTGATAACAGCCTGGTGTATTCTCTGAATTCGGGATCAGCTGTCTGTTTACAATGAACGTTACTCCGTCTCTCGAATCCGTAATTAGATTTATAATTTAGTATGTTTACTTCAGTATTTGAATGAGACTTTATACACAGTCCAAAGTTACAGGTTAAAGGCAATTTAATTCTAAGATTTTTCAAAAATGATACTCAAACCGACTTGCAATTTGAAGAAATCAAATATAAAACGTAAAACATTGAACAATTTATATGTGACTGTGAAGCTTTCCTTCTTATGTGTTACTTTGGATTTCTGTAATTGCACATACTACTCATTGGTTACCATAATTAGATTGAAGAACGTATTTAATAAAAAAGTAAATTAACTACTGCAAAACATATTTTGTTTCTATTTCAGAGATACATGTTAAAGGCAATTTAACTCTAAGATTTTTCAAAAATGATACTGAAACCGACTTGCAATTTGAAGAAATCAAATATAAAACGTAAAACATTGAAAAAATTATATGTAACTGTGAGGCTTTCCTTCTTATGTGTTACTTTGGATTTCTGTAATTACACATACTACTCATTGGTTACCACAATTAGATTGAAGAATGTATTTAATAAAAAAGGAAATTAACTACTGCAAAATATAATGATGTTTCTATTTATCTTATATGTTTTGCAGTCTTAAGATAAACAATTTGAAGAAATCAAATATAAAACGTAAATCATTAAAGAATTAATATATTACTGTGAGGCTTTCCTTTTTATGTTTTATTTTGGATTTCTGTAATTACACATACGTTACTCATTGGTTTACACAATTAGATTGAAGATTATATTTAATAAAAAAGTAAAATAACTACTGCAAAATATAATGGTGTTTCTATTTATCTTATATTTTTTCATTCTTACGATAAGAATTAATATTTGAGGAAATTAGATTCTAGGTTTTTACATCCATTTTTTATGGGTTACAAAATTGTATCTACTGCAATATTTGAAAAACTGATATGTAATCATTTAGAAGTGGGAAATATTTATAATGTATCAGAACACCATTACAACTAAAAACTATTCATTTTTATCTACACTCATATAGAGAAATTAAACTTCTCTACTCATTAAATCAAAACTATTAATACAGCTCAGAGTTACAGGTGAAGGCAATTTAATTCTTAGGCAATTAAGATTTTTCAAAAATGGTACTGAAACTGACTTGCAATTTGAAGAAATTAAACATCATATGTAAAACATTAAAATATTGTTATGTTACTGTGAGGCTGTCCTTGTTATGAATTATTTTAAATTTCTGTAATTACACATACTACTCATTGGTTACCACAATTGGATTGAACAAAGTATTTAATAAAAAAGTAAATTAACTACTGCAAAACGTATTTTGTTTCTATTAGAGAAGTGCAGGTTAAAAGCAATTTAATTATAAGATTTTTCAAAAATGATACTGATACCGACTCGCAATTTGAAGAAATCAAATATAAAACGTAAAACATTGAAAAATTTATATGTGACTGTGAGGCTTTCCTTTTTATGTTTTACTTTAGATTTCTGTAATTACACATACTACTCATTGGTTACCACAATTAGATTGAACAAAATATTTAATAAAAAAGTAAATTAAATACTGCAAAACGTATTTTGTATCTATTTGAGAGTTTCAGGCTAAAAGCAATTTAATTTTAAGATTTTTGAAAAATGATACTGAAACCTACTTGCAATTTGAAGAATTCAAATATAAAACGTAAATCATTAAAGAATTAATATATTACTGTGCGGCTTTCCTTTTTATGTTTTATTTTAGATTTCTGTAATTACACATACGTTACTCATTGGTTTACACATTTAGATTGAAGATTGTGTTTAATAAATAAGTGAAATAACTACTACAAAATATAATGGTGTTTCTATTTATCTTATATTTTTTTCATTCTTGCGATAAGAATTAATATTTGAGGAAACTAGATTCCTGGTTTTTCATTTCATCCATTTTTATGGGTTACAAAATTATATCTACTGCAAAATTTGAAAAACTGATATGCAATCATTTAGAAGTAGGAAATATTTATAAGGTATCAGAACACCATTACAACTGAAAACTATTCATTTTTATCTACACTCATATAGAGAAAAATTAAACTTCTCTCCTCTTTAAATTAAAACTATTAATACAGCTCAGAGTTACAGGTAAAGGCAATTTAATTCTTAGGCAATTAAGATTTTTCAAAAATGGTACTGAAACTGACTTGCAATTTGAAGAAATTAAATATCATATATAAAACATTAAAATACTGTTATGTTATTGTGAGGCTTTCCTTGTTATGTATTATTTTGGATTTCTGTAATTACACATACTACTCATTGGTTACCACAATTAGATTGAACAAAGTATTTAATAAAAAAGTAAATTAATTACTGCAAAACGTATTCTGTTTCTATTAAAGAAGTGCAGGTTAAAAGCAATTTAATTCTAAGATTTTTCAAAAATGATACTGAAACCTACTTGCAATTTGCGGAAATCAAACATAAAACGTAAAGCATCGAAAAAATTATATGTGGTTGTGAGGCTGTCCTTTTTATGTTTTACTTTGTATTTATGTAATTACACAAACTACTCATTGGTTACCACAATTAGATTGAAGAATCTATTTAATAAAAAAACGTAAATAGTGCAAAAGATAACGGTGTTTCTATTTATCATATTTTTTTTCAGTCTGATGATAAGAAATAATATTTTTGGAAATTAGATACCTGGATTTTATATATTTATTTCAGGATTACTAAAACCTATCTACTGCCCTGTTTAATAAATCGTAATGACTTGAGATATTTTACTGTTATTTTAAAAGGCTCAAAATTTCAGGCTGTAAAAATTATTTAAGAGTTTTAAAACAATGATGTCTGAAAATAAAATAGGTCTACGGGAAAAAAGGAAATCATGAAAGATGAACAGAATGATGAAATGATGAATATCTAACCATGAACAGACAACAGAAGAGTCAAAAATTATAATTTTTTCAGGATTTAAATAAAAAGATTTTTTTTCCAAATTGGTATATTTTTCACCTGTATGTAATTTAATATATTATTTTCATTAAATACTATACAACCATTTGAAAAGTAATAGTAAGTGAATATTTTTACAGCTTTAATACATTGTAAAACGAGAAGGATACTAGTGTATTTTATTTGCAATTTTTGTTAAAAATTAAAAAAATAAGAAATTTACCCAAATTTTTAAATGTAAAAAAACATTTATTTTAAAAATAATGGCTTTAACTTGCATATAATGTCATAATATATATGTACATGAATTAAGATACAAAATTCCATAGAGTTATTGGGATTAGTTTGTAAAATGCTGCACTAACTAAAAATACGAGATGAAATAAAAGTATTAAAGTAAGTTACTAACGTGGCACATATAAACAATTTATTCCGATTTAACTAATGTTTCATTTGAAAAACTACAAAAGGTTTGGTAATACATATAAAAAAATTTTGCCCATATAAAAAACGAAATTTTTTGAAAATTTCATAGTGTTTTTATCTTCTTTTATACAGGTGTGCTTTATTCATAGTTATTCACGAAAGACATGTTTAGGTATAAAAAAACTTTTATTGCACTTCTTATACAATATATATCTATATATTAACGTATTAATGACAGTTATAAACAGTTTGCAAAGCTTCTGCTTTTAGAACTAAATTCTATTTTTAGCAAATAATGATGAAATCCTATACAAAGAACCTACCAAATTTTAAATATCTGTTACTAAATATATTTTTTTTTAATTTGGATAGACAATTTAAGATTTTTCGAGCCCCGCACATGAATTAAATTTTCAGTCACGTCTGGTTCTAATGTAAAGCTTCACAGTTCTATGGTTACATGTAATACTAAATAAATCTTCTTGTACGAAAAAAAATTTAATAGAATCATCATATGATATTTAAAATGACAATTGACATGAAGGAGAACAGGTTGTGAAATTCAAAGATAGATATTTATAATTTTGAAAGAACGGATTACTTGTATTTTAATACAAGTGCAATACTGAAACTCTTGAAAACTCTCTTAGGCATGATTAAATAATGATATTTTCTTGATAACAATGCTTTAATTAATGTAATTTGCACAAAGAAATAAAAATTAAAAACAAACTAAACAATGAATAAAATGAAAATCAAGCAATATTCAAGCAATCGTCAAACAATATTTTCTTCAGATAAAAACAAATTGAACATCAAGAGTTGTAACAAATTAAGATATTAATTATAAAAGCTCGTAAAATATATTTACAACAAAAATTAAAATATAAGCCTGATTATTTACAAACTAAACTATGTTTACGTTTAAAATATTAAAAATGGCACTATAAAATTTGAGATGAAATTTTCTGTTACTATCAAAATAATTATAAAACAGTATTAAGTATAAATATAACTTTCCTGTAAATTAAAATAATTATAATTTCTTTGCAAGATATTAATATGATTTTTTAGTTTAGAAAATGAAATTATATACTTAAACATCAAATGACAGTTTGTTTTTCTTTTACTGATTTAAAAAATTAAAGTCAATGAATGCAATAAGGCTTTCTAGGAAATTTATTTTATTTTAATTCTAAACTATAGAAATGATTATTTCAATGATTAAAAAGTACTTAGTATGGAAGAGATAGATAAATAATTCTTCCAAATGCATTTTAAAAATAATTATTTCTTTTTGAAATCATTTCATTTAAATAACAAGTGACCTTGAAATGAGAATAAGAGACATGAATCTCAATTTTAGTGTTTACTTTACGATATGGTTTGCGTATTTTTTTTTTTAAATTTACTTTTTCATAGATAAATATATCGCGGTAAATATATTTTTCTCCGAAATATTTCATTTAAGTGATATTAATAGTAACTATATAAATATTAAAAGAGAAACTTGTAAAAACAGGCTAAAATATTTTTGTAGAAGCTTTAAAGGAATGCGTCCGATATAGTTTGGGATATGTTAGCAAAATAAAAATAGTTGCATGTCGGAAAGAGAAGAAGTAAAAATGCAATTAAGCATGAGAATAATATAGTGTATAAACTAAATTCATAAACATACTTTAATATAAAACAACACAAAAAGTAAGTGTCATTTAGTTCTTCAGAGATATTTTATTTTATTACAGTCTGTAGAGATCGTTATGTGTTGAAATATTTATTTAGTACATTGACTATCTTAATGAGCTGCATTTATTTTTTATATCTTCTAATCTAAAGTTCTTAGAGCCTATAGGCAATTTTGAAAATATTTATAATATATATATATATATATATATATATATATATATATATATATATATATATATATATATATATATATATATATGTGTGTGTGTGTGTGTGTGTGTGTGTGTGTGTGTGTATATATATATATATATATGACCAGGACGAGTGATTAAGGCATGGAAGACACATTTTATTTCATATATAAAAACTTCTTTATTATAATCCTTCTGTCCATGGCTATGCTATTTAGAAATCCTTTGTTCTCATGCTTTGCCACGACAAGCGTGGAGGATGTTATCAGCCCGAGTTCCCGCTCAGAACTGACTCTTTTGGCGTTTCTACCTAAGCAAAATTCCTATGTGTACTCCCGAGTTGGCTTCTTTCCTCTGTATAGTTCCGTTCGAGGATGTATCTTTCCCCTATCACGTTATTGTTAATAAGTTCTAACTAGTTTTAATCATAACTTGCTTAATTTTTAACCCCCATTTTTAAACCTGACATATATATATATAATATGTGTGCATGTCTTGAAGAATATTTTATTCAAGTATAACAGTATTTGAAATTTGTAAAACACATTTGAAGACACAACAAGAGTTCATAAATTCTCTTTATGAGTATGAAATATAAGTTTTAATATAAATATAATAAAAAATATTCGTTTCCAGTTTCACCGTATATTCTGATACTTCCTATATGTCTTAAACCTCAGTATTACAAAAACAAAATCTACAAAACGTTAAATATATAAAACAAAATGTATTCAATGTTTGAGAGGTAAAATGCAATTCCAAATTTATTTCATTCGTAAAATAAACAAACGTTTCAAGCACCTCGTCTATGTATTGGTATTCGATTCTTTGAAAATCGGAAGGAAAGGGGTGGGGTTTACTAGATAAGAATGTCCTTTCGTAAAGTGCATTTTAAAGTAACAGAGAAAGTACCATAATTCTTAATACCGGCAAATTTAAAGCATATTAGCCAATAGCTTCTTAGAATACGAATTTTAGCTATAACTAAATGGTTAAAAATAAATTCCTCTAAATTAAAATCTAAACATACGAAGTTAAAATTTTATCCTTATATGTTAGAGTAAAGTGGGAAAATGTTTTAAAATTGTTTATTCTGTTACCACATCGGTGGTACTTAATTTTGAAAGATGTAGTTAAGAAGGCCTATCCAGAAATTTTCATTGCTAAAAAATTATACACCAAAAGCAAATTATTACAAGTATTAGTAGATAATTCTTTTAACCCGTTCCCAACTTAATTCTCAACTTAAAATTGAAATTTTATTAAAAACTTTTAAAATTATGTTCTAAACACTTAAGTTAAATATAATATGCAATTAAACTCCACACCATTAATTTAGGATCCGATATAATTACTGTCCTATAACTAGGACGCTGGGCGGAAACGGGTTAATCTACAACGCAATACTAGTACACCGAAACGTACACAAACGTGTACAAACATTTAAAAATGTATCTTTTTTGAGTCATTTGAGAATATTTAACATTATCTAACTGCAGCGTGTTAACTGAGTGTGATGAGGCGATTTAGATCAGTAATATAATTCATTCATTCATACAAGAAGTAAAATGCTCGGGATCTAAATCTGATCTCACCACATTTTTGTAAAAGACAGATGACCATAAAATTATGTTCTACGGATATTGTTATCTTGTACGGTGGTCTCGGGCTGGGTTCTGATCCCAGTCCCAGATTAGAATCCCGTCTTCGTACTTGACATTAAATTAGAATGTACCTTTGTGGAGTTATTTATGTGTCCCGGATTTGGGACAGTGCCCAATTTGAAGGGGATAAGGTTTTCCACGTTGGCAGTCTCAAGGGGGTTTAACCAGACCAATTAGATTCTTACAACTATCCTGATTGGACGATAAGGAGGAAGAGGGGACAAGGATGAAATTAATAAAATAAGAAAAATCTAAAAAAAGAGAAGGTGTTCGGGAGTCCAGACGAGGAGAGAAGTCCGACGGAACGTGTTCGAGAGTCCAGTCAAGAAGACAAGTCCGACGGAAAGTGTTCCTGTATCAAATATCGAGGACTCACAACAAATACTTAGAAGGAAGCCCCTAACCAGACCGACGGAAGATCCATACATACCCAATCCTGATCAGCCATCAACTAGCAGTGTTCCGGGAACACCATATTAACTCACAAAGGTACCCCCTTTTACATACCTTTTGAAATTGAGATTAGGTCCTCTCACTTATATTTACATAATTACTTAAGTATTGAAAAATTATTTTCAGAACTAATTTAGAGTGGCACCTTATTTTGAAAGTGTTGATGAAGCATATTTTATGAAGATAGAATCAGTTTGTGTGTACATAGATGTTTATATATAATAATAAATTTACTTTTTTATTTTAAGCTGTTTTCAGAAGCTTTTAATTTAGCTTTTAGTTTATTTTCATATCTTATGTCTGTGATTTCTCAGAACCTGTGGTTAAATTTAGTACTAAAATACTTTTACACAAAGCAATCAAAATAAAATACCACTATACATTTTATTACAAGTTAATACTCAAATAAAAAACGAGCACTACACGACACTGAGTATTTTACAACTGAAAGTTATTGTTCTATCGCATGCTAAATACTGCAAAAAGCTTATTTAATTTTTATCTAAGTAGCGAGAAATTATTTTTGTATCCTGATGGAAAATAATAATCAAAAGATTCACTTTAAATTCGTGTTATAATAAAATTGTTAAAAAAAATCTAATACAAGCTAAACATACGAAAATAAATCTCCCCACCTAGCGAGAGAGTCAAGTAAGAAAATGTTCTAAAATTATCTATCACGGTTCCGCGTGAATCTTCAGAGCTGATAAGTTCGGTGGCACTAACTCCTTGCCAGTGCGAGTTGTGCTGACCCATCCAGTTAATTATGACTTGAGTGAAAAGGGGAAAGTGCTCTGAAGGAGTCAGTCATGAAAGAGATCATTCTCCGATATCCGGGGAAGGGACCCCGCTTAATCACGTTACAATTGCTCATACAAAAGGAATCATTCCCATTTAAGGGAAAAATAAAAGAAAAAGAAATATATGTAGCGTTCCCGTGTTTCTTGCTGACTGAGGAATGTGAAATTTGATCTGAATAAAATGCTGAAAGATGCGCCCCAATTTCGGATTTGTCAGCAAGAATTCCTTAGAGTTTTTCTGTTTCATTTCTTACGGCCAGAATTCTGTTTCACATGCAGAAAAAAAAGGGGATATTGGTTTAAAAAACTTTAGGGTCTAATCAAAAATTTAAATACAGCATTTCTTATTTCGAGTAAGGAAAAACGCTCAATAAGAGTAAGGTTTCGGATTTTAAAATATTTACTAATTTATCTTTTTAGATTTTTCCTCTTATATTGGCATTATTCATTTTAAATATTAAATGTTTATAGTTTTTGATTGATTAGAGGTCTGATTTACATGTCAAGTTTATTTAAATTTCGTTTAAAAAGAAATATGTTATTTCATATACATTTATCTTTAGATACATTACACGTGTACACATACAAATTTCAGTATTAATATAAAACTATTCACTTACATATTCTATGTAAAGTATTTAAAATATATATTTTCTTTGTCCATTAAAAGCTAAATTTAGAGATTGTACCTTTTTTTATATCTTACTATTTAATAAGTTGTATTTTAGCCTTAACATAGGAGTTTAAACACATCCATGCGCCTACACACAAATGTATATCAGTGTGTTATACATTCTGCATATGCTGCGCTATATACATACCTATATATGTATGTATATATATATATATATATATATATATATATATATATATATATATATACATATATACATATATACATATATATATTATATATATATATATATATATATATATATAAATATATAACATATATATATATAAATATATAACATATATATATAGATAGATATATATATATATATATATATATATATATATATATATATATATATATATATATATATATATATATATTTATATATATATATATATATATATATATTTATATATATATATATATATATATATATATATATACATATATATATATATATATATTATATATATATATATACATATATATATATATACATATATATATATACATATATATATATATATATATATATATATATATGTATATATATATATATATATATATATATATATATATATATATATATATATATATATATATATATATATATATATATATATATATATATATATATATATATATATATATATCAGGACTAAAAAAAGGGGTAGTTAGAAATTACATGAGTTAAAAGCGATTTTAAACAGGGAACTCTTTTATAATAATAAAATAAATGAAAAAGGCCCACACTCCCCTGAGTGTTTTGAACTATTTGATGAGCTTGCAAACAGATAAGTTTCAGTCAGCGTGTGAAATGTGAAAGTTTCAGGACATGTGAACACACTCTAGGCGTATCTCCGCCACGAACAATGAAAATGGCGCAGGTTTTGCTTTTATAAGAAAGAATGATTTAATAAACCTATTATTATCATGAAAGACTGTTTTCCTTTTTCTGTAACTCTCCACTACGATAGATATATATATGTATATATATATATATATATATATATATATATATATATATATAATATATATATATATATATATATATACATATATAAAGGCGGAAATGATGATTTTCCCCTGTTATTGGAAAAATATACAATATCTTCCTCTACTTGCTTATTCCCCTGATCCTTATGACGTTAAATTCATGAGAATATTTTCTTCAAATACATAAAATACAATACTGTGTTGTCAATTTAATGTTTTGAGTTTGTTTCTGTTTAATACCTTTATTTCTTAAATGAAAATATTGGCGCCTAATAACTTGTAAAAATGCAAACTGTCAAAATATTATTTTTCTGATCTATATTATTGTAAACATGGCATACTTTAGCAGAATTTAGTATAGGAAAAGGTAAATAATGCAAAGTCAAAAATGACCTGTTTTTCTTCAAAATATTTAATAAAGGTCTCAGAGGAGAAATATTTGTGTGATGTAACCTAAATCTACAGAATGATGAAAACTTAATTTCTTTTTTATAGTTTTTCTGAAGGGAAATTATTTCTAAACATAAGATAGGTCTCCACATCTAGTAAATATATAGTTATAATCCGTTTTCACTCAATTTGCTTTTATGTTTACTCTATTTACATTTATATTTATGCAAAACCTAATTCACTTCATGTCAGGCAAAATTCTATATACTTATTTTTCAATTCAGTCTTTACTAGACGTTAATTTGGAAAATTGCAAATTTAGTAAAAATAAAAATATGAAAAATTTTTATATTGGCTTAGAC
The DNA here is from genome assembly GCA_032207245.1 of Pardosa pseudoannulata. Lineage (NCBI taxonomy): Eukaryota > Metazoa > Arthropoda > Arachnida > Araneae > Lycosidae > Pardosa > Pardosa pseudoannulata. The sequence continues at coordinate 112,811,908 of CM063508.1, read as the reverse complement.
AAAATTTTGTAAAATTCAAGAAAAATCGTTTTATTTTTGTTTAATGAACTACAATTATATTTAAGTAAACAATGATGTAGAGTAGTAAAATATTTTTAATTTTCAAAAAAAAAAAAAATATTTTTTGCGTTTTAAATCTTTAACGATTTATAGAATTTACATTTATAGAATAAAATTTACATTTAGTTTATATTAAATAAAACTTTTTTATTTCAATTATCTTTTTATATTTATTAAATTTCCTCCCATATTTAATATTTGTATTTATATACACAAATATTATTTCTCTGAAGTTCATATTTCATGTTCGTATGACTTGAAATGATAGAAGATAATAGACTTTGTATAAAGTCAGTTTTAATTAAGAACTTCTAAAAATGCTATTAAAATTTATCAGGATCTTCAGTTTTATCAGGAAGAAAAATAAAACTGTTACAGTGAAGATCGTGTATAGATTCCTCTGAGAGGTCCCATTAAGGTAAATATTGATAACAGACTGGTGTATTCTCTGAATTCGGGATCAGCTGTCTGTTTACAATGAACGTTACTCCGTCTCTCGAATCCGTAATTAGATTTATAATTTAGTAGGTTTACTGTAGTATTTGAATGAGACTTTATACACAGTCCAGAGTTACAGGTTAAAGGCAAATTAATTCCAAAAAATTTCAAAAATGGTACTGAAACCGACTTGAAGTTTGAACAAATCAAATATAAAACGTAAAACATTGAAAAATTTATATGTGACTGTGAGGCTTTCCTTTGCATGTTTTACTTTGGATTTCTGTAATTACACTCATTACTACTCATTGGTTACCACAATTGGATTGATGAAAATATTTAATAAAAAGGTAAATTGACTACTGCAAAACATATTTTGTTTCTATTACAGAGTTACAGGTTAAAAGCGATTTAATTCTAAGAATTTTCAAAAATGATACTGAAACCGACTTTTGAAGTAATTTGAAGAAATCAAATATAAAACGTAAAACATTGAAAAATTTATATGTGACTGTGAAGCTTTCCTTTACAAGTTTTACTTTGGATTTCTGTAATTACACATACTACTCATTGGTTACCACAATTAGATTGAAGAACGTATTTATTAAAAAAATTAAATTGACTACTGCAAAACATATTTTCTTTCTATTTCAGAGATACAGGTTAAAAGCAATTTAATTCTAAGATTTTTGAAAAATGATTCTGAAACTGACTTGCAATTTGAAGAAATCAAATATAAAACGTAAAACATTAAAAAATTATATGTGACTGTGAGGCTTTCCTTTACATGTTTTACTTTGGATTTCTGTAATTACACATACTACTCATTGGTTACCACAATTAGATTGAAAAATGTATTTAATAAATAAGGAAATTAACTACTGCAAAATATAATGGTGTTTCTATTTCTGTTATATGTTTTTCATTCTTAAGATAAGAATTAATATTTGCGGAAATTAGATTCCTGATTTTTACATCCTTTTTTATGGGTTACAAAATATATCTACTGCAATATTTGAAAAACCTATATGTAATCATTTAGAATTGGGAAATATTTATACCGTATCAGAACACCATTACAACTGAAAACTATTCATTTTTATTTAGACTTATATAGATAAAAATTAAACTATTCTCGTTTTATGAAAACTATAATTTTCTTTATTACACAGTATAATGTTATCGAAACACATAATTACGAATTGCACGTTTAGTAAATAATAGCTGTTTCCCCGTTAATACAATTCTTATCCCATATTATGCAGAATGGGATTTAAATTCTAATGATTTCTGCATTAGACATGATAGATGAGTTCTAACTGTTGATAAATGCAATACATAAAATTAATGTTTGCTTTTAAACCTTGACCTTTGACGTAGTTAGTAGAAGGCTAAAATTTTTAGTTTAAGTAATAGAAAATAGTTTGAAAATGTTCTTGCTGAATATTATATGTATGTAGGAAATTCCTTTTAAATTATTTTCCGTTCAATCTTTTGAAAATAAGCTAGCAATTGTTCCCGAATATAACAATTCAGAAATATTAAATATTGGGAAATGGTTTATAAAAAGCACGTGACAGGTAAATCAATATTAACTGTGTGTTTTCCTAAACATTTGTTTTTCACGATTAATACGAGTGAATGGCAGTTTAAAATAAATATTTGTAAAGCTAATATTTTTATTATGCATTTTTGTGGACTTAGCTGTTATTTTCAGGATATCATAATATGTAATAGAACATGACCCAAATCAAAGAAAAAGGGACATATTTGCATAAATATATGTTATTTATATGAAAATTAACAGATATATTTTTAAAACCCTTATCAGGAACGTTGTCCCTTAGATTGTATTTTTATTCCTTTTCCAACGTTGTCTATACCTATAAAACTTTCACTCTTCATAAAACCTGATTATCTGTAATATATATTTTGAAAACAGTAATAATTGTAGTAACATTAATATTAAATCTTTTTTAGATCTTTCACTGTCTTCTTCAACGAGAATTCATCTCTATAAATAGATTCTTCGAGATACCTTTTTAAGAACAGATTTCCGTAGAAAATATGGTCAAGAAGAACAGTTAGTAACAGGATGAAATCGACATACAGGCTTTTACTCAATTTACTCAGTAAACACTCAAGTCTTTTACTCAATAAATGCTCAACCATGGTAACTTAGTCGGCAAAAGCATTGATCTTGTATCAGTAGGGTTGTGGATTCAAGGCACGAGTCAGTCAAGGTCAGATTTTAAATGATTGGCTGAGGTATTTAAAATGGTTCATGGTTACACATGTAAGTACTCAGCAAGAACAATCTTACTCAGGCCCATAGAATGCATTAAGTTACACATTCTTCCTCCGGTAGTGTTAAATGAGTAATATCTTGCAGGCATGTTTGGTATAAAGTTATCTGTCTCTATTGTCAGATTCATACGGAAAATAAACCTTTTAAAAGAAGAAAATATTATGAAATATTATGGCCGCGTCAGTTAGTTTAATATTTGCAGAAAAGGATGCAATTTCGATTTGAAAAAAGCTACAAACACTGAAAAAATTTTAGTAGATAGCAACCAACGATATATCGTTTAAGTTAGAGAACTGATAAAGGAATACGAAATCGCAAGGCATGTCGTATCTGTAATGAAATAATTTAAATTTCAAAATTCAATTACATATATATATATATATATATATATATATATATATATATATATATATATATTATATATATATATATATATATATATATATATATATATATATATATATATATATATATATATATATATATATATATATATATATATATATTATATGTATGTATATATGTATATACACTCATATCCATAAATTAAGGATAATGAAGTTCAGGCAATGAAAGAGACAAAATCAAAACAAATTTGATTTATTTGTAAAGTCTATTTATTAAACAAAAGATAAAGAGCAAAAAATGCTATATGTTTGACATAATTAATAAAAATTGCGATTTTTACTCCCTGGAGCAAATTTCAAAAAAGAACCTATTTACAGAAAACAGTATAACATGGTTAGTATGATGGTTAATACGGAGTATGTCTCCCGGACGATACAATACAAGTGTTACAACGCCTACGCATGCTGAGTATCAGATTATCAATCGGATCTTGGGGAAAATTACACCACTCATCAAGCAATGCCCTCCGAAGTTCCAGTAGGGAGGGTAGACAGTTGGGAGGGGGTTGACGGGCTGCAATTCGTCGGCCAAGCATCTCCCACACATGCTCTATTGCAGCGTTTCCCAACCTTTTTTGGCCAAGGCACACTTGTCGCGGGGAAAAAAATCACGAGGCACACCACCATTAGAAAATGTTAAAAAATTAATTCTGTGCCTATACTGACTATAATATAGTAAATCTCTTGAATAGGAATCAAATAAGCACAAAAAAGTATTTTATAATTACTTTATTATGAAATATTAAGTAAACAGAATAGTGAAAAATTATAAAAACTTTCAGTGCGAAATCTCGGCCTGTTTGGCTGAACACAAAGCTGATATTCTGGCTGGAATCGAAGAAAGACACACACGTAGCTCTTCGTCAACAGTTCTCAGTCTCTCTCTGTATTTGGTTTTCATAGCAATCATGCTTGAAAAGCTAATCTCACACAGATATGTAGTGGAAAAAGGGAGCAATGTCAAAATAGCTTTGTTTGCCAGAAGGGGGAACTCCTTGGCAGTATCCAACCAAAAACTGTCCAAAGGTAGATCAGCAAATCTTAGCTTGCAACCACGATTTTGTCTCAGTTCAATTAGTTCCTCCTGCTCCTGTAAAGTCATTTCCTTTCCAACAACTGATGCTGAGATATAAGGGTCCCTAATCCAGTCAAGGCATTCAGTGGAGACTGAAGAGAAATAAAATGACAACTTCTCCTCAAGAGTTTTTAAATGCTTAACTATTATTTCACACAGTGCAGCAGAGTGAACACCTTGCAACTGCATGGTGAGTGTGAACATTTCAAGATTGCCACTTTCCACGTGTTGATGCCAGAGTTGCACCTTTGAACGGAATCCATTTATTTTATCTGTACTTGTAAGCAGGTTTTCATTTCGGCCTTGCATTCGGGTGTTC
>CM063508.1:112799801-112802301 GCA_032207245.1 Pardosa pseudoannulata | reverse complement strand
TAAATAGACAAATAAACATATATGTATATATATATATATATATATATATATATATATATATATATATATATAATATATATTATATATATATATATATATATATATATATATATATATATATATATATATATATATATATATATATATATATATATATATATATATATATATATATATATATATATATATATATATATATATATATATATATATATATATATATATATATATATATATATATATATATATATATATATATATATATATATATATATATATATATATATATATAAATATATTATATATATATATATATATATATATATATATATATATATATATATATAAATATATATATACATATATATATATACATATATATAAATGTATATATATATGTATATATATATATATGTATGCATATATATATATATGTATATATATATATATATATATATATATATATATATATATATATATATATATATATATATATATATATATATATATAAATATATAATATCATTTTCGCAAGGATAAATAAAAAGCTAATTTTAAATATAAATTGACTTTTTTATCAGCCGTCTTGTTCTGTGGTTCCGCATATTTTTCCAGAATCTATGTAGTAGATATAAACATTCGGCTTCGTTTTCCTGTATATACCGTTATTTTTGTACTCACAAACAAACCATGTTGTTACACTAAACTGTACTAGTACGCCACTCGGCTCAAGTATCAATCGACAGAAAAGTACTGTCCTGCACTGAAGTATCAATCGTCAGAAAACGTGCTAGTACGTGTCTCGCATACAATGTGTTAGAAAAAAGTATTTAAATTTGTTTAGAATTTTTATTCCTCTACAGAACATTTAGAATCTAATGTTTACGGAAACATAAAAATCCCAACGAGAAGAGGAAAATTTAGAATCACATGCAAGGATTACTTATGGATTGACGATAGGATTTTACTAAAAAAAGCGTCTTAGAGAGAAAAAGAATATCAGTTTAATTTCAGAAAATAATTAATATCGTTTAATGCAATCATGCTACACACAACCTAACACTTAACCATAAAACAACAAGGAATTGACCATAAAATTTAAGGCAACAATCTTACAAAAATATCTTAAAAAATAAATAAGAATAAATGCAACAAATGAGAATGTTTGCTTTTCGTGTTTCAACACTGAGAAGCAAAATATTTTTTTTTATTGACTAATGCCCTCATTTTTGTCATCCTACTGAATTTAGAAAATAGCGTTGAATAGATTTTTAACTGACCTATGGATTCGATACTTAAAATTAATTAGAAAGCTACAGTCAACAAAAGATTGACCTCATTCTTTATTTTTACTTTTGATGTAGACTAAACTCTGTGTGTTTGTATACTGAAACTTAACTATTATACTCATAAATTTTTTTTGAAAGGATTTATATAACATTTCTTAACATTGAAAAATTTAAACTTTCACTATTCCCCGAACCCATTAAATTTACTTTTTACCATTACATGTAAATTGATGATTGTGGTAAAATGTACTATGTCATTTATTTATTAATAATGTACCAGCGTAACTATTGCAAAATTCCTATAAAAGAACTAAAAAAGAATACATGTCAATATAAAGGTTCTTCCCCAATCTAAAATATTTTCTGTTAAAAAATAACTTTTATGTATCAATCATATCTAAATTTTAATGTATATCCAATACTTAAGTTGAAAGTTGTTCATATAATATATTATAAAAATAAATATATATATGTATATAGCAAATATATTTTGCTTATCACTATCGTGTGGGAGAATTAGGATTTCTACATGCGGGATATTTCACGATTACGGTAATTATTTATAATCCAATAATTTCTGAAATTCTTAATAGTTGAAATAAGAAAATAAAAAGTCAATCTAAAATGTAGTAATTCTCTTATATTTACGATAAATTGCATGTTCGATATTATAAGATAATTTTAGCTTTGTACATCTTTATAAAACTAGTTAATTATAAAATGCAACCTCATTTTATTATTCTAAACACCTTATCTTTTACGATCGGTAATACATTTAGTAAAACTGATGTTTAAAAAAGACACGATTTCTTGTTCATTATGTATTTTCTCAATAATGCTTTAAAAATTCAAAGGGTTTTTATCAAATGATTCATAGATCTTTCTTCATCTAAATTAAATTAAAAGATAGTAATTACATTAATAGGTTAATGTGAAGTTTTACCACAGTCGGTTACAGCTGACTGGCAGTTAATTACCGTATAATCATATGATAATTAATGGTCGATTACCTTCTATTCAGTATGGCACGACTGGTCTGCAAAATGTTAAAATCAGATAAGCACTACCTATTACAGCAGTGAAAATAAATTAATCGTTTAGACACTGATAAAATTTGCTTTATTATCATTCATAAGCTTTATGTGAGTTTGCTTTAAATATTATATTGTTACAGTAAATTACTAAGTAAATATTTGTAAAATGAATTGCTT
>CM063508.1:112784801-112794801 GCA_032207245.1 Pardosa pseudoannulata | reverse complement strand
CTTCTGATTTTCCAAAATCACCCTAAGTAGTGTATGGTCCATTGAGGCTAGAGTAGGTTTTAAAAATTCAACCAAATCCAGACATTTTAATGTACAATTTTTTTTTGTTCGAAAAGATTAATTTTTTAAATCAAACATATAATATTTTTAACATTTATGAGATTCAACGTTTTTAAGTGGCTTAAAAATACTAAATGTACACCATATTCTGATAGAATAGTTCAAAATGGCTATATATAAATTGAAATGTAAAAATTTAAAATTATAAGCAATTGTTTAGCATATGAAATTACTAGAAACGGAACAGGATACTGCATAATTGAATACATATTCTGTCAGACACCAGCTCATGGTTCGTTTTTTTTATTCCACAGTTAGAATTTAATTCATTATAAGTCTTCAAAATTCCATTGGTCATGGAATTTGTGTTTCCACGGCTTCTATCTCTTCCCTCACATAGAAAATCAATCTCTGCTTAGTACCGTACAAAATTTTAACGTCAGAAAAAAAGAGAGAATCTTCTAATTTTTGAAACTCAACCTAGGTACTGTATGATCCGCTGAGGCTAGTGTAGGTTTTAAAAAATCAACCAAACCCAGACATTTTAATATGCTAATTTTTTTTGGTTCAGAAAAATTCATATTTTAAATTAAACATATAATATTTTTTAGCATTTATGAGATTCCAAGTTTTAAAGTGGCTTAAAAATACCAAACGGCAGCATATTCTGATATACCAGTTAAAATGGCTATGTATAAATTGACGCCGAAGGATGGCCGATTGGTTAGGGTGCTGGCCTTCGGTACCTCAGTTCGTGGGTTCGAATCCTACTGTGGCATGGTTCTTCGTAGCCGTTCGGAATCGGCTTTAAACTGTAGGTCCCGGTCTCATTAGCCCTCGTGTTGCAAAAAGTAGACCGTAGCACTCCACTCAAAACAAAACAAAAACAAGATGTATAAATTGAGATGTTAAAATTTAAAACTAAGCACGATTGTTTAGCATACGAAGTTACTAGAAACGGAACAGAATACAGAATAATTCAATATATATTCTGTCAGACACCAAATCATGGTTCATTATTTTATTCCACAGTTAGAATTTAATTCATTATAAGTCTTCAAAACTCCATTAGTCACGAAATTTTTATTTACACGGCTTTCATCTCATCCCTTAAATAGAAAATCAATCACTGCTTAGTACCGTACAAAATGTTAACTTCGGAAAAAAGAGAGATTCTTCTGATTTTCAAAACTCACCCTTGGTACTGTGTTATCCACTGAGGCTAGTGTAGGTCTTAAGAAATCAACTAAAACCAGACATTTGAATGTACGATGTAATGTAATTTTTCGGTGCGGTGAAATTTATATTTTAAATCAAACATATAATATTTTTTAGCATTTATGAGATTCTACGTTTTTAAGTGTTGTAAAAATACCAAATATGCACTATATTCTAATATATAAATTAAAATCGCTTTATATAAATTGAGATGTTAAAATTTAAAATTTAACACGATTGTTTAGCATGTGAAATTACTGGAAACAGAACAGAATACTGCATAATTGAATATATATTCTGGTAGACACTATTTCATGGTTCATTGTTTTATTCCACAGTTAGAATTTAATTCATTATTAGTTATCAAAATTTCATTCGTCACGAAATTTGTGTTTCCATGGCTTACATCTCATCCCTCACATAGAAAATCAATCACTGCTTAGTACCGTACAAAATGTTAACTTTGGAATAAAAGAGACATTCTTCTGATTTTCCAAAATCACCCTAGGTACTGTATGATCCACTGAGGCTAGTGTAGGTCTTAAAAATCAACTAAAACATGATATTTTAATGTACGACATTTTCGGTTCGGATAAATTCATATTTACATCAAACATATAATATTTTTCAGCATTTCTGAGATTCTACATTTTTCAGTGACTTAAATGTATCAAATGTACACCATATTCTGATATAACAGTTAAAATGGCTATATATAAATTGAGATGTTAAAATTTAAAATTAAACACGATTGTTTAGCATACGAAGTTGCTACAAACGGAAGAGAATACAGCATAATTGAATATATATTCTGTCAGACACCAATTCATTGTTCATTATTTTATTCCACAGTTAGAATTTAATTCATTATTAGTCTTCAAAATTCCATTGGTCATGAAATGTGTGTTTCCACGGCTTCTATCTCATCCCTCACATAGAAAATTAATTGTTTCTAAGTACAGTATAAAATGTTAACGTCCGAAAAAAAGAGATATTCTTCTGATTTTTCAAAATCAACCTAGTTACTATATGATTCACTAAGGTTGGTGTAGGTTTTAAAAATCAACTAAAACCAAACATATTAATGTATAAATTTTTTTTCGGCGCAGCAAAATTAATACTTTAAATCAAACATATAATATTTTTAGCATTAATGAGATTCCTCGTTTTTAAGAGGCTTAAAAATACCAAATGCACACCATATTCTAATATAACAGTTAAAATGTCTATATATAAATTGAGATGTTAAGATTTAAAATCAAACAGGATTGTTTAACATAGGAAATTACTATAAACGGAACAGGATACAGCTTAATTGAATATATCTTCTGCCAGACACAATGTCATCGTTTCAGTGGAGGATCCAAAAATTAATTTTGGGGATGTATATTGTCATTGCCAACAAGGGCACTCATATGGAAAGTGCATAAGGTGCCTGAGTTCCCCTCCATTTTGTAAACTAAACTAAATTTATCACTTAAAGATAAATACAACAAATGCATAAACACAATTTTATCTCAGACCCCTTTTTTCTAAAAAATAGACTTCTTTAATTTAGTAATACCCTTATGTAAAAAATAAAGGATACAAATCAATATAATTTCTGAATTGAAACACTCGTAGTGAACTGATATAATTTTTACCAAGTTATAAAAATCAGAAAAATATGGCCATTTAAGAAAAATAATAGAGATAGTGTGAAAACAAAATTTTTACCAGAATTGATAGAATCATGTATCATTGAAAATTAATAAAATGCCCTTTATTGATGAAGAAAGTAGTCGCAATTTAAAAAAAAGAGGGTGCATATATCCATTTTCACCCCCCTCCCCTGGGTACAGCTCTGCATCATTCATTATTTTATTTCACAGCTAGAATTTAATTTATTATTAGTCTACAAAGATTCCGTCGGTCAAGAAATTTGTGTTTCCGTGGTTTGCATTCCACCTCTCACATAGAAAATCATTCAGTACTTAGCACAGTACGAAATGTTAACGTCGAACACACAGAGCTTCTACCGATATTCGAGGATCACTACTAGACACTTTATGTTACACTTAAAAGAGATGCAATGTGAAAAAAAATTAAATTTTTTCTTATTTAGGCTCGGTGAAACTAAAATAATAAACCAGAAATATAAGATTTTTTACCATTTATAAGATATCACAGTATTTAAATGCTAGAAAAATACCAAATTTTGATATAACAGTTAAAATGTCTATATATAAATTGAAACATAACAATTTTCAACTAAACACATTTGTTTAGTTTTTGTAGAATAAAAAATTAGTAAGAGAGGAAGACCAAACAAGTGAAAAAGTTATGCATTGTATTAAACGTTGCATAATCAAATATAGTTCCCATCAGACACCCACACATCGCTCATTACTAGTGTAGCAGTCTTTAAAAACTCATTTAGCTAACAAGTACATGTTTCTATGATCTCACTCTTACCCCTTCTGACAGAAAATAAATCACTGTTTAGTACCGGGAAAAAATTGTAACTTCGAAACGAACAGAGCTTCTTCCAAATTCCAAGATCACCACTACACATTTTATGATGCACTTAGGTTAGTGTGGCAAGAAAACCAAAACCAGAAACCTCAATGTACGAGATTTTTTTGTTTCGTTTCGGCGAAAGTACTGTATTAAAATAGACATAATACTTTTCAGCATTTATGTGATTTGACGAAAATAATACTAAAGAAATATCAGATTTCAACCAAATTCTGATTTAACAATTAAAATGCCTACATATACATTAAAACTTAACAGTTTTAAATTCAACACAAATTGTTAGTTTCTGAAAAATAATGAATTAATGGAAACGGAACAGGAAATTAATAAGAAGGTACAGAAATTAGTTAAAATCGTTTATACGAATTGATCCCCTGTCAGTCATTAACACAACGCTCATTATTTTCTTCCTCAACTCGAATGCAGCTCATCAGTCTTCAAACATTTATTCAGACAAGTAGCATATGTTCCATTGCCGCCCTCACATTTACTCTGATAGAAAATCAATCACACCTTATAACTGCAAAACATTTTTTTATATATATCAGAGCTTCTACTGAGCTTCTGACAGAAAATAAAGCACTGTTTAGTACCGGGCAAAATTGTAACGTCGAAACTATCAGAGCTTCTTCCAAATCCCAATATCAACAATAGGCATTTTATGATGTACTTTGGTTAGTGTGGGCAAAAGAACAAAAACCAGAAAACTCAGTGTACGAGATTTTCTAATTTCGTTTCGGGGAAATTACTGTATAAAAATAGACAATATTTTTCAGCATTTATGTGATTTGACGATTTTTAATTACTAAAAAAATACCAGATTTCCACCAAATTCTGATTTAACAATTAAAATGTCTACATATGAATTAAAACTTAACAGTTTTAAATTAAACAAAATTTTTAGTTTCTGTAAAATAAGGAATTAATAAAAACTGAAAAGGAAATTAATAAGAAAGAACGAAATTAGATAAAATCTCGTATTCGAACTGATCTCCTGTCAGACACTAACGCATCACTCATTATTTTCTCCCACAGCTCGAATGCAGTTCATCAGTCTTCAAACATTTACTCAGCAAAGTAGCATATGTTCCATTGCCGCCCTCACATTTACTCTGATAGAAAATCTATCACACCTTATAACTGCAAAACATTTTTTTTATATATCAGAGCTTCTACTACTTTATCAAGATCTTCTGTAGACACTTTATATGACTCCCTTCCAGAGGCGGTTGTGGGCGGATAAATCTAATTGTACGAGTTTTTCTTGCTTAATTTTGATAGTATTTGCAAATAGAAACGTATGAGATTTCATATCATTTATGAGATTTTATATTTTTCTGTATTCGAGAAACACCAGAAATTTCATTGATTCCGAAATAATACTTGAAATATCTATATATAAACTTAAATGTAATAATTTTAAATGAAACACAGATGTTCAATTTATTTGGTATCACCTACAATAAAGGAATTTTCTATATGTCATATTTCTTAATTTAACATCTATTAAAATAAATAACTTGAATCAAATCATCCCATCAGACACCAACACGTCGGTCATTACTAGTTTACCAGTCTTTAAAAACTCGTTTAGCTAACAAGTATATGTTCCTATGATCTCACTCTTACTCTTTCTGACAGAAAATAAAGCACTGTTTAGTACCGGGCAAAATTGTAACGTCGAAACTAACAGAGCTTCTTCCAAATTCCAATATCACCATTAGGCATTTTATGATGCACTTAGGTTAGTGTGGGCAAAAAAAAAAAAAAAAAAAAAACTAGAAACCTCAGTGTACGAGATTTTCTAATTTCGTTTCGGGTAAATTACTAATAAAAATAGGTATAATATTTTTTAGCATTTATATGATTTAACGATTTTTAAATACTAAAAAAATATCAGATTTCCACCAAATTCTGATTTAGCAATTAAAATGCCTACATATACATTAAAAGTTAACAGTTTTAAATTTAACACACATTTTTAGTTTCTGTAAAATAAGGAATTAATAAAAACGGAAAAGTAAATTAATAAGAAGAAACGAAATTAGTTAAAATCTCCTGTCAGACACTAACGCATCGCTCATTATTTTCTTCCACAGCTCGAATGCAGTTCATCAGTCTTCAAACATTTACTCAGCCAAGTAGCATGTGTTCCTATTGCCGCCCTCACATCCAGTCTGATAGAAAATCAATCACACTTTAGAACTGCAAAACTTTTTTTTTTATATCAGAGCTTCTAATGCTTTATCAAGATCTTCTGTAGCCACTATATATGACTCCCTTCCAGGGGCGTTCGTGGGCGGAAAAATCTAAAATCAGGAACTTCAATGTACGAGTTTTTCTTGCTTAGTTTTGATGATATTTGTAAATAAAAACATATGAGATTTTATATCATTTATGAGATTTTAGATTTTTCTGTATTCTATAAACGCCAGAAATTTCATTTATTCTGATATAATACTTGAAATACCTATATATAAACTTAAATGTAATAATTTTAAATGAAACATAAATGTTCAATTTCTTTAGTATCGCTATAAAGGGATTTTCTATATTTATGTCATATTTCTTACTTTAACATGTATTAAAATAAATAACATGAATCAAATTATCCGTCACTAGAAAGTTTCTTATAGGAATAAGAATTTAGAAATACATATTTTACATATTTATATATATGTCTTTATATAATATGTATTTTTTTTATATATAAATATATATATATATATTATGTATAATAGGTTGTTAAATTATATATATATATATATATATATATATAAATATAAATAATATATATTTATATATATATATATATATATGTAGATATATATAATATATATATGTATGTATAATACATATGTATGTATATATATATATATATATATATATATATATATATATATATATATATATATATATAAATATATTGTATTATATATATATATATTTATATTTTTATATGTTATAATATATGTATATATATATATATATATATATATGTATATATATATATATATATATATATATATATTTATATATAAAATATATATTATATATATATATATATATACTATATATATATATATATATATATATATAATATATATATGTATATGTATATATATATATGTATATGTTTATATATTATATATATATATTTATATATTTATATATATATATATTATATATATACATATATATATATAGATATATATATATATATATATATATATATATATTATATATATATATATAATATATATATGTATTATGTATATGTATATATATTTATATATATATTTTTTTGTATATATATATATATATATATATATTTTATATATATATATATATTTTTATGTATATATGTATATATATATATATATATATATATATATATATATATATTATATATATTATGTTTATGTATATGTATTTTTTATATGTATATATTATATATATATATATATATATATATATATATATTTATATATATATATATATAATATATATAGATATATATATATATTATATTTATATATATATATATATATATATATGTATATATATGTATATATATATATATATATATATTATATATATATATATATATATATATATAGATATATATATATTATATTTATATATATATATATATATAAATATATATATATATAATATATATATATATATATATATATATATATATATATATATAATATATATATATTATATATATTTATATTATATATATATATATATTATATATATATGTATATATGTATGTATATATATATATATATGTATAATATATATTTTATATATTTATATATTATATATATATATATATATTATGTATGTTTGTATATATATATATATGTATATATATATATATATATATATATATATATTATATATATATATATATATATATATATATATATATATATATATATATATTATATATATATGTATATATATATATATATATGAATGACAAAACATTTTAACAGTATAGTGATTTTAATACACTTTCTAGATTGTTGTATTTTCTAAAATTGCTTATGTAAAAACTTTAAAAAATAATTACATAAACGTGATCCATAAAAAAATGAGAAAACATGTATTTCAACTTTTTACTTTATAAAAATTCATGTTTTATTATTGTTCCCTTTTAGCATCTTGCTTGATGAAAAACCGATTTCCCATCATGGATTATCCATGTGCTAATGGAAAATCAAAAATACGATGACTGATCAATTGAATTTTAGATCAAATCAACAAGAAATCGTATGAAATTCCCGCATAAAAATTACTGATAATAATTAAAAAATGGGTATTTTTTCCCTAATATACATCAAAGACAAATTACTCTATTTATAGAGTAAGTTGTTCAAGTTACTTAACTATTATATTTTTGTGTTTTCAACCTATAAAAAATAACATTTTATGTAAATGTGCCCTTAAGAAATGCGTAAAAGCATGTTTCTCAACATTTTATGTCACCTAAATTCAATTTTTATCCTTGTTTCATAGAACCATCATGATTAAGAAAAGAGCAATTATTCATCATGGATCATTAATGTGCTAATGGGAAAGCAAAAATACTTCGGCCCGTAATTCAAGACTACCACTGCAGGTTTTTAGATCAATTAACCTAAACTAATGAAGTAAAAATAAAAAATATTTGTGATCTCGTAAATGATAGCATGTCTGCTTTCTCAATTTGAAATCAATTTGAGCTTTTTTATGTGAGCACTAAATTACTGCAGAATTAAATCAAATTAAAATTTTCTTGATACTACCAGAGGATCATGTCAACAAAGAATAATAAAACAGTATATAAATAATGTAAATCCACAACATATTTCGACGAAATCCATGTTTTATTCCATTATCTCTAATCATCGTGCTTGAAGAAAAACCAATTTTTTTAGTATAAGAGGGTTGAAACTTTAATAGTGGCAACTATTTATTTGCATGGTATACAAAAGATTCATGTCACCATGTTTACAGTCCTTCAGAATAGTCGCCAGCATTTTGTATAATTCGTTTTGAACAATGGGGAAGTCAAAAACACATGTACCAGCAATTGTTCTATTAATAGTTTGAATGAACATGTTTATTGCCCCAAGAATATCTGGAACATTTCTGAAGCGAATGTCACAAAGTAGTTTCTTCATTATAGGAATTAAGACAAAGTTACAAGCGCTTAGATCAGGGAAGTATGGTAGATGGTAATGTACATTCCCAGCCCCATCGATCGAGCAAATTAGTCACAGCTTGCTCTCTATGTGGCCGATCATTGCCATACAGGATGATAGTGACGTTCTGCAGAGAATGCAGAATTTTTCTCATGCTCAAGCGTTCCTTCAGAATGTGCAGCACAGCCGTATGCTCAAATCCTGTCTTTAGGGTGAGCATCGTTTTGCATCGATCGCTGTCGATTAGTGCTGCAACAGCATGAACTTCTGTATCGCTGACACGAGGACGACCTGGCCGATGCATTTGGGCGTCCTTCATTGAAGGCTTGTTCTCATCTTGATACAGTTCTGTAAGGAAATTCAGTAAGGAATTCCCATCCAGCCTCTTGAAGTCCTGGATGACATTGTCATCATGTAATACCTCTGGTACATTGAATTTTTATCCATTTCCGTTGTTCTTCTTTTGAAAACGTCCTTACAACACTTACTTAAGACTGCAAGCTAATACAAGGATCAGTTCTTCACGTCACTCCGCATTCGTATGACGTAGGAAGGAAGAGTCTTTTTGCTGAGAGGTAAGGTAGGTATATAGCTGATGTGTGGTATACGAGACATTCTTTGGTTTTGTTGCGTAGCGTTCTTACAGCAGGGTTGCCACTAATAAAGTTTCAACCCTCGTATGATTGTCCATGTGCTAATGGAAGAGGAAATATATTGTGGCCTTTAATTCAAAACTACTACTGGGAACTTTTTAGAGAAATTGATCGAAACTAATGAGGTAGAAATAAAATTAAAAATGCAATTTTCTATATACTAGTCGTTCTGTTTTCAGTTTTAGCTGTATTTGGGTAATCGTTTTGTGTCAGCACTAAAATGATAAATTTTCAAATCAGGAGAAATTTTCCTCCAAACATATTATGTTTTGTCAAAAATGTAACATTTATAAGCATAAATAAATTTTAGTCATCTTCCATTTGAATAGTTTATAGTGCGTAACTGTTAGA
>CM063508.1:112772301-112782301 GCA_032207245.1 Pardosa pseudoannulata | reverse complement strand
TAAGTAACATCTGTTAAGGTATTTTTCACTGTTTACTTATTGTTGAAATAGTTATATAGTTTTAAATAGAAGAAAAGTTTTAATATTTGTAAGTTTGTAAAATTTTAAACTATGCACCACCCAACTTGTTTAAAGTTTGTCACCCCCTCTTGATTTAAATAATAATTAATATTGAGTTTTTCCAGTAATAATATATACGCATATATGGCCTACATACCAATCTTCGTGATAACGTGTCTACGGATGCCTCAAAGGATTTTATTGTAGAAACACTTGCGTACAACATAAATTGTAGTTATATAGGCTTAAAACAAATTAAAACGGATTCTTGTTATTGTTTCTCATTCCACTTTGTCAAACTATTGAGCCTGCATGCTCTGCTTTTAAGGCCAATGGGTGCGCCTTTCGTTTTAATGAGCACCATTAAGTTGAAAGAATGACTTCCCTCCTCGTAAGTAGGTCCTCGTAAATTTAAAGCAGGGATCAAGCAGAAAACACATAGACTTGACTAGCCACCCCCAGATGTATTAATTGACAATTTGAAGGACATTTTGACCACTATCATATTTTACGTGCCCTAGTCAACTTTAACGAACAAGGCGGATCTTTGGTCATCTCGGGTTCCGATCTTGAAACCTCTCAATTACGAGATCGTTGCCTTTGCCAATTGAGCTACCGTGGTTCGGATTCTGAATATATTAGCTGTAAATACAGTTGTTGTAAGTTTGGTTATTTACACAACAAACTAACTTTTCTGTTCGATCAGGATGAAACATCTGCTCATTGGTGTTTGCATATGAGTTCTTACTTCATTGAGGGGCTTCACACTGATGGGTTTCGCGGTCAGTAAAAAGATTAGTATGGGAGAAAGTATGCAAGTATATGGCAATACGAGCAAAATGCGTCTGACGATAGCATTCAACATGTAGTCCTAGATTTCCACTTACTGTATAAAAATGCACTACCATTCCAGTTACTTAAACACTATCAAGAAAGATCGGGGAAGTAGCATGAATTATGCAATTGTTTACATAAATAACAAATGCAAATGATAAATTCAGCTGAATTATTTTTCTTTATTTCTTCTACTACTACCATCCTACTATACAGGATGTTCCAAAACGACCGCATGAACTCTGCACAGCTAGATTCCACGTTGGGAGTACTTAAAAACTGCCCAAAGAAGCATCCCTGTACGATTCCTACTCTACGAGTAAAACAAAGTATGACGTCACTTCCGGTGCAAGATACAACACTCTATTGAACAGATCAACAACAGTATATGCACGGGCATAATCCCTAGCTGTACGTAATGTATTTCAATTATATCGGCGGTACGTCCGGTAGATGTCGCAGTAGTCACAAACGGAATACATGACCACAATACGAAGACTACCGGTAGCAAGTTGGAGCCTTTTAAATACCAGCGACTTAACGTCATTCCATGGCATTCGCGCATGTCTGGCGCGATATGCGCGGCGAACGTTTTAAACATTATCGTCTGAAAAGATATGCAAATACTGTTGTTGATATGCCCAATAAAGTGTTTTTTTCTTACACCGACAGTGACTTTGTTTTTCGTATTTTTACTATGGATCTTACAGGAATGATTCTTTGGGCAGTTTTTATATACTCACAACGATGAATCTAGCTGTTCAGAGTTCATGCGGCCGTTTTGGGACACCCTGTATAATGTATCTAACTGAAAAATAAGTTTGGATAAAAGGATGAGATTCCACAAGAATATCCTAAAAATGTGCAATGGTGTGTAGAGTCTTAATAAATAAAGGTCACTGTTTTAACGAGTGCACTTTACAGGGTTTGTATTAAATAGACGACATTTAGTTTAAGATTTATGATGCTCTAGATGTGAGATTTATTTTAAAGACAAAATAAAAATAATACAAAATGTAAAATTTTTGTTAAACTAAAAATAAGCTGAGTATTAACAATTCATGCGCTTGAACTACTTCGAAATAAAACTTGATCATTGTAAAGGGAAAAAAATTGCTGTATATATAAGATAGTTTTGAAAAGAAATATTATAAAATATAAAACTAAGCATTATTGTGAAAACTAATAGTGTTATCTTTCTATTTCATGTATTACGTTTTCATTTTCCTTCTCTTAATTTACTAAAATATTTACTCCTGTTTTAGAGATCCTGATCAGTTTCCGAAAAAAATAGCGACTTTTCTGATTTAACGCCTACATATTTGATGTGATAATGGTTTTTCCTAAATGACCGTACACCTCTATTCATTTTTTTATTACCAAGATACTTAGTGAAATGGATCATAAAATGCTTAATAGAGACCTTGAACCTGGAAATAAAATCGTGTTTGTTTTGTCATTAGCACAATAAGTACAGTTAATGAGAGAGCACTTTTTTGAAAACCCCGAGTGTTTAAGGGGAAAGAAGTGGTAATTAAGGAAACACGTGCTTTCAACAGGTAACATTGTTAAAACAATACTCTTCATTGTATCTAATCCACCGAAAGTGAAATTTTAATTTTAAACCGCTTCCTTTACAAACTGTTTTTTGAATAAAATGACAAAAAATCCTCACATTTTATTATTTTATTATTAAATACAAGGAAATGAAACGAAACATAATATGTAGGTTTTAAGGGGAACTTTTAATTTTTCACAAGTGTTAAAGCATTTATATTTAACATTAGCTTCCTATCCCGTGTTATCTCAGGCAAATAGAAAAAGTTAAATACAGCCAGTACCGGTTGTATAGTCACCCGCTTATAAGGTCACCCCTCTTATATGGTCAGCTTTCATAAGTCCAATCTAACTTAATAGGGAACATGTGTTAAAGTGCACCGCCTATATAGTCATTTTCTTTTTCTTGTTACCGGTTATATGGTCAGTTTCATGTTTTCAACTAGTTTCCGTTTTTTTAGAAGTCGGGCGAAATCCGAGAGGACCTGAATTCAAGCCATTATTTCTCACACTTTCCTATTACTTATAGCCTATTACTTATAGTAATTTACTTATAGTAAATTACTTATAGTAATTTATAGTAATATTTGCCTATTACTTATAGTAATAAACTTGTGATAGTTTATATTGACAGTTTGTATGATAAAGCCTTTTATGTATTAAAATTATATATTTTTTCACTGTGTATTATCGCTTATGTATTTAAACAGCATTTCCATAACTGTGTTTCAACAAACGTCAAATACAAAGAATATTCAACAATATATCAAGAATGAACTCTTAGTTAAATATGATTAGAAAAAATTAAATACTAAGCTTTAAATGTCAGTAAAGACTCATTCCAACTATTTTTACCTGTATTTAAATTTATATAATGTAGGTTTATTATATTAAATAGGAATAAATATCCACTATATATTATAACCTATGTTATCAAATAGTGTTTCATCAATTGCACACTATTTCGAATACAAAGGGCATACAAGGACAAGGTACATTAACTCACCACCAAAATAACGATATCGTTTTAAATGTATCTCTACTCATCTTCCTTTCCAACGTCATTGTACAGTCAGTAACGGTTATATGGTCACCCGCTTATAAGTTAACCCCGCTTATATGGTCAGTTTTCTTAAGTCAAGTCTAACTTAATAGGGAACATGTGTAAAAGTGCACCACTTATACAGTCATTTTCTTTTCTTGTTGCCGGTTATATGGTGAGTTCCATGTTTTCAATGATTTTCCATTTTTTAAGAAGTCGTGCAGAATGGGATAGAACCTGAATTCAAGCCTTTATTTCTTTCCCTTTCACCTTTTCTTGTTTGTGAAGACTCATCGTCGGAGTTTCTCACCTCTCTCGGTTCTCTTGCTCCCTGATAAAAGAACATATCTGTCTGTTTATTGGTTGAAGTTATCTCTCCCTACTTAAGGTAAAATTGAGACGAAACAAGTAAAGGAAGATTTTGTTGCATTTGAATCATACGTCACGAGTAAGAACGTTCATATTTTAATTATGGCTTCGAAAAGAAAGAATTTAACATTTGCTGCCAAAAATGAATTGATTGTCTTTTAAAGGCTGCTTTCGCCAAAGAAAATCAGATTACCCGGATTGCATTAAACAACATTTTAGCTGCCAAACATTGGTCATCAAGTGTTGTAATCGGTGATCAAGAAAGAAAACGTCAGCGCTTGTCGCGTTATGGGAATATGGATAAGGCTCTTATGCTATGGATTAAAAATGCACGGTATATGCATTATAGGGTTGTATTGTTCCGTATATATGGTCAAATCTCTTATAGGGTCTGATTTTTCTGGACCACTGAACTGACCCTATAACCGATACAGACTGTATTAGTCTTTCTATGGTAGGTTTTGAAACAAGGGACAAGAAAAAGTGATACCCGACATTCTGTACTCTGATTTCTCGTCTCTTTTCTTACTGGTTTATCTCTGGAATCTGTTTAACAGGAGCACAGAGTACACTGTCTCGTTGGATTTGATTTTTTTTCAGTATCAGGAATAACATCTGAAAAATGCCTTGAGGTTAACCTGAGTGGTAAAGGACTAATGCTGGGTGTTCCTGGCGTGGCAGAAAACTCATGAAGTTGATATTCTGAAATTTGTTTTTCAATCAGTGGAAAACACGGGACCAGTCTCGCAAAAGAACTGCGAAACCAACAAAACTTTGCAAACTTGCCAATCAAAGCTGAATTTTTCGTGTAATTTCCCCCAGTCCGAGTAAAACCGTGATAAAACAAATCGTACTGACAAATTTTGCTTCTCCTGAGTTTTTTCGGGATAATAATTAACTGCAACATATACGAATCCGAGATAACTCGGAATAATCAGGCAAGCGGTTAAACCAACTATATATGCTGAATATAAATTATTTTAAACTACGTTCTCTTACCCGTTTATGTGCCTCTCTCATGAACGTTTCTGATCTTGTGAAATTTTCTGTTTTTTTTTTCAGATCACTGACATTTTAACTCTGAGACTTTAAATATATTAAATGATATCAATAGCATGTTGTTTGATACAATAGTAGCTCACTGATTTTCCTTTTTTTCCATTTTAATATTTAAACGAATAAATAATAACAAATCCTCTTTGATGCAATAGTAGCTGATAGAATTTCAGTTTCTTTATCATTTTTTATTATAAAAGTTTTTATAAGTAAATCATTCCAATTCACGATATTAAAAAATGTATAGGTATCTATTTTATTCAATTATTTTCTTAGAATACAGACGTTTATACTTATAAAATTATTTTACTAATCCAGTTGTAAAAAGTATCATGCCACAAGAAATCACTTGAAATTATTTTATTGTAAAATGAGATTTTTTATCCCTTCTAATTTCTTAAAAAAGAAGGTCGACGATATACTTATACTCATTAAGCAATCGTCTTGTAAACGTAACACAAAAAATAAGAATGGACTGTACATTGACTCAATCATTTTATTCTCACTGATATTGACTAAAACATTTTCCTAAATCTCAATATTTTACTTGATCATACACAATTAATTATTAGTTAAAACATATCTGTTAAAAGACGAGTAAAATCTGTGCTTCAGATCTCCTAAACCGTGTTGTAATTTGATTTTCCGTACGTAATGTAATTACATTATTTATTATTAGTTTTATCGCTTAATTAACTTACTTATCTATTTTACTTAGTCCTGTACTGGATAGTATTATCATTTATTCCTATACATTTCTTCGCCTTATTTGCTTTCATAATTTTTAATTTAATTTTAATTTGTTAGTGTCCTAGATGATCACAATGATATTTCATTGCTGTTCTCTACTGTAGTAAGTGGGTCTCATTGCATACATGAGAGTCTACATTTTCTGCGAAGTAAGCAAGTTGTCTTTATCCATTCAATGTAAACTATCTTTTCCTCTTTTAAATATGATCTTTTTCCTTTGATGACAAATATCCAAGTTAGTAATGGGAAATTAGTACTCACTGTCTTTGGGTTTTCAGTCATTTTTGTGGTGTCTATCTTCTTTTAGAAACATAAATTTCCCATTAATTTGGGTATTCGGTCCTTGTTGATTTAAAAACAGTAGCCATAGATCTCTCTATCCAGTCTTCTGTTCTTCTTATATGTTATATCTTCTTATATCTGTTCTTCTTATATTATTTTTATATTTTATTATGCTAGTCAACCAAGGAAAATATTTGGACGTTTTAACATTTCGTTAATGTTGTGTAAACAGTTAAGACGAAAATTTGCTTTTTCCTTATACATTTTGATAGTCATGAAATTGTCTTTCTATTTACTACTGAAACTATTGTCTGTTAAAAAAGTAACCCCTTGTCACTCTAAAACAGCTACTCGGTCTTGAAATTGTCTTTCTATTTACTACTGAAACTATTGTCTATTAAAAAAGTAACCCCTTGTAACTATAAAACAGCTACTTGGTGACTTAGTTTTATTTAGCTCATTACTATCCTAGCGTTTTCATACAATGTCACCTGTATAACTTTTTATTAAATGCTCGTCTACAATTAAACTACCAAAATAAAAAAATCTCCATGAAACTGCGCTAAATTTCTAGCTGTCTCTTCCTAAAGTTAGTCCTATTTTCAGCCACTAAAATGTTTTAAATCCATGACTTCTGAGGATACTTTTCATTTAACTTTCATCCGAAAAACCTATGTCACATCAACTTCACGTTCAACTGATATTAATTCCGAACAGTTTTACTGTAATACAACTCTCTGATAACGAGGAGCCTAATTCTTGATTTTTATATTTAGGAAGCAGAAAGTTTGCCCAAAGACTCCTTATTTGTATTATCCTTTCGTCCTTGATACAGTATAGAGAGAGGAGGCGGAAATCACTGGTGTTGCTGGGAGAATTATTTTACTTAATATTACTTAAAAGGGATTGGGACACTTTCCTCATAGACATGAAATGTATTCCATCATTATTTGTTGCATATTTTCAGTGCTCGTTTTATGTGTCACATTAGTGACATATTTACAACTACTTTAAACTGGTTTAGAATATTCAAAAAAGATTTTATCATTAAATGGTAGTGTAGTTTCATTATATACGAAATTCCATATATCTGCAAAATCCACTTTGCAATTAGGATTTAAATTTATTTTTGAGAGAATTAAAATGACTGTGTCTAGCATCAATTTTGTGTGATCATATACCTAACACTTCGTCTGACTTGAAATAATACATTAAATGTTACATATTTTAAAAAATTCTGAAAGGTTTTTTTTTTTTTATATATATATATATATATATATATATATATATATATATATATATATATATATATATATATATATATATAAATTTAGTGAAGATCTTTGGTACATTTGAAGTATTTATTTCCAGTCTGTAGTAAAATTCAATACCAAATGAATCCTAAAATTCTTTTAAGTATTACACAATATATATTTTTTAATTACTAATAGATCTAAAATCTACAATGCCAGCATTAGTTTTAAAATTTGACTTAAAAAAGACTTTTTGATCAATACGTTTTTAATAATCATTGCCTTTTATATTTAACGTTAATTTGTTTATAAAACTGATTTATTTATTTCTCTATTAACTGATTTCTTTATATTTTAAAAATTTCTGAAAGGATTTGTTATATTTTAAATAAATTTAGTGAATATCTTCGGTACATTTGAAGTATTTATTTCCAGTCTCTAATAAAAGTAAATACCGAATGAATCCTAAAATTCTTTTAAGGCATTACATAATAATTTTTTAAAATTACTAATAGATCTAAAATCTACAAAGAAAGCATTAGTTTTAGAATTTAACTTAAAAAAGACTTTTTGATCAATACGTTTTTAACAATCATTGCCTTTTATATTTAACGTTAATTTGTTTATAAAACTCATTTCTTTTTTTCTCTATTGACTGATTTCTTTATATTTTAAAAATTTCTGAAAGGATTTGTTATATTTTAAATAAATTTAGTGAATATCTTCGGTACATTTAAAGTACTTATTTCCAGTCTGTAGTCAAAGTAAATACCAAATGAATTCTAAAATTCTTTTAAGGTCTTCTATAATAATTTTTTTAAAATTATTAATAGATCTAAAATCTACAATGCCAGCATTAACTTTAAAATATGACTTAAAAAAGGCTTTTTGATCAATACGTTTTTAATAATCATTGCTTTTTATATTTAACATTAATTTGCTTATAAAACTGATTTCTTTATTCATTGTTTTACTAAATATGAAAATATACTTACCTTTCTTCCTGAATTTTATGTAGAGAATTAAATTTAAAAGCAAAAAAAATGACTAAATAATGTCAGCTCTGAAAAGTAAAAAAAAAAAAAAAGTTATAAAAACTATTAAAATGATCGTATATTTTTTTCTCACTTCCTGTCGAAAACAGCAGCCCTATTACACCGAGAAAAATCTATTTATGCTTTATGTTTCACGAAGCAATACAGATAAAAGGCCTATTATCAGAGTTTTTCAGCTATTTTGCGCTCGATAGCTCGAGCTGCAAAAACGTTATTGCAGCTAAAAGAATGAAAAAATGCTATTTTTCTATTTTTTGGGTTAAGAGGAATATTTACACTTATTTCTCTTACATTAAATTGAAAAGGGTGTTTAAAATTGTTTTAGGAGTTTGTGTATATTAATTTTAATATATATTATTTAATGTTTTTATATAGTTAAATTCTGAATGATTATTGTGGTACATTTGAAGACATTTACTAGTTGATAAAAAATATAAATTAATTATTACATTAAGCATAATTATAAAATCAAGTCACAAATATAATATTTAAAAATTACTATTAAAAATTATTTTCAGCTATTTTTCATTCTTTTAACGTTATTGCAGCTAAAAGAATGAAAAAATGCTATTTTTCTATTTTTTGGGTTAAGAGGAATTTTTACACTTATTTCTCTTACATTAAATTGAAAAGGGAGTTTTAAATAATTTTAGGACTTTGTTTATATCAAATTTAATATACATTATTTAAATATTTTTATACAGTTAAATTCTGAATGACTAGTGTGATACTTTTGAAGACATTTACTAGTTGATAAAAAATATAAATTAATTATTACATTAAGCATAATTATAAAATCAAGTCACAAATATAACATTTAAAAATTACTTTTCATTAGGCAAAATAGAAAAATAGTAATTTTTCATTCTTTTAACGTTATTGCAGTTAAAAGAATGAAAAAATACTATTTTTCTATTTTTGGGGTTAAGAGGAATTTTTACACTTATTTCTCTTACATTAAATTGAAAAGGGAGTTTAAAATTGTTTTAGGAGTTTGTTTATATCAATCTCAATATACATTATTTAAATGTTTTTATAGAGTTAAATTCTGAATGACTATTGTAATACATTTGAAGACATTTACTAGTTGATAAAAAATATAAATTAATTATTACATTAAGCATAATTATAAAATCAAGTCACAAATATAATATTTAAAAATTACTTTTCATTAGGCAAATCCACTTATAAAAGCAAATAAATAAATAAACATTGTATCAGCTTAGGATTTGTGATTGTCTTTTATTGTTATAATGGAAATATGAAGTACATGCCATTTTGGTATATAGTTTATACCATACATAAATTTGATATTTTGATTATCTACTGAGAACAGATACAAACCAGTGAACTTATAAGATATTCTTGGTCATATATTACAAATACTGACTTGTATAACCTCACAAACATCTAAAAATCTGTATTTGTAATAATATTCTTTTAATATGTAAAGTATTAAGTTAAACAACTTTAAATTTAAAAAAAAATTCCATGGAAAACAAAAGTTTCTAAACCTAAATAACCAACGGTTTAAATTTAGAACACAATATCTGTGAATATTTCTGTGATACAATTCAACATGTGAATATATAATAATGTAAAATGTTGTGCATAATAATACATCGGAACTTATCTCCCAAAAAAAATTGAAAATCTTACAAAAAATTGATTTATTTGTGTACTTCTCAAGGATAAGCATAAATCTGATTTACTGCAAGCCATTTTAAAATTGTAAACTGCTC
>CM063508.1:112752301-112767301 GCA_032207245.1 Pardosa pseudoannulata | reverse complement strand
TCTATTTATAAGATTATTTATCTTTTGCTATTACTTTTAGTTAAATTAAAAACAACAAATTATTCCATTGTCTAAATGGAAATTAACGTTTTAGCCCTAAAACTGTTTTATTCATAACGGAACTAATCTTTCGTACTATCTAAAAATAAAACTTTTGATCTATTCATAAGATTATTTATCTTTGGCTATTACTTTTAGTTAAATTAAAAATAACAAATTATTCCATTATTTAACTGGAAATGAACGTTTTAGCCCTAAAATTGTTTTATTCATAGCAGAACTCATCTTTCGTACTATCTAAAAATAAAAACTTTTGATCTATTCATAAGATTATTTATCTTTGGCTATTACTTTTAGTTTAATTAAAAATAACAAATTATTTCATTACTTAAATGGAAATGAACGTTTTAGCAATAATTTTTTTAATTCATAACAGAACTCATTTTTCGTGCTGTATAAAAATAAAAACTTTTGATCTATAAGATTATTTATCTTTGGTTATTACTTTTAGTTAAATTAAAAATAACAAATTATCCTATTGTTTAAATGGAAATGAACGTTTTAGCCCTAAAATTGTTTTATTCATAAAAAAACTCATTTTTAGTACTATCTAAAAATAAAATCATTTGATCTATTTATAAGATTATTTATCTTCGGCTATTACTTTTAGTTAAATTAAAAATAACAAATTATTCCATTGTTTAAATCAAAATGAACGTTTTAAGCCTAAAATTGTTTTATTCATAACAAAACTCATCTTTAGTACTATCTAAAAATAAAAACTTTTGATCTATTCATAAGATTATTTATCTTCGGCTATTACTTTTAGTTAAATTAAAAATAACATATTGTTAAATTATTTAAAGGGAAATGAATGCTTTAGCCCCAAAATTGTTTTATTCATAACAGAACACATCTTTCTTACTATCTAAAAATAAAAACTTTTGATCTATAAGATTATTTATCTTTGGCTATTACTTTTAGTTAAATTTAAAACAAAAATTATTTCATTGTTTAATTGGAAATGAAAGTTTTAGCCCTAAAATTGTTTTATTCATAAAAAAACTCATATTTTGTACTATATAAGAATAAAAATTTTTGATCTATTCATAAGATTATTTATCTTTAGCTATTACTTTTAGTTAAATAAATATAAATAATTATTTCATTATTTAAACGGAAATTTCAGTAGTAAACCATTATAAATTCAGAAAATAAATTTAAATCTCAAGTAAAATAAATATAAATTTTCGTGCTATTAAGTATTTTTAATAATTGAATTATTCAGTTTATTTTTATATTATTCTTGCTTTATTAAATCTCAGGAAAATAAACCAGATTTACAAATCCTTATTATTTTAAACTTGCTGAAATTAAGATTATTCCTATTTGAAACTAGAGGCTGTAAAACTTTCATTTATTTAATACTCGATTAATACAGTGTATTTAAATTTTCAGTTTTCTGCACTGTCTGTCGTACTCCTTCCTGAAACTGAGATTATTTTAAAAGAGATTTAAACCACTAGATTTATTGCATGAAATCAGTAAATCACGTGATTAATACTCTTTCACAGACAATAATATTAATGAGGAGCGGAACTATCAGAAACGAGTACAAGCTAGCGCTTTCTGCGGTTCGACGTCAAATCGGCATTAAATTATTCCAGAAAGTTTCTGCTTGCTATAGCGTGAAATCAATAGAGGCGGGATTTATGCATTGACATCCCTGAAAAAATTAAATGTTAATATTTTGTAAATAACGAATTTACGTAAATAATAAATTAATGTTTCCAATCAAAACCGAAGACTTAAAAATCACATTAAGTGTAAAGCACTACATAATCAATACAGCTGATTTATGATATCCTGATTAAATGTTAATATTTGTAAATAACGAATTTACGTAAATAATTTAATGTCCAATCAAACAGACTTAAAAATCTTAAGTGTAAAGCTTCAATAATCAATCACGTGATTTATGCATTATATCCTGAAAAAATTAAATGTTAATATTTTGTAAATACGAATTTACGTAAATAATAAATTAATGTTTTCCAATCAAAACCGACGACTTAAAAATCAAATTAAGAAAGCACTACATAATCAATACAGGCGTGATTTATTTCATATCCTGAAAAAATTAAATGTTAATATTTTGTAAATAACGAATTTACGTAAATAATAAATTAATGTTTCCAATCAAAACCGAAGACTTAAAAATCACATTAAGTGTAAAGCACTACATAATCAATACAGACGTGATTTATGCATTCATATCCCTGAAAAAATTAAATGTTAATATTTTGTAAATAACGAATTTACGTAAATAATAAATTAATGTTTCCAATCAAAGCCGACGACTTAAAAATCAAATTAAGTGTAAAGCACTACATAATCAATGCAGGAGTAATTTATGCATTGATAACCCTGAAAAAAATTAAATGTTAATATTTTGGAAATAACGAATTTACGTAAATAATAAATTAATGTTTCCAATCAAAACCGAAGACTTAAAAATCAAATTAAGTGTAAAGCACTACATAATCAATAGAGGCGGGATTTATGCATTGACATCCCTGAAAAAATTAAATGTTAATATTTTGTAAATAACGAATTTACGCAAATAATAAATTAATGTTTCCAATCAAAACCGAAGACTTAAAAATCAAATTAAGTGTAAAGCACTACATAATCAATACAGGCGTGATTTATGCATTCATATCCCTGAAAAAATTAAATGTTAATATTTTGTAAATAACGAATTTACGTAAATAATAAATTAATGTTTCCAATCAAAACCGACGACTTAAAAATCAAATTAAGTGTAAAGCACTTCATAATCAATACAGGCTTGATTTATGCATTGGTATCCCTGAAAAAACTAAATGTTAATATTTTGTAAATAACGAATTTACGTAAATAATAAATTAATGTTTCCAATCAAAACCGAAGACTTAAAAATCAAATTAAGTGTAAAGCACTACATAATCAATACAGGCGTGATTTATGCATTGGTATCCCTGAAAAAACTAAATGTTAATATTTTGTAAATAACGAATTTACGTAAATAATAAATTAATGCTTCCAATCAAAACTGACGACTTAAAAATCAAACTAAGTGTAAAGCACTACATAATCAATACAGGCGTGATTTATGCATTCATATCACTGAAAAAATTAAATGTTAATATTTTGTAAATAACGAATTTAAGTAAATAATAAATTAATGTTTCCAATCAAAGCCGACGACTTAAAAATCAAATTAAGTGTAAAGCACTACATAATCAATACAGGCTTGATTTATGCATTGGTATCCCTGAAAAAACTAAATGTTAATATTTTGTAAATAACGAATTTAAGTAAATAATAAATTAATGTTTCCAATCAAAGCCGACGACTTAAAAATCAAATTAAGTGTAAAGCACTACATAATCAATGCAGGAGTGATTTATGCATTGATAACCCTGAAAAAAATTAAATGTTAATATTTTGGAAATAACGAATTTACGTAAATAATAAATTAATGTGTCCAATCAAAACCAACGACTTAAAAATCAAATTAAGTGTAAAGCACTACATAATCAATACAGGCGTGATTTATGCATTGATATCCCTGAAAAAACTAAATGTTAATATTTTGTAAATAACGAATTTACGTAAATAATA
Organism: Pardosa pseudoannulata; assembly: GCA_032207245.1. Taxonomy (NCBI): domain Eukaryota; kingdom Metazoa; phylum Arthropoda; class Arachnida; order Araneae; family Lycosidae; genus Pardosa; species Pardosa pseudoannulata. Next base: position 112,763,635 of record CM063508.1, on the reverse strand, counting down.
AATTAATGTTTCCAATCAAAACCGACGACTTAAAAATCAAATTAAGTGTAAAGCACTACATAATCAATACAGGCATGATTTATGCATTGATATCCCTGAAACAATTAGCTAATATTTTGTAAATAACGAATTTACTTAAATAATAAATTAATGTGTCCAATCAAAACCAACTACTTAAAAATCAAATTAAGTGTAAAGCACTACATAATAAAACAGGTAAAATTAATATGCAAAATTCAAAATATAAAATTAACCCCTTAACAGTTTAATATTTTTCACGAATTCGACCTCAAAAATGTCACATTTTTTTATTGCATATTTTTGTTCAAGTCACATTTGTAAACGGGAAAATATTATTAAAAGTAATATTTCTAATTATTTTAAACGTATATAACAACTGTTTTACAGGAAATAAAAAAATGTTTTTCCTGGAAGCTGATTTTTCTGTCTCGTGTAGCCTGGAACGAGAAGTTACGTTTACATTTTTGCATATAAAATTAAAAATATTTTCGATTACAATTACTACACAATTCTTTTCGAATGCAAATACTTCAAGTACGTTTAATTAACCTGTTTTTTTTTAAGATCAGATTTAGTGCTATAAATCTAGAAAGACGGTAAGAGGCATAGTCCAACGTCACAGTCCCGACAAAAATACCTAGTCTTTTTTTTTAATTCTTTTGTATATGTCATTTTTCTTCAGTGAAAACACATAGCACTAGTTTCCAGGTCTTAGTTTTTATCTGTAGGCTGAATTGCTTTTAATAAAATCTCTTTTGGTCAGTATCCCAAAGCCTCAAGCCCAAAACTCTAAAAGCTTGCGGAGTAATGAAAAACCTATAAGAAATCCCACGCTTTTAAACCAAACTAAATACATTTCGAAAACTAACATCTTGTGGACCTATATTGGACTAATTTAACATTAAAAATACAAAACTTATTGCTAAAACAGTGAGAAATATAAAAAAAAATCAGATTGCCCGTACGCCGTACGGGCAAATCATTAAAGGCACGATAACAGCACCCGTACGGTGTACGTTCAAAACAGACAAGGGGTTAACACTCAGTGATTTAAACAAAATTTAGTTATAGGAAAATATATGCAAAATAAGTTATATCCCATACAGTATTAGGAGTTCCAAATACGTATACTGCAATACAATGATTTGCAAATTATTTGGTGCATTAAAGGATGTATGAGAAAAAATTAAAGTAAATTTGCGCTTGCAATAAATGTCAAAGATATTTATACTCTATCAACCTTATTCATTCCAACAAAATAAATCAAGAAATATAATTATTTAATGCTTTGTATCTAGAACAAAATTTTACTTTATTACCCGCATGGCAACGATAATACACCATGCAAAATTTTGCTTTTTCAACAAAAACGTATCGATGACGACAAAATGGTCACTTACAATCGATAACATCATTTTCAAAGGGCATGGAAACAAATCTATTATTCACCAAGAACTGCATTTGTGTTTTAGGTATGATCGTTGTGATTCTGGTAAAAAATCAAATACTCATAGTTTTAAAGCCTAGAATTACGAAGACTAAAAATAAGTGCATACCTTTAAAGATGACGAAATAAAATATCCAAAATATGTCATTATGAAGAATAAATCTTGTAAGATTTTAAATATGTAAGGAGAAATATTATCGATATGAGAAGATTCTAGTCTATTTTTAATTCAATAAAATATACAAAATTATCAGCTATTTAGTATAACATTTTTCGTTAGGTTCTAAATTTCTAAAACTTTTAGATATATATTTTTTGCATGCATAATACATTCTTTAAAAACCTTAAATATGCTCACCAACTGAAAAAAAAACAGCTTGCCTGCCAAATGACTCATAAAATGCATACCTTATTTTTACATTAAATACGATCTAATAATTTATTTATTATATTCATCTTTTTAATTTTAATGCAAAAATATACTTAAACACTAATGTCCTTTAATTTCATTATCTTAACAGTTTTAATGCTTTTATGTTTTAAAATGTAAAATAGCTTTAAACTTTAAAGTTCACAAAATAAAATAAATACTATGCTTTTCTTTGATATAAAAATTTATTTTATAAGATAAGTTTTATATGAAATACGAGCTAACAATCTATTTATTCTATTAACCTTTTAAATTGTAATGCGAACAGTTTATTTTATTATGCAGTACGACACAGACTTCTGCTTTGTCATACTGCAAATGTATGACAAATTTCAATTTCTTAAGAGTTTCATGTTTTATTTCTTAACAATTTTAATATTTCTTTATATTTTTAAATATGAAATAGCTTTAAATTTTAAAGTTTATAAAATAAAATAAATAATTTGAATTCCTTTGATACAAAAATTTCCTTTCTAACATAATTTTTATATGAAATAAGATCTAATGATAAATTTAGTCTATTAAACTTTTGAATTGTAATACGAAAAATACATTTTATTTTGTAGTATGATAAAGATTAATGTCCTTTAATTTTAATTACTTAAAAGATTTAACGTTTTTTTTAATATTTTAAAATACGAAAAAGATTTAAAATTTAAAGTTTAGAGAATATAATAAATAATTTGCTTTCCATTTATATAAACATTTGCTTTCTAACACACTTATTTCAAAAAAAAATATTGTGCATAAGAGAATCTCATTTTTTTTTAAAATTTGGTCTATATTTTCTGTGTTATTTTGACAAATGTGCATGAGAACTTTGCAAAACAAAATAATTGTTTTAAAACTAAAGAGTAATTAAAGAACTTATAATATTATTCCCTATATAATAATAGACTAAGTTGTCTGTCCATCTGTCTGTGAATTTATGATGAGGTTGGACCTGGAAAGGATAGAATCATCCCTATTGCATTTTTGATGAGTTAAGGTTAGCAAAATTCAAAACACGTTCGAAAACGTTCGAAATTCCCCCTTCCCCCCCTTTTAAAGTGTTTAATACCATTATTTCAAGCTCTGTTGTCCCCTGTAAGGAGTAGAACATTAAATTTATCAATTTATCACATAATAAATAGGTAAAAGTAACATTTTTTCTAGCATTATGACGTCATTCCTTTAACCATCTCCTTTTATCATCTCTTATTTTAAATTATTTAAATATCGTCTGCATTATTTTCATACATTTTATTACTGAACTTATAAATTACTTGAATAATTTTCTTTTACATTTGTATTAAATAACAGATTAGGTTCATATGTGGTAATTTTAAATTTAATCATCGATTATTTTTTGTTATATTGTAAACTTTATCACCGATATTCGAAACAAATTCTTTATATAAAAGTCTATGAGTAGTTTATTTCACGGACTAATAAATATCTAGCGTTTAAGTAATATATCTTTGAAAATTAAGATGTTTTTTTCGTTTGTGTATCTGTTTTTATAGATAACCACATGGTTTGTAATCGATTCACTCAATTTCCGACATCATTCACACATACAACCAAATAATCACTGTCAATATTAAAACCTCTGCTCTCCATCCTATCACGTAATATGACAAGATAAATTACAGTTGGCAACTAACATGCGATCAGTAAAGATAAACAAATTATTCAGCGTGTACCATATAAAATTCTCAGCCAAAACACAGACCAGATTTTACCTGCCTTATAGGGTACTTTACAATTCTAGAAAATTAAAAATTTTATTGACCCCGCCATATGACGAGCTATATGCTAGAATATATATATACATATATACAATATGTATATATATATATATAATATATATATATTTATATATATTTATATATATATATATATATATATATATATATATATATTATATATATATATATATATATATATATATATATATATATATATATATATATATATATATATATATATATATATATATATATATATATATATATATATATATATATATATATATATATATATATATATATATATATATATATATATATATATATATATATATATATATATATATATATATATATATATATATATATATATATATAACATATATATATATATATATATATATATATATATATATATATATATATATATATATATATATATTTATATATATATATATACATATATATATATATACATATATATACATATATATATATATATAATATTTATATATATATATATATACATATATATATATATATATATATATATATATATATATATATATATATATATATATATATATATATATATATATATATATATATATATATATATATATATATACATATATACATATATATATATATATATACATATATATATATATATATATATATATACATATATATATATATATATATATATATATATATATTTATATATATATATATATATATATATATATATATATATATATATATATATATATATATATATATATATATATATATATATATGTATATATATATATATATATATATATATATATATATATATATATATATATATATATATATATATATATATATATATTATATATATATATATATATATATATATATATATATATATATATATATATATATATATATATATATATATATATATATATATATATATATATATAAAGAGAGAGAGTTCTAGTAAAAATGTTAAGTCTCAACAGGTACTATGTCTTCCTAAAATTCAGTTTAATATAGTAAAATATGCATAACAATTAGGTTAATAAGTTACTACGCCAAGTGTTATCACTGACAATGAGTTTTAGACAGATTCAAAATTTCCAAGCTAATTAAATATAAATTGCAAACCACGTTTCGTACTTATTACTACGCTTTATTATTTAGAAATATTGATTTCTCTTGTTATCCAGTGCGATGTATAATGATCATAATTCAAAATTGCAAACAGTAGCAGTACTACAGTTTCGGCTGAAACATTTTTCTGTTTCATGGAACAAATGATTATCGTGTGGCGTCAAAATGGTCACTTAAAATCGATAGTGTTATTTTCAAGTGCTTCATTGTGCTTCGGGGCATATGAATACATTTATTATTCATTGAGTGTTTTGTTTGCGATTCAGGATTATTTGATCTAACAGGAGAAGCTTTTTGAACTGCAATTTATGACTTCATTCAAGTAATAATTGCCTGTATAACAAATGAGATATATTATTTCTTTGGTAATATAATTGAGTATATATATATATTTATTATATATATATTATATATATATTTATTCATATATATATAATATATATATATAATATTATATATATATATATATATATATATGTTATATATATATATATATATATATATATATATATATATATATATATATATATTTATATATATATATATATATATATTATATATATATATATACATATTGTATATATATATATATATATATTATATATATATATATATATAATATATTATATTTATATATATATATATATATATATATATATATATATATATATATATATATATATATATAGATATATATATATATATATATATATATATATATATATATATATATATATATATGTAATGAGACGGACTTCTCGATGGGGGTTGCATTCATGGCCATAAAAATGATACCCTTAAAGCTAACGACCTTTATTAAGATAACGTTGAAGGACGGGTTCCACTTCATCATAGGGATAGGACAAACTGAACTGTCAGTTAGCATGAAGTTCTATGTACAAGACACGTAACACCTGGGTCAACATCTGTGGGAAAATATCTAGAAAAATCTGTCTCCGACAGCATGTATCTGCTTTTTATTTGTAAATTTCCTAAACTGTCCGCTAGGGTCATGTAGAATTATAATTAGTCAGGCCCCTTCTCCAAGTGCTTAAACTGTAGCCCCAGTGGTCAGTTTAGGTTAGGGGTTAAAAAGGGGAATGGAAAATGACGCGGGAATTTTTACCCTTGATTTAAGTTTTGAAAACCCCTGAGAATTTTCCATATAATATCCTCCCCGTGCAAAAAGAAAGGGGTGAACGAAGTAAGGCCATTAACATAAAATTTTACAAAAATTTTAAGTAACAAAAAAACTAACTGATGATTTCATACATAATTATACACAAAAAATACATAGTATACGTTTTGTAGCAATAAACACAGATTACAAAGACATAATACATGTGATAATAAATAAGAAAAATAATTGGCAAGTTATTTTCATTAATACGCTGAAAATTACTGAAACAGCAATATGTATTACTCAGTTTAATTTAATGGTTAAATAGCAAAATTAGTCAGGCCCCCTTCTCCAAAGGTGTAAACTGTAGCCCCAGTGGTCAATTTAAGTTAGGGGTTAAAAAGGGGAATGGAAAATGAAGCCGGAATGTTTACCCTTGATTTAAGTTTTGAAAACCATTGAGAATTTGCTTTACTTATATATGTGTATATATATATATATATGTGTGTGTATATATATATATATATGTGTGTGTGTGTGTGTGTGTGTGTGTATGTTAATAAAATTAGAACGATAAATATTAGATAGATAAAGGCAGATAGTTAAAATTAGCATGTAATGCGCTCCACGCAGCAATTACATAGAGGTAAATAAATATAATAATGAAACAGAACCAAAATCAGAACCAAAACACTGTAACTCCATTAAACACAGTAATTGTAAAACGGAAAGAAAGAAAGAAAAATTGGGTGTGGAAGGTTTATGACTTCCAAACACGGTTATAACAATTGTTTGAACAGGCTTGAACGTTCCCGTACACCCAAAAGACCTGAAGAATATGAAATGAGAATACGAATTAGAAGAACAAAGCATTTATAAAGCTATACTAAAAGCCAACTCCAGTTGGTAGAAGTTAAGAACTATACTATGCATCTTGTATGTTAATCAATGCTTACATAACTTAAAGATAGTAATCTTAAACTTAGTATAGTAAGATTTTAATGAAATGTTTCAAATTAAAATGTTCGTTGATGAAACCTTCGATTCGTTTACGAAATCTAGTTTAACACATGAATATTCCTGAGAAAACAGCATGTGTAATTAAATTCCCTTTTAGTTATGGAGGTTAGGAGAGTGGAATAGATATCGATAGAGGGATAATATTTTCTGAAAAAATTTCGAACTCTATTTTTTTATAAAATTCCGTAACGTTTTCCTCTGAAATTTATATTGTAGCTAAAACAACTGACGTGTGAAAATTTGTTTCCAGCCTTCTGCATTAAATTCTGCAAGATACTTGTGTATAAACTGAAATAAAAATTATAGATGTGTAAAACTATTGATTAAAATTTGATTGTTTTTCTGCTTTTTAATGACTATTTGACGTACATGATTACAAAATTATGTGAAAAGATAAAACTGCTGGAAAGAAATAAAATAATCTTCAATAGATAAATTCTATTAGATAAATTCGCAGTTTTGAAAATAAATATTCTAGAACTTTGAGGAATATCATTTATAAAGAATTTGTATGAGAAATCAAAGATGCAATATGATTATTTTTAACATAACTATACGGGTTAACACTAGATTTAAGGATGTTCATCTTTTACCTATTATCAACATTATTCAAATTAATAATACAATACTATTTCCAAAGCTGCTATTATAAGGTTACTAGTCTTTTTATATAATGTTACTATTTATGTTAATTCACAATATTCAGCTTAACACTAGATTTACGGATGTTGACCATATACCTATTTTTACTGGAGTAAATTTGACTCATACAAGAATATTGAAGATTTTGTGCAAAGAAAATAGTTCAAAATTAATTAAAATAAAATGTTTATTATAAAATAATTCATGGAAAATATTTTTTACATGTAAAATCTGTTTTTGAAACGCATTTTCCACAAACATTTCATTACATTTAGCACAATGGTTTCTATACCTTTTTCTTTTCCATGATTGTTGAACTTGACAATTAATTCTTCCGTGAGTCAATAGTTGGAATTTCTGTCATTGGAATGGAAATGTTCTCGACTTCTTCTCTATATTTACTTCATACTATACTTTATATACTTTATATTTACATTATACTATATTTATTACCATATTCATTTATTTTCATAGACATTCTATTGAGTTGAGTCAAATTGGCTCACAACCGTGAAAATAGGTATACCACATTTGATATTGCGAAATGAAGGGCTCTGCGGGGAATGAAAGTTGACATATATTTTATTACTTAACTAAAACCCAACGTATGTTTTTGAATTATTAAATTGTGATATTAAAGTTATATATATATATATATATATATATATATATATATATATATATATATATATATATATATATATATATATATATATATATATATATATATATATATATATATATATATATATATATATATATATATATATATATATATATATATATATATATATATATATATATATATATATATATATATATATATATATATATATATATATATATATATATATATATATATATATATATGTATATATATATATATATATATGTATATATATGTATATATATGTATATATGTATATATATATATATATATATATATATATATATATATATATATATATATATATATATATATATATATATATATATATATATATATATATATATATATATATATATATATATAGTGATCAAATTTTTAATGAGTCAAATTGGCTCCGTTCTTATATCTAGTGTTTAGCAGAATGATGCAAATATAAGAATAGAAGCTATGTATAGAGTGTATTATAAACTAAAATGAACTTTTAGTATTAGTTTTAAATAAATTTATTCTACTCAAAATTTTCTTTAAGTACCAAAGTGTTTTAGCTAATATATTGCACATATTTGATTATACTCTGATTATCTATATTTTTACGGATATTTTTTGCTGATATTCTGACTAAGAACATTCAACACTCTAACAAAAGCTGCATTTAGTTATTTCGAACAAGAACTCTGTGTTCGAAATAGCTGCATAGATACCCCCCGAGAGAGATGATGAAGGAATCGATAACAGTTTTTTTCTGTCTCCCATCCCCCTTTGAGATTACAGCATACGTGGACTACTTGTTGTCTTTACTTCATTTTACGAATTAAAGGAACTTTAGCGATATGTATGTATATTCGTATACATGAACACATGCATGTAGCCTTACTCAAAACGTTTAACAATTGAAAGTTAAAATTAAGTATTTAAGACGGTTGTCTAATTTAGTTGTGCAATTGTTTATTACATTATTCTATTAATTAAACGAAAAACTTCTATAGAACCAGCATTTCATCCGTTCCAGCCATTGACAGAAGGCAATAAATGAGCTGTACTCCTAGTTCGATTAAAGTAAACTATTCTTTGTTGAATGCAAATACGCTTATAGTAATTTTAAGGGCATTCAAAGAACTCGTATGTTGTAGAAATACAATATTGACGACAATCAATATATATTGAAAACTATACTTGTTTCAAACACTCTAAAATAAACAGGGTACCAAAATTCAAAGTACATTTTACAAACTTTTTTAATCTGCGTGCACCGAGCTGCCACAATAAATGACTTATGAAAAAATAAATGACCCATCAATATCAACATGGGTCATAATTAATGACCCATGTTACTTGTTTCACCCACTCAATATTGAAAAATATACTTGTTTCAGACACTCTAAAATAAGCAGGGTTCCAAAATTCAAAGTACATTTTACAATTTTTTTAATCTGCGTGCACCCAGCTGCCACAATAAATGATTTATGAATAAATAAATGATCCATCGATATCAACATAGGTCTAGTAAATGACCCATGATATTGTTTATACTTGTTTCACCCTTTTTTCATCCACTCAATATTGAAGACTATACTTGTTTCAGACACTCTAAAATAAACAGGTTTCCAAAATTCAAAGTACATTTTACAAACTTTTTTAATTTGTGTGCATCTAGCTGCCATAATAAATGACTTATCCATGATTTCAACTTTAATGAAATTTTATGAAGCATTTTATGAAGCATTTTATGAAATATGCACAATATGCATTATATAAATACATTATCAACAAAGCGTGTTAAATGAGAGCAACTCTCTACCTAGAATTTATAACGTTGTCCATACTTCTTGTAAATTTCGAACAACAATAATGATAATTTGAGCAGTGAGGAGTAAAACATGTCTCTTATACGTGTATCTCCCTTAAATTATATCTTCATAGGGTTTCGTGAATGATATATATCTACATAAGTAAAAATTAATTTTAGCATAAAATGTTTGCATATTAAAAAGTATAATTGTACTTTCTGTTAGTACAAAATTGTTGGTGAAATTGGTAGTTAATCTATAGAATCTAATGTAATAAATCGATAGTACAGCCAAAACAACGTACATATTAACATTTTCCCCTTTAATTAAAATTACTTTACTTTCAAAGTACTTTTAAATTATATCTGCATAGGGTTTCGTGAATTATATATCCATAAGTAAAGTTTAATATTAGCATAAAATGTTTGCATATTAAAAACTATAATTGTACTTTCTGTTAGTACACAATTGCTTTAAAAAATGGTAGTTAATCTAGAGAATAAAATGTAATAAATCGATAGTACAGCCAAAACAACGTACATATTAACATTTTCCCCTTTAATTAAAATTACTTTACTTTCAAAGTACTTTTAAAACAGTGACGATAAGAAGAAGAATACATCTACAAAATGTACCTCTAGAATATCATACGAACACGCATAAAAATTAATGCTATCATAAATATTTAAATATTGCAGTATTAAAGGAAAAACTCATTTAAGTCTGAAAACAGCCTTTGATATCCACCTTGACATGTTAGCTTCACCTAATGTAACAAAGAAATATGCGCGATAAACAGTCCATGTGAAACAAAATCTCATTATAGTAGTAGAAACTGCGGGAATGAATTATATGAAGTAGCAAAGAATACATCTACAAGTGAAATATCGACGTCTATTGTTATTTAGAAATCTGTAGAGTTTTTCTTTGAAACGTTAACTAAGTACTATAACTAAATAAATGACTTGCGAAAAGGAAATTTATTTATTACATTAAACATTGAATGCAATTCTGGCTTGTATAAACTTATATAGTAGAGATTTTGATCAGTATGAATCTGATTTCAATCAGCGTCATTTTGAATATTTTATAAGCCACAAGTTTAAGTTTGGATTAATGCAGGATGTTTAAGTTGCTTAAAGGCATGGTCTTCAAAAAAGGTTGGGTGGGATCACTAATTATGTGAATCTGGGGAAAAATTATTCTCTTAAAATTCTGGCTTGTATAAACTTATATAGTAGAGATTTTGATCAGTATGAATCTGATTTCAATCAGCGTCATTTTGAATATTTTATAAGCCACAAGT
>CM063508.1:112717301-112747301 GCA_032207245.1 Pardosa pseudoannulata | reverse complement strand
ATGTATATATATATATATATTATATATATATATATGTATATGTATATATATATTATATATATATATATATATATATATATATATTTATATATATATATATAAATATATATTTATTATATATATATGTATATATATATATATGTATTATATGTATATATATATATATATATATATATATGTATATATATGTATATATATATATATATATATATTATATATATATATATATATATATATTATATATATATATGTATATATATATGTATATGTAAATATATATATATATATGTATGTATATATATGTATATATATTTATATATATATATCTATATATGTATATATATATATATATATGTACATATATATATATATATATATATATTATATATATATATATATATATATATATATATATATATATATATATATATATATATATATATATATATATATATATATATATATATATATATATATATATATATATATATATATATATATATATATATATATATATATATTTATATATATATATATATATATATATATATATATATATATATATATATATATATATATATATATATATATATATATATAAATGCATTTTTTTTCTATTCTTGTAAAATCTTACACAAATCCTTGCGACTCTCCAACTATGACCAATCAATAAAGTTCTCTTTTTTCATAATTTTTCTGCTGTTTTACTTTGGCGGCTTCATATTTTATCCAAGACGTCTCACAATGCATCTCGAGATTACGAATACTGTTCTCCGATATCTTTTTTTATTCTGTATATTCAATGCAGATTAAAAAAGAAATAAAATGAAACTTTAAAATTCGTGAGAGATACTGAAATACTTTTTATTTTAACACCTACTATCTAGCTAAAATGTAATAAATTTGTGAATTTTCCCTTTTTTATGTCAGTTGAAGTAACATTTAAAAAGTATGTTAATTTCACAAGTTACCCATTTTGGTTTTCACAAGTAAATTTTTGATGCCATGTATAAAAACTATATAGAATATTTGAAAAAGAAAAAAAAGATGCTATGTTTATACTTTTAAGGATTTTTTTATATATATTGTTTTAAGACACATAGTTTTACTCATGCAGTCCATAATTTTATAACCTTAAACTATAGGGTATTTAAAGCATTATTAACAATTCATATAATTAGAAAGACTAAAACATGAGTGATCTGAATTGCTGCAATAGATTCACGTTAAAAATAAGCATATTTTGCAAGTAAAACATAGAATTTTCCGAGTAAATATAGAGACAAATATTTACTTTATATAACTTTAATATGTCCTATGTAATATATATTTTTGTACCGACTATAAATCACCCTATATATTGATATTAAATTAATATTCTAAAAGATAACTTTTACTAATTAATAAGAAAGAAAATGCTCTAAATATTAAAAGAATTGTATTGCAATATTATCTAGTTTTACCATTCCATTAACTCTGTCAGAACAAAGAAATATTTTACATTTCAAAATTATAGATTCGATATCAATAATGTTCACGATAATCTTCATCTCTTCAGCTGGTAATATTTTAAGATGTATTTATAAACTTATCTCTATTTCTATCCTTGTAAAAGCAGGATATTATAGCAAAATAGAATTATTAAGTTTTCAATACAAAGCATATATAGAGTAATAATTTTTATACAGAGTAAATTATCTATAAATATTTATCATTTTACATATTTTTCTAAACCATTCAATCAATAGATAATCAGATGTTTTACTATGATACTCATTGTGTAAATGATATTTTTAATTTCATTCCAAATGTTTTATGAGAAAAAAAATGCAAATACTGTTACAGTGATGTAGTTTAAAAAAGTATATTTGGATTTCAATAATACACCGGACGTATAATTGCGTAAAATCTAACGTATCTAAAAGAAAATGCATCCTTATCTTTATATTTAGTACTCAGACATTCAAACCGATAATATTTCTTTCCTTATGTACAAAGATTTATTTTTTTATCTGTACAAAAGCTAATCTCATCAAGGAAACATAACTTAAAAATAAACAAAACTGTACTATAAAACCCTGATTTTTAGAGGAAACCATATATTATTTTTCTCATTATAAAGTTTTACTATATTACTAATGATGAGTTAGTGTTTAAATGTATAATCAAACATTAAGGAGATAGTGTAACTTCGGAGTTTTAAAATATGTATTATAATACCCTCTCTTCTATTCATTAGTTAAAATGTTCTTTTTCTTTTAGAATTTATTTTACAAGTATTTTTAACACTAAAATTTAAAGAGAATATTTAACTTCGTATTTAAAGTTGTATATTTTAAATAAAATATACAGAAAAATGAAAAAAATGAATTTCTCTTGATTATACGATATCTTTTGGAATATGTAATTTAAAAACTAAATTTTCTATACGAAAACTAACAAAAGTTTTACTTCTCATTAAATAAATAACTTAATATTTAATTTTGTCATATGAAGTAGTACATTTTATATGAGAAAATATACACGTAAGTAAATAAAAATAAATTATTTTGCTTAAGCAGAAACATTTGGAATATGTAATTTTAAAACTTTATTATCTATATGAAAACTAACAAAAATTTTTCACTTCTCATTAAGTAAGTTATAACTTAAAAATGTTCAATTTCGTCATTTGAAGTAGTATATTTTATTTAAATATATATATATACAGAAAAAGAAAAAAAATGAAATTTACTTGCTTACACAATCACTTTTGGAATACATAACTTAGAAACTAAATTATCTGCATGAAAACTAGCATAAAAGTTTAGTTTCTCATTACGTAAATCATAAGTTTTGAGGTATATAACATTTTAAATTATAGAAAATATTCAAAACTTTTAAGAAAAAGAAAATTTAATAATTACAATTCCGTTTATCATACTATAAAGAAAATCACTTATATGGATACATCTGACGTTTACAAGTAAGAATGATAATTAGGTTCTATTAGGTATAAAAAATTAGTTTTCAACTTTCAACTTTCATAAATTAATTTACGTGTATGTAAGATTTAACATTTTTAACAGAGTGTATATTTTTTAAAAATTGCTTTGTTAAAAAAATCATTTTAACTTCTCATTAAGTAAATCATAACTTAAGAATGTTCAATTTCGCCATTTGAATTAGTATATTTTATATGAAAAAATATATAAATAAAAAGAAGAAAAAAAGGAAATTCAGTTGCTTACACAATCACTTTTGAAATAAATAATTTAGAAACTAAATTATCTACATGAAAACTAGCATAAAACTTTAGCTTATCATTACGTCAGTCATACGTTTTGAGGTATATAACATATTAAAATATAAAAGTATTTAAAACTTTTAAGAAAAAGAAAACTTAATAATTACATTTGTGTTTATCATACTATAAAGAAAATTGCTTATATGGAAACATCTGATATATATAAGTAAAAATGATAATTAGGTTCTATTAGGTATAAAAAATTAGTGTTCAACTTTCAAATTTCATAAATTAATTTACGTATATGTAAGATTTAACATTTTTAACAGAGTGTATATTTTTTAAAAATTGCTTTGTTAAAAAAATCATTTTAACTTCTCATTAAGTAAATCATAACTTAAGAATGTTCAATTTCGCCATTTGAATTAGTATATTTTATATGAAAAAATATATAAATAAAAAGAAGAAAAAAAGGAAATTCAGTTGCTTACACAATCACTTTTGAAATAAATAATTTAGAAACTAAATTATCTACATGAAAACTAGCATAAAACTTTAGCTTATCATTACGTCAGTCATACGTTTTGAGGTATATAACATATTAAAATATAAAAGTATTTAAAACTTTTAAGAAAAAGAAAACTTAATAATTACATTTGTGTTTATCATACTATAAAGAAAATTGCTTATATGGAAACATCTGATATATATAAGTAAAAATGATAATTAGGTTCTATTAGGTATAAAAAATTAGTGTTCAACTTTCAAATTTCATACATTGATTTACGTGTAAGGTTGGTATAATTTTTTTTCACAGATTGTATATATTTTTTAAAATATTGCTTTATTGAAAAAAAATAATTTTGACTTCTCATTAAGTAAATCATAACTTAAGAATATTCAATTTCGTCATTTGAAGTAGCATATTTTATGTGAAAAAAATATATACGGAAAAAAATGAAATTCACTTGCTTACACAATGACTTTTGGAATATATAATTTAAAAACTAAATTATCTAGATGAAAACTAGCTTAAAAGTTTAGCTTCTCATTAAGTAAATCATAAGTTTTGAGGTACGTAACATTTTAAAATATAGAAAATATTCAAAACTTTTAAGAAAAAGAAAACTTAATAATTACAATTCCGTTTATCATACTATAAAGAAAATTACTTATATGGATACATCTGACGTTTACACGTAAGAATGATAATTAGGTTCTATTAGGTATAAAAAAATGGTGTTTGTAACAAACGGTTACAGTTCAATACCGCCAGCGCGAAACTGACCTAAAGGCGAAAGCGAAATGCTTCGAACCCATTGGTCAAGAGGGGTTGCTAACCGCGAAGTAGCACTCTTCGGCTAAGGCAATGCTGCCCAACGAACTTTTTCGAGTGATCTGCAGACCCCCTTTGGAGAGAAAGCAAGGAAGAATGAATGTGGAGCTTAATTTCTTCTGCACCAGTTTTTACACCATTTCTTTTTTACACCAAGAAGCCATGTTTGGCATATCTTCGATCGAGTGTGGTCCCAATTGCATATTAGTATACAGGGGTACCTGGTAGGCGGAAGTGACGTCATCAAAAGGGGCGGAGTCAAGGGGAAGAGACGTAAGAGGGGGTGACGTAGGAAGGGGTGGAGCTAAAGGGGGTGACGTCATAGGTGGACGGGAGTGGAACCTTAGACGGGGAGGGAAGAATTTTTACTTTGTTGGTGTAGGACAATTGAATCGCGTAAAATGTGATTATTAATTTAATAATGTTTGATCATTAATACCAGGTACCCCTGTATACTACTACCGTATACAGGGGTACGCGTAGATATTAATTTAATAATATTTGATCATTAATGATGTAATGTTTGATTATTTTTTAATTATTTATTTTAGAATGTGCAACGATCATTAATATTAATATGTATTATCAGTATTCCTATTTTCTGTTATCTTTTATTATTGTGAGATGAGTTTGAACGCGTTCATGAGTTAGGAGCAAATATACATGTTTAGGCAAGAGATTTCAAGTCTCAAACGTGAAAATAATAAATAAATACATAAAATACCATTTTGCAAGTCTTTTACACCTTTATTTATATTCAAAATAAACAAAATTCAGCAGGAGGAATTAGTTTTTATTTTCAATTTTGTATTTTCTTACGAGTACTCCACTTATACTTGCGGCTGGCCTTGACGCTTTGTCAGCCTCATCTTTGTAGTGTTCAACTTTTAAATTTCATTAATTAATTAAAGGTTTATTTTTTTTCACAGAGTGTTTTCACACATTTTTTTAAAATATTGCTTTATTGAGAAAAAATTATAAAAGTATTCTCTTATTTCGGATATCGAAAACCTTTTATACTAAACAGAAAAATTTTGATTCCATAATGCATTAATGATATACTGTTCTAATAAAGATCTTTCAGACCTTAAATTCCTATGTCCCCATAGAGATTCTAAAAGTTAAAACAAATTTCAACAAAAATATTCCAAGGAAATGCGTATTTCTACAAGCTCCATAGATCATTTTCTTCTGACATCACTTATAGATAAATAGTCTTAACGTCTAACTCTTCCATTACTAGTTTGTGAATTATGACCAAAAGTTCATTGTTAAAGGAAAGCAGTCTAATACAGAATCCCTTTATGATGTTACATTTCCTTCTATAACAGTTAAAATAATTACAGTCTCCAAACTCCAAACAAAATTTCTTTCTTCCGTGGCGTGATGAGTTTACTAAGTTAATTTTACACTAATTATTTGGCTTGAAAGGGTGAAAGAATATATTTCCTGAGAAAGTTTAAATCATAATTAGCTGCACCTACTGCGTTCTAACAAACGATTAAATTACATAAACTACTCATAACAACATAAGTAGAGAAGTAGAATAGTAAAGATATAAGCTTTAATGATACATAATTCTCTTATTCGAGAAATTATTATAAACGCTATGAAATAAAATCACTCAACCCATAAATACTGAAGTTCGAATAGTGATTTTTCATGCAGAGTTAAGAAGTACTATAAGATTAACATTATCTTCCAATGCAATTTTAAATTCTATAGCTTTCTTAAATACCCTATCTTATAAATAATTTAAGAATTGTTAGGTTTTAATTACAAAAACATTTCGCAGTGTAGTATCATTATAAAAATCGCGTGTAAAATGAGTTATTTTTACTTATACAATTTAGAATAAATATTTTCATCCAGATAATGTCAGAAGATGCCAAATCATATTTAATTTAATATTTTTTGTTTTTGTTTACTCTATAAAATAATATAAAAATTAATATATACTGTGGTTTGACACGTCTATTTATGGAAACAGTGGACTATCATTAAAAATTTATACTATTTATAAAAGAATTACTTGAGAATTCATTTTTTATTAGAGATGCATGTATTTAAATATGGTTAAAATTCAAACGGTAAATAAAAATTATTCTAAAACATTTTATTTCTTGAATTAATACCAGAAATATTAATATATTTCATACGCAGCACTCTTACGCATAATAAGTTCATTTTCTTTTATAAAATGCTAAAAAATATTTACTATAAAACTTTATTGTTATCGTAAGGTTTCGAAAAAAATATTAAAAAAACTAACAATAGTTATAAAAATATCACATTTGCCTTGTACAAAATGTCTAATAATGTTCCTTTGAACACACAACAAGCGACTTTTTCATTTCAAAACATAAAAATTTCAAGTAATTCCACAACTTACCATAAGAAAACAATTTTTTGCAGAAAATCTTATTATCTACCTATTTTAATAAATTATATTTTTCATGTTTTTCAGGATAACTCGGTGTATAAGTGTGTTATCTAACATTAAAGATTCTAAATAATATTCAAGAAAAAGAATTCAACAAAAAATTTTCAGAAGATACCTACATAAGAATATATTTATAAGATCCATTTAACATTTATGTCTATTATATATAACATCATTTATATATAAACATTCTTTATGTGTAATATTCTTGTCTTGAAGTTCGTGAATTATGATCTAACGTTTATTGCTAAAGGGAAGAATCAAAGTACGGAACAATTTTATAATTTCCTTCTATATCAGTTAAAATACTTACTTGTTCGAAGTCCAAACAAAATATTTATTCTTCCGTAGCATGATGAGTTTAGGAAGTTAATTTTTACACTAATTATTTCGCTTGAAAGGGTGAAAATAATATATTTGCTGCGAAAGTTTAATAATTACTTGTACTTACTCCGTTCTAAAAGACGATTAAATAACATAAACTACTCATAACAATATAAGTATAGAAATAGAATATTAAAGATATAATCTTTATAATGATATAAAAATTGGATATTGAAGAAATCATTTTTACGACGATAAAATAAAATTCCTCAACTGATAAATAATGAAGTTTGAAAGCAATTTTAAATTTGAATAATAAGTTAAGAAGTATTAAAGATTAAAAATTATCTTCTAATGCAAGTTAAAATTCCATAGCTTGCTTAAATACCCTATATTATAAACAATTTAAGAACCATTAGGTTTGAATTACAAAAACATTTCGCAGTGTTGTATCAATATGAAATTCACGCGTGTAAAATTCAGTTATTTTTAACTATAGAATTTAGATTGCACATTTTCAAGCAGATAAAGTCTGGAGATGCCAAATCACATGCAATTTTGTTTTTAATTTTCTTTGTTTTTGTTTTATCACATAAAAAACACAAAATTAGGAAATACCGGGGTAGACGCGTCTATTTATTGGAAAAGTAAAATGTCGTTTCAAAATTATCGTGTTTATAATAGAATTACATGAGAATTCAATTTTTATTAGACATACATGTATTTAAATATGATTTAAACTTTAACGGTAAATAATGTTGTATCAAAAACGGGCTATTATTTATTTTTTTAATAATAGCAATTTCTTACGTAACACTATTATGCATAATTCGACCATTTCTCTTTTAATAGAAAACTAACTTGTTATCGTTAGAAAAATATAAAATATAAAGAACAGTAGGTATGGAAATATCACATTTCCCGTATACAAAATGTCTACAAATGTTCTTTTAAGCACAGACCAAGCAAGTTTTGCATTCAGAAACATAATAATTTAAAGTAATTCCAGAATGTCCACAAAATAAAAACAATTTTTTGGAGAACTTCTTATTATTTTTTCTATTTTAATGAATTATGGTTTTCACGTTTTTAAGAATTACTCTGTGTTTAAGTCTGTGATCTAACCTAAAATATTCTAAAATATATTGAGGAAAAATTTCAACAAAACATTTAAAAAAGAGTATAAGATACATTCTGTCTATTACACAAAACATCACTTATAGATAAATATTTTAACATATCTATGCCTTAAAGTTTGTGAATTATAATTTAACGTTTGTTGCTAAAGGGAACCAGTATAGTACGGAACAATTTTATTATGTTACATTTCTTTCTATATCAGTTAAAATAATTACTGTTTCGAAGTCCAAACAAAATATTCATTCTTGAATAGCATAATTAGTTTAGGAAGTTAATTTTGAACTAATTATTTCTCTTAAAAGGGTGAAAATAATATGTTTGTTATGAAAGTTTAATAATTAGCTGTACCTACTCCATTCTAAACACGATTAAATAACATAAACCATTCATAACAATATAAGTAGAGAAATAGAATAGTAAAAATATAATCTTTATAATGATACAAAAATTGCGTATTAAAGAAGTCATTATTACGACGATAATATAAAATCCCTCAACTGATAAATAGTGAAAGCAATTTTAATTTTGAATAATCAGTTGAGAAGTATTAAAGACTAAAAATTATTTTCCAATACAAGTTAAAATTCTATAGCATGCTTAAATACCTTATATTATAAATAATTTTAAAACTGTTAGTTTTGAATTACAAAACTTTTTTTCTCATTGTTGTATCAATATCAAAATCGCATGTAAAATTCAATTATTTTTTACTATACTACTTAGATTACACATTTTCAAGCAGATAATGTCTGGGGATGCCAAATCACATTCAATTTTGTTTTTAATTTTTTTGTTTTTGTTTTCTTACATAAAATAATACAAAACTAGGAAATATTGGGGCTTGACACATCTATTTATTGGAAAAGTAAAATGTCGTTACAAAATTATCATGTTTATAATAGAACTACATGAGAATTCATCTTTTTATTAGACATACATGTATTTAAATATGATTAAAATTTTATATTGTAAATAATATTGATTCTAAAACTGGCTATTATTTGTAATTTTAAAAATAGCAATATTAAAATATTTCATACATAACACTCTTATGAATAATTACACCATTTCTCTTTTACTACAAAAATAACTTGTTATCGGAAGGCCTCGAGAAAAATATTAAATAAAAAGAACAGTAGTTTTCAAAAAATATCATATTTCCTATGTACAAAATGTCTATAAATGCTCATTTAAGCACAGAACAAGCACGTGTTGCATTTGGAAACATAATAATTTCAAATAATTCCAGAATTTCCACAAAAAAATAATTTTTTTGAGAACTTCTTATTTATACTTTATTTTAAGGAATAGTGATTTTCACGTTTTTAAGAATTACTCTGTGTTTAAGTCTGTAATATAACCTTGAATATTCTAAAATATATTGAGGAAAGAAATTGAACAAAACATTTTCAAAAAAATGCGCATACCTATATGATGCATTTTGTCTACTACATAAAACATCACTTATAGATAAACATTCTGTATGTCTAACTTATCTATGTCTAAAAGTTTGTGAATTATGAACATTTATTGCTAAAGGAAACAAGTATAGTTTGGAACAATTTTACGAAGCTACGTTTCCCTCTAAATCAGTTAAAATAATTACTGTTTCAAAGTCCATACAAAATATTCATTCTTCCTTACCATGATGAGTTTAGCAAACTAATTTTAGACTAACTATTTCGCTTGAAATCGTGAAAATAATATACGAAAGATTAATAATTATCTGTACATATTACGTTCAAAACCACGATTAAATAATATAAATTACTGATAGCAATGTAAGTATCGAATAGAATAGTAATGGTATAAGCTTTATAATATTAACAAATTCGAGTATTAAAGAAATTATTTTTACAGCTAGCCAATAAAATCACTAGACTCATAAATGAGGTTTGAATAGGGATTTTTCCCTCAGAGTTAAGAATTATTATATATTAAAAATTACATTCTAATGCAGATTTACATTCTGTAGCTTGATTAAATATCCTGTATTATAAGTAATTTAAGAATTATTAGGACTAAATTGCAAAACATATTTCGCAGTATTATATCTATATGAAACTGCCTGTAAAATTCCAGTTATTTTTATCTATGCGATTTAAATTACACATTTACCTGCAGATAATGTCAAGAAATTCCAAATCGTATTCAATTTTGGTTTTAATATTTGTGTTTGTTTTCTTACATAAAAAAGAAAAAATTAGAAAATACTGTTGCTTGACATGTCAATTTATTGGAAAACTGTGAACTGACATTACAAAATTATCGTGTTTATAATAGAACTACATGAGAATTCATATGTTTATTAGAAATACATGTCTTTAAATATGGTTTAAATTTAAACGGTAAATAATACTGATTCTAAAACTCTTTATTATTTATTATTTTAAAAATAGCAATATTAACAGTATTTCATACAAAACACTTATGCATACTGTGTCCATTTCTCACTTACTAGAAAACTAAGATGTTATCGTAAGTCCTTAAGGAAAATATTAAATAAAAAGAAGTGTAGTTATGCAAATATCACAATTTCCGTGTACAAAATGTCTACAAATGTTTCTTTAAGCTCAGAAAGAGCAAATATTGCATTACGAAACATAATAATTTTCAGTAATTCCAGAATTCCATAAAAGAAATTCGGAGAACTTAATATATTTTTATTTTAATTAATTAATTTTTTCACGTTATTAAGACTTACTCTGCGTTTAAGTCTGTATCTAATCTCAAATATACTAAAATATATCGAGGAAAAAAATTCAACAAAGCATGTTCAAAAGAATGCGTATATCTATAAGATGCATTCTGTCTATTACACAAAACATCGCTTATAGATAAATATTATGTATGTCTAACATATTTATGTCTTAAAGTTTGTGAATTATGACTTAAACTTTATTTCTAAAGGGAACTAGTATAGTAAGGAATAATTTTATGTTGTTACATTTCCTTCTTAATCAGTTAAAATAATTACTGTTCCTGAATCCATACAAAATATTCATTCTTCCGTAGCATGGTGAGTTTAGCAAGTTAATTTTGCACTACTTATTTAGCTTGAATGAATGAAAATAATATACGAAAGTTTAATAATTAACTGTACCTACTGCGTTCAAAACCACGATTAAATAACATAAATTGCTTATAACGATATAAATAGAGAAATAGTATAGCAAAGATATGAGTTTTATAATGATACAAACTTCGCTTATTCGAGAAATTATTTTTACATCTATGAAATAAAATCACTAAACTTATAAATAATGAAAATGAAGTATGAATAGTGATATTCACTCAGAGGTAAGAAGTATTTTATGTTTAAAATTATATTCTAATGCAGGCCTACATTCTACAGCTTGATTACCTGTATTATAAATATTTTTTGAACTATTAAGACTGAATTGCAAAAATATTTCGTAGTATGATATCAATCTGAAAATGCGTGTAAAATTCTGTTATTTTTAACTATGCAATTTACATTGCACATTTTCAAACAGATAATGTCAGAATATGACAAATCGTATTCAATTTTGGTTTTAACATTTTTGTGTTTGTTATCTTACATAAAAGAAGACAAAATTAGAAAATACTGAGACTTGACACGAATATTTATTGGGCAACAGTGTACTGACAATAAACATTTATAATGTTTAAAATAGAACTACTAGAGAATTCATATTTTTAGTAAACACGCATGTATTTATAAATGTTAAAATTTAAACGGTATATAATAATGATTCTAAAATTGGTTATTATTTATTATTTTAATAATAGCAATATTAAAATATTTCATGCGCAACACTCTTATGCATAATGCGTCCATTTTTCCTTTTACTATAAAACTGAGTTGTTATCGTAAGGTATTGAGGGAAATATAACATAAAAACAACAGTATTTATGAAAATATCACTTTTTTCGTGTACAAAATGTCTAGTTTGTTTCTTCCGTAGCATTTAGCAAGTTAATTTCTCACTAATTATTTCGCTTGAAAGGGTGAAAATAATATGACAAGTTTAATAATTAGCTATACCTACTGCGTTCAAAACCACTATTAAATAACATAAATTGTTTATAGCAATGTAAGTAGAGAAATAGAATAATAAATATGTAAGCTTTATAATGATACAAAATTTATTTTTACCATGATGAAATAAAATCACTAAACACATAAATAATGAAGTTTTAATAGTGATTTTTCACTCCGAGTTAAGAAGTAATATTTGTTTAAAATTATATTTTAATGAAAGCTTACATACTATATCTTAATTAAATACCCTATATTATAAATAATTTACGAGCCATTAGGATTGAATTAGAAAAATATTTCACAGTGTTTTATCGATATGAAACTGCCTGTAAAATTAAGTGATTTTTAACTATGCAATTTAGAGTACACATTTTCCAGCAGATAGTGTCAGGATATGCCAAATCGAATTCAATTTTGGTTTTAACATTTTTTTTGTAATTGTTTTCTTACATAAAATATTACATTAGAAAATACTGGGACTTGACACGTCTATTTATTAGAGAACAGTGAAATGGTATTACAAAATTACCGTGTTTATAATAGAACTTCATGATAATTCATATGTTTATTAAAAATACATGCATTTAAATATGTTTTAAATTTAAACAAAAATAATAATAATTCTAAAACTGTTTATTATTTATTATTTTAAAAATAGCAATATTAAAAATATTCCATACAAAACACTCATGCATAATATGTCCATTTCTCACTTACTACAAAACTAAGTGATTGTCGTAAGGCCTCGAGGAAAATATTAAATAAAATAAGTGTAGTTATGAAAAATATCACAATTCCCTTGTACAAAATGTCTACAAATATTCCTTTTATCTCAGAATAAGCAATTATTGCATTCCGAAACATAATAATTTCAAGTAATTCCAGACTATATATAAATTAAATTCAATTTTTCGGAGAACTTAATATTTTTCTATTTTAATGAATTAAGTTTTTCAGGTTAAGACTTACTCAGTGCTTAAGTCTGTGATCTAATCTCAAATATTCTAAAATATATTGAGGAAAAAAATTTAACAAAACATTTTCAAAAGAATGCGTATATCTATAAAATGTATTCTGTCTATTACACAAAACATTACTTATAGATAAGTATTCTGTATGCCTAGCATATCTATGACTTAACGTTTATTGTTAAAGGGAACCAGTATACTAAGGAATACTTTTATGATGTTACATTTCTTTGTAAATCAGTTAAAATAATTATTCTTTCCAAAGTCTAAACAAAATATCCATTCTTCCGTAGCATGATGAGTTTAGCAAGTTAATTTCGTGCTATTTATTTCGCTTGAAAGGATGAAAATAATATACGAAAATTTAATAATTATCTGTACCTATTACGTTCAAAACCACGATTAAATAACAAAAATTGATTATAGCAATGTAAGTAGAGAAATCGAATAGTAAAGATATGAGCTTTATAATGATACAAAATTCACGCATTCGAGAAATTATTTATACCGCGATGAGATAAAATCATTAAACTTATAAATAATGAAGTTTGATTAGTGATTTTTCACTCAGAGTTAAGAAGCATTATATATTTAAAACTATATTCTAATGCAGGTTTGCATTCTATAGCTTACTCTATAATATAAATACATTGTATTATAAATAATTTAAGAACTATTAGGGTTGAATTGCAAAAAAAATATTTCGCAGTGTTATATCGATATGAAACTGCCTGTAAAATTAAATTATATTTAACTATAAAATTAGTTTACAGATTTTCCAACAAGGAATGTCAAGAAATGCCAAATCGTATTCAATTTTAATTTTAACATTTTTTGTGTTTGTTTTCTTACATAAAAGAAAACAAAAATCATAAAATACTGGAGCTTGACACGGCTATTTATTGGACAACAGTGGACTGACAATAGATATTTATAGTGTTTTTAATAGAACTACTTTAGAATTCATACTTTTACTAGACACGCATGTATTGAAATATGATTAAAATTTACACTGTAAGTAATAATGACTCTAAACATGGTTATTATTTATTATTTTAATAATAGCAATATTAAAATACTTCATAAGCAACACTCTTGTGAAGAATAAGTCCCTTTCTCGTTTACTACAGAACTTGGAGTTGTTATCATAAGGTATCGAGTAAAATATTAAATAAAAACAACAGCAATAATGAAAATATCAACTTTGCCGTGTACACAAAGTCGACAAATTTTCCTTTAAGCTCAAAACAAGCAAGTTTTACATTCCGAAACTTCATAGTTTCAAGTAATTCCAGAATTTACATCATAACAATTTTTGGAGATCATCTTGTTAATTTTCATTTTAATAAATTATGTTTTTCACGTTTCATAGGATTACTTAGTGTTTAAGTGTTTGATCTAACCTCAAATATTCTAAGAGATATTGAAGAAAAAAATTGAACAAAACATTTTCAAAAAAATTCGTATATGTATAAGATGCATTCTGTCTATTACACAAAACATCATTTATTGATAAATATCCTGTATGTTTAACACTTTTAAGTCTTAGAGTTTGTGAATTATGACTTAACTTTTATAGTTAAAGGGAACGAATATAATACAGAACAAATTTGGATATTACTTTTCCTTCTAAATCAGTTAAAGTAATTGCTGTTTCCGAATTCCAAACAAAATATCCATTCTACCGTATCATGATCAGTTTAGCAAATTAATTTTGCACTAATTATTTAACTTCAAAGGGTGGAAATAATATACGAAAGTATAATAATTCTCCTTACCTACTCCTTTCAAAACCACGATTAAATAACATAAATTGCTAATAACAATGTAAGTAAAGAATTAGAATAGTAAAGATAAAACTTTATAATGATAGAAAATTCCCGTATTCGAGAAATTATTTTTACAGTGATGAAATAAAGTCACTAAACTCATAAATATTGAAGTTTTATAATAGTGATTTTTCACTCAGAGTTAAGAAAAGGGTGAAAATAATATATTTCCTTCGAAAGTTCAAATAATAATTAGCTGTGTTAAAATTATATTCTATCGCAGATTTACATTCTATAGCTTAATTAAATACCCTGTATTATAAATAATTTTAGAACTATTAGGACTGAATTACAAAAATTTTTCGCAGCGTTTTATCTGCCTGTAAAATTTATTTATTTTTAATTATGCAATTTAGATTACACATTTTTCAGTAGTGAATGTCAAGAAATGCCAAATCGTATTCAATTTTAGTTTTAACATTTTTTTTGTGTTTTTTTTATGCAAAAGAAGACAAAATAAGAAAATACTGGATCTTGACACGCCTATTTATTTGACAACAGTGGTTTTATTACATATTTTTATTATTTATAATAGAACTACTTGAAAATTCATGTCTACAAATGTTCATTAAGGCACATAACAAGCAAGTTTTGCTTTTAATTCCAGAACTTACCATCCTAAAACCCCTTTTTTTAGAAATTTTATTATTTTTATCTTTTAATAAATTATGATTTTCATGGTTTTCAGGATATTCTGTGTTTAAATGTGATATCTAACATCAAAGATTCTAAAATAAATCGAGGGTAAGAGTCAACAAAACGTTTTCAAAAGAATGCTTATAAGCTCCATTTAACATTTCTCTCTATTATATATTACATCACTTATAGATAAATATTCTTTATGTCTAACACTTCTATTTCTTAAAGTTTGTGAATTATGATCTAATATTTATTGTTAAAGGAAAGCAGCATAGTACGGACCAAATTTATGATGTTACATTTCTTTCTAAAACAGTTAAAATAATTACTGTTCCCGACGTCCAAACAAAATATTCATTCTTCCGTAGAATGATGAGTTTAGCAAGTTAATTTTGCACTAATTATTTCGCTTGAAAGGGTGAAAATAATATGTTTGCTGCGAAAGTTTAAATAATAATTAGCTGTGCCAATTGCATTCCCATCTACGATTAAATAACTTAAATTGCTTACAACAGTATAATATTAGATAAGTAGTAGTGTAAAGATATAAAGTTTAATGATACAAAACTCGCTTATTTGAGAAATTATTTTAACCGCGATAAAATAAATTCTCTCAACTCGGTACAAGCAAAACTTGATGATCATTCATGAAGTGTTAAGAAATATTCCTTGTTTAAAATCATCTAAAATGCAGATATAAGTTCCATAGCGTGCTTAATTTACATGCATTATAAATAACTCTAGAACTATTAGTTTATAATTACGAAAATATTTAAGAATGCAGTAATGATAAAAATAATTGTTTGTAAAACCCAATCATTATAAACTGGATAATTTGGAATGTACACTTCAAAATTGATAATGTTAGAGGAATCAAACAATAATAAATAGACTTAAGTTCAACGTAAAATAGTACAAAATTTAGAAACACTTCTGGATAGGAATGTTTAACTACAATTCACTTTTACAACGAGTTTACTTTGCTTTTAAATTTGGTTTGGTTTGGTTTAAAGCGCTACGGTCTACTATTTTGCACACGAGGATTAATGAGACCGGGGGCTACAGTTTAAAGCCGATTCCGAACGCCTACAAACATCAATGCCATCAGCGGGATTCGAACCCCCGAACTCCGGTTCCGATTAGCAGCGCTCTACCATTCGGCCATCGTTCGGCCTTTGTTTTTATGTAATCAGTACAATATAGTGTAATAAATGTAAGTACACTTGGCTAAAATTTGAATAGATATATTAGTTTTTTTATATACTTATTATTATTATTATTGTTATATTTTTACTATTTTTTATTTTTAATTAATTTAAATAAAATTACTTTTCACGCATACCTTTTACCATGGTTGATTAATATTGCCGTTACAATTTATAGAATACTTTTTTGCCTGTGTAAAAACATAACATTGTTATCGTTAGCTATCGTAAAATTTACTGTATTATTATTATCGTAAAATTTGACAGAAAATAACACTATCATAGTAGAAAATTTGCATAATTTGTAAAAAGACTTTCAAAAATTTGCCTGGAGTGTTTTAAGCATTCATTAATTAGAAAAGTGTTTGATTAAAAATATTGAAAGATATTATCAGAAAGAACCATATTGTATTTTCTTTTGATAATTACACTCATTACAAAATAAAAAATATAATAAAAATAATTTATTGCTAATTATTAATTATAATTTGCAATACAGATTTTTCACACAGTTTTTGCTCATCAGATAGTCCAAAGAATGTTAAATTATTTTTATTGGAAATAATTGGGGGTGTATTGCAATATGAGAAATATATTCATTAAAAATTTAGAATATAATTAAAATAATTTTGATTTGTATTATTATTTACATTTTATGACAATTCAATAAGAAATAATGTTTTTTCAGTTAAATGTCGTCCAATAAAAAGTCTTATATTTCTGTAAGGGTCTAGAGAGTGGGCATAAAAACTTTGTAAGCAGTTTTTAAACATCTTAGAATAAGCATTTGAACTGGTATTTCATAATTCATACTATTGTTATATTGAAATATCTCGCAGTCATCACAAAATATTGAATTTTCAAGTAATTTTTACCTATAAACTGCAGAAAGTCTTGCACTGAAGAAATCAGAAAAAAGCTATATTATATTAAAACTGTTTTTTAAATAAAGCTGATAGCACTATAACTTTATAGAAGATATCATATAATACTTAAAAAAATATTTACTATTTACGTGTTGAGAAAAAAATATGAAAATAGTGTAAAATTTTAAAATTTAAAACGTATAACTACATAAAATGATAAGTCCTAATGAGGGTAACACTTTTATATTGAGCATATTTTAAGTCTGTATTGTATTTTCTTTCCCTTTCGTAAAAGAAAAATATCTAATTATCATCTTAATCTATAGTATGTTAGTTATTGCATATGATACTATTATAATTCGTATTCTAACTATTTTTATGCGAGTTTTTAATAGTTAAGTTTTAATTAGGAATAAAGTACAAAAATATGACATACCTATTACTTAATAATTTTTTTGTAAGTTTCAAATCACAAATGCCTAGGTACGCAAATGCTTAGACACCCATCCTTCTGGCACAAAAATGTCAATACGCCTCTTTATACATCTTTCAATGCATCCATTTTAAACTGTAATCATAAAATACAAAATTTTAATCGTCTGTGTACTTGTTGATGCTTGTCTATCGTCTAATGCTCGCTTACGCCCGCTTAAAAATTTATCCATGATTCTGCATAAGTCTGCTGCCGTGAATATTTAATACCGTGAATTGCAATTACACGAAAATATATATAACATACACATTAAGAATAGATTCAATAGCGATAAGAAGGATCGACTCGAATGAGATTGTCTGGAATTGAAATTGGCGTCATAGAACTTTCTCCTTCTCCCTATGAGAAAACATTTGTTCACATCTGCGCACGCTCCTAACTTAACTTTTAAGCTGACCAGACAAATTCCAGACAAATCGAAACTTCTCGCGAAACCGTGAGAATGCCCGACATGGCGGGACGCAAGAGCAATAAAAAGGCATAGGATTATTGTTTTTTCAATGCTGAGTATCAGTGTTGCAAAATGTCAATAAATTTCCGTATTCTTGGTAATTTGCAAAGTTTAAAATTAAGGTTGTAGTGCAGGTTTAGCGCCATAATGCTCAAAATACATTATTATTGTATACATTTTATTGTACGCGGTGGGGAGGGGGGCGCGATGAAAATTATGATTGAAAATTGGGCCGTGAATACTAAAAGGTTGAGAAACACTGCAGTACAATATAGTGTAATAAATGTAAGTACACTTGGCTAAAATTTGAATAGATATATTAGTTTTTTTATATACTTATTATTATTATATAAATTTTATTATTATTATTGATATTTTACTATTTTTATTTTCAATTAATTTAATTAAAATTACTTCTCACGCATTCCTTACCATGGCTGTTTAATATTGCCGTTACAATTTATAGAATACTTTTTTGCCTGTGTAAAAAACATAACATTGTTATCGTTAGCTATCGTAAAATTTATTGTATTATTATTATCGTAAAATTTGAAAGAAAATAACACTATCATAGACAAAAATTTGCATACTTTGTAAAAAGACTTTCAAAATTTGCCTGAAGTGTTTTAAGCATTCGTTAATTAGAAAGGTGTTTGATTTAAAAATATTCAAAGATATTATCAGAAAGAACCATTTTGTATTTTCTTTTGATAATTACACTCATTACAAAATACAAAATATAATAAAAATAATGTATTGCTAATTATTAATTATATTTTACAATACAGATTTTTCACATAGTTTTTTGCTCATTAGATAATCAAAAGAATGTTAAATTATTTTATTGGAAATAATTGGTGTATTGCAATATAAGAAATATATTCATTAAAAATTTAGAATATAATTAAAATAATTTTGATTTGTATTATTATTTACATTTTTATGACAATTCAATAAGAAATAATGTTTTTTCAGTTAAATGTCGTCCAATAAAAAGTCTTATATTTCTGTAAGGGTCTAGAGAGTGGGCATAAAAACTTTGTAAGCAGTTTTTAAACATCTTAGAATAAGCATTTGAACTGGTATTTCATAATTCATACTATTGTTATATTGAAATATCTCGCAGTCATCACAAAATATTGAATTTTCAAGTAATTTTTACCTATAAACTGCAGAAAGTCTTGCACTGAAGAAATCAGAAAAAAGCTATTATATTAAAACTGTTTTTTAAATAAAGCTGATAGCACTATAACTTTATAGAAGATATCATATAATACTTAAAAAAATATTTACTATTTACGTGTTGAGAAAAAAATATGAAAATAGTGTAAAATTTTAAAATTTAAAACGTATAACTACATAAAATGATAAGTCCTAATGAGGGTAACACTTTTATATTGAGTAATAACACTTTTATATTGAGCATATTTTAAGTCTGTATTGTATTTTCTTTCCCTTTCGTAAAAGAAAAATATCTAATTATCATCTTAATCTATAGTATGTTAGTTATTGCATATGATACTATTATAATTCGTATTCTAACTATTTTTATGCGAGTTTTTAATAGTTAAGTTTTAATTAGGAATAAAGTACAAAAATATGACATACCTATTACTTAATAATTTTTTTGTAAGTTTCAAATCACAAATGCCTAGGTACGCAAATGCTTAGACACCCATCCTTCTGGCACAAAAATGTCAATACGCCTCTTTATACATCTTTCAATGCATCCATTTTAAACTGTAATCATAAAATACAAAATTTTAAAAAAGTCTGGGTTGAAAATTTTAAAAACAACTCTATTGGCAAAACAGGCTGGTTATTTTTTTTAATTCACCAATAAAAAATCTGAGAAGAATTTGTATAGGTAAATAATGCATGAATGTAATAGATAGTGAAAAATATTAATTAGCTATAACTTTCGTTTTGCTAGAGATACAATCCATGTGATCATTAAAACGTAAAGAAATGGTTTAACGTCAGAGTAAAAAAAAAAAAAATTAACTTAAATTTTTCCAAAATACAAAAATAAGAAATCCTTCAACGCCTAACTGATAGTGCCCAGTTTACGGTCAATTACTTTACCTTCACTGAATTTCAATTCAATTATATGCGGATAAATAAGAATGTAAAATCAATAAATTTTAAATACTACCCGATTTATACAAATGAGACATGAATTTTATTTAGAAAACGTAGTGTTCTAAATAAAGTTTCAGTCTGTAGTCTCTCAAAACCTTGGTTAAATTTGAGAATTAATATGCACAACGCAACTCAAATAATATTTAGTCCTTGTGACTAACAAATTAATAACCACTATAAATTTGATAATAGGTAAATACTTAAATTCAATGAGAGCTACACGACACTGTTCCAAATAAGTTTGAAATAGAGAAATTCCTTATAAAATGAATCGATTCTCTTAGTTAAGTATGAATTAGAGCCGAATCAGTTCTATTATACTAATAAAAATTTTGCACCTAAACGTCTAACTTTCATCTAAGACATAAAAAATTCTACCAGTTTACACAGTAATATCGAAATACAAAATTTTCCTTTAGAATACGAGCAGAGTTAGATAATGTTTTTCATTTTGTTTACATTTGTTAAAATAAAAAATGTGATTTAAATGAATTCAGTAAAAAAAATAGTAAAAAAAGGATTATAATTTTTTTTCTTCTGTATAAACATTCAAAATAACTACCAATTTAATGTTTCAAAGGTTAATGTATATTTTCAATCTTTTATTCTACAGACGGTGTTCAAAACTTCATAGTCTTTAAGCTTGTAATCCAGTGATAAATTTAATGTCTCATAAAAATATAAAGAAATCTAATGAAAACATAGACTACTTTTTTACTACAAAACAAAAAAAAAATTAATCCTTCTCAGAGATTTTGTATTTTGTTTTTAGTAGAATAGAAGACAGGAGAAATTAAGAAATTAATCTTCTATTTTGAATAAATTTAGCTTATAATTATCACAAAAAAATGCATATTAAATCATTGTGCTGCCAGGGTATTTATGGATGCTTACAGTCGATATTCTTATCCTAAAATTAAAATTAATAATAAATATGCTGAAATGCAGTAAAAATTGAAACTTAAATATCAATAATTTGATTTTTAGTGTTTTAAATGTCCGAAACATTTAATATTCACATGTCTGTACTTAACTAAGAAAATAGTAATTTAACATGAAATTCCTCATTGAAACATAAATTAAAATAATAATGAAGGATTTAGGATTAGCTGGAATATATTGCATTAATGAAACTATTATGTAAATTATCAACAATGATACAAATTCGTTGAAAGTACATATCACATATTTAATTACAAAATACTAATAACAAATAAAATTTAAATTACAATTGTTATGAATCCTATTAGCACTAGCATCCAATACAGGATATAATTTAAATTACGACTGTTATGAATCCTATTCGCACTAGCATCCAAGACAGGATAAAATTTAAATTACGATTGTTATGAATCCTATTCGCACTAGCATCCAAGACAGGATAAAATTTAAATTACCATTGTTATGAATCCTATTCGCATAAGCATCCAAGACAGGATAAAATTTTAAGGAGTCAGCAAAAATTAAACTCGTGGAGTGCATTGATTTTTGATCGAATCATTTCGTAATTATTTACTTTTCTCAAGAAATTTCAAAAGATCTTTAGTACTTAACTTTAACACTGCTACATATTTTTGTATTTAATATAAAACCCTTTTTTGTAAAAAATGTTTGCCAATGCGAATTATTTTATGAAATCATTCCAAAAGCTTTACTCATTTCTCAAAAAAAGCATCAATCCGTTCTGATTCCACTGTCCAGCGTTCGGGGAGTGTAAGATCTCATGAACAGAGCAGAGCAGTGCCTCAATTATCCCCTTTCCGTAACGCACCGAAATCGTCTACTCAACGAAATATTTTACTGAAAATTTCAACGAACAATCGACCGAAAGCGATCCCCCCCCCTTTCGTTGTGAATCTTCATTCGCGCTTGTTTGTTAAAACGAGTTTGGGGGTCGAGGCTTTGTTTTTCAAACAATCATATTCCCTTCGTAACGAAAAGTTTGAGTGGATTATTTGTGCACAAACACACGTGTGAATAGAATAATAAGCTCTCCAGCTAAATAGTCTAAAAAAATAAATTTATTAAAAATTGAACGCTAAATTAACTTTGTATTTTACTGCAAATGATAAAGAAGAATTGTAGAATGAATTAACAAAATTATTAAATGCCGATGGATTTTGACCCATTAAATCGGTATCAAAATGGAAAAAAAAAAGTATATTTCAACATACTATATTTTGACTATACTTATTTAATTAATTAAAGAGTCAAACTAAAGCTTGTTGCATGGGTGATTCTAATTTGAAGAAAAACAAATCTGTATTTTAGACAAAATTTTCGGAACTTTACAGAAATTTCTCTATAAAATCATGCTAATTTAAAATAAACTATATAAATAAAGCTAATTAAATGCGAAGAAAACCGCAGTGTATTGCATTGAAAGTAGAAAAAGCATTGAATAGTTTGGCGTTAATGGCGTGACAAACTTTAAAAAAGATCACCCCCGTCTAGAAGATATCACCCGTGCCGAAATAAGAATAGACAAGACGCACGAGAGGGGTTTGGTCAGTCCGTTAATGAACAAGAACGCTCTATCGAACCCCCATCGACGTGTCTGGTCTATGGGATAATAAGTACAGAATAATTTATCAAATTATGTAGTCAAAACGCATTTGAAATGTAGATACGCACTCCGATATATTGGCCCAATATCAAAAGATAAACAACGGAAACAAACTAGAGAATGATCTTTCACTTCCTATTAATATTGTAACGTCACGGGATCCTCGGACGGGATTGTAATCTCACGGGATTGTAATTATATATTTCCATGTTTTACTTCCCAAATATATTTCATACAACAATCTGCACATTATCTTACGCCGAGAAACATGTTCGGGCGTTACGCAGTATACATCATACTTTTACTTATTTATTTATATTATTTTGTTTTTGGTAACACCAAGTGAGTTTTTTTAATATTGTACACAATTCTCACACAGATATTTAAAGTTTTTCAAGGTTTTTTGAAGGGTTGGATTGCACTTTAAGCCTGAGATGCTGTAAAAATAATATTACGTTGGCCTAATGTTTAAGAAAGAAGAAATTAATACTCATTAATAAACACATGGACAAATATGTCTTGATTAAATAAATTTATACAATTAAGTGGGTAAGGAATACAACTAGAATCAACCTATCATTTATAGATATCGAAGACTGCTCTCGAGTCGGCGCCGGCCCTAAAAAACAATATGGCGAAAATTTTTCTTAAAAGGTCTATCAATCAAACCGCGGATGCCAGCAGCGTTACCTTCTACTCTCCTCTGGTCACAACCTTGTCCTCTAAAAATAAAATCAGACTGCCTCGTGGAAAAAAAAACAGGGGTCTAATCCAGAACGGCTGGGGGTCAGAATTCAGCAAACCAACGGATACTTCTATTGGTTGAGAGAAGTCTAAACTTTCTTTCTGGTTCAAACCGGTGCTGTTCCGGTATGTCTTTTACGATGACTCGGGCGAAGAGGTAAAAAAAGCCTAACCTAATGTAACCCATTGTTACAGATGCCACTTTAGATGTAATAACAGGTACTACCTTTAAGCATTTTGATTTTCAACCAATAAAATGTAAACTTTTACGTCTTTCCATTTTTATCAATTCTGTCACACATCTTACATGTAGATACTTTAAAATCATGTTTTTTATATTCAGGAAACAGAAAAAAAAACTATATTAAGATAGTGTACCTAAAATATTGTTCAATGCTAAAACATAGAAATAATATTTACAACACGCAGTTGTTTTTAGAAAATATTCAGTTAATGCACCGAATGTGTTTTATATATTAGAATATTTTTTTTAATTTGTTTTAAACATTAATATTTATAAACAAGAATAATTATATTTAATATAATTAAATGCTTTTTCCCTAAATTTTGCCCTCCTATATTGAACTAATTATAGTCTTATTTTAGACTTAGAATTTCCAGTATTTTATAATATTTTTTATATTCCAGTATTTTATAATATTTCCCTGTATTTTTAATTTAAATAAAGGGAACAAAGAGAGGTAGAATGAGGTGAGAAGTAGGGATGAGGGAACCTTCTACCAAATTCAGCAATATATTATCGCTAAATATTATTAAACTTACGAAACACTTTCAATTTCGTAAAATATCTGTGAAATACATTGCATCACATAGTGCAAAATTTGAAGCACGCTCAAGGGACTGTTAAGGGAAAAATTCATTCCCAAGATAAATATAAAATTTTAATTTCTTATTGATTTAAATTAGTGTTCTATGATTTATCCAAATTTTTGCTTAAAAATTTTAAAAATTTATTTACGTATGATTTGAATTATGAAAATTTTATTTGTCAAGTGGCAGCTTTAAATATCTTTATCTCTACTTTCAAGCATTAAAAAGGCTACTAGTTGTTACTTACACTATCTACCAATAAGTATTTGGACATCTGAAAAGAAAAATTAACTTTATTAAAGCCATATTTGTGATCTTATCGGCCACATTTGTTATACCCGATAATTATACTTTTCTCGAAATCAGAGATCTCCGAACTGCGAAATCTTGCATGCGACTGATGCCGATGCTGTTTCCTGCACGATGTATATCGACGGAGGCCGGGACTTACCTCAGGACAGCAGATATCGTCATTTGCATAGGTGTCCAAATAGACATTGGTAGACAGTGTATTATACAAATGAATGGTTTTGAATAGGTTATATATAACCTATAAAATGAAACTGTGTGTAATTTGGTATACATTAATAGGGAAACAATTGGTAAAGTTCTTTGACTTACGAGAAAAATTTAAAAACATATAATTCCTAACAAAGAGTAAAAAAAAAGCCACCTCGATATTAGATAAAAATCTTCAATTAACCAGCACTGAAAACTATCGCAACCAATTAAAGTGCACTGTATACATTATCTGACCCAGATATTTCGACAAATAGTTCAACATGTTAAGGAAGATCAAAAGTATTAATAATAAATCATTTCACTTTGAAGTTTATTTAGAACGCCAAGTAAATTAAACTTCAATGGTAACATTATCTCTCATTACTGCATAAAAAGGAGAAACCATTAGGCAGCAAGTGTTATAAACATGACAAGATTTAAAGGATTCAAGAAACTGGGATAAAAGTATTACATAACTTTTTACCCCGTTACGTAATTCTAAACTGTTCTAGACAGGTTATGAAATAGTACTTAATCTCATGTCACACACTTAAATTTACTTTTTATTGCCTTAACATAGGGAGATAAAACAAGTTAAATAAATAGACAAACACACATTTAACTGTGACAATTTAGATAGATATAATAATTTAGTATTACATGCAACTTTAAATCCTTATAACTCCCAAACCAATTATTATTTGAACATAAGATTTGGGGATTTTCTTTATTACCATGAAGTCGCTTACTGTACCAAATTTAATCAAAATTGGAGGGGGTCAGGTAGAATTTGTTCTAAAATTGTGTCGATTTGACATGGAATAACCCGAATACGATAAAGATAAAAATAATAAGCATGGGGCAAGAATAAAATAGGAAATATTTTTAAATCTGAAACAATTATGAGATAACTCCTTGCTACTGAATAGATGGGCATTGAAATGGTTTAGAAATATAATTTAAAAGAAAGAAATATGCCAAATAAAAGTAGACAAATTAAATGTCCAGATTTATTCTAGTTATAAACATTTTCCAAAATGTAACAATTTATTTTTTGTGCAACGTATGACATGCATTTAAATTCAATTTTTCCTAAACTTAATAAATATAAATTTAAAAATGAAAAGAGATATATTTAATGATACTTGGTAGTTTTCCATTGCATTGGGATAAGACATCGCTATCTACAGTATAACGGGATTAAATATAGACCATAAAATAAAAATGTATTTCTTTGGCGACATTTGCTAATTTTTCCTTGCACTAACATAGAATAAGATTACCTACAGTTTAAAGAGAACCGTTAATCCGATAAATATAAAAATAATAAGCATGAGGCAGGAATAAAATATTAAATACTTTTAAATCTTAAACAATG
This sequence comes from Pardosa pseudoannulata, assembly GCA_032207245.1. NCBI lineage: Eukaryota > Metazoa > Arthropoda > Arachnida > Araneae > Lycosidae > Pardosa > Pardosa pseudoannulata. The sequence continues at coordinate 112,720,192 of CM063508.1, read as the reverse complement.
GTCAGACCAACGCCTTGCTACTGAATAAATTGTCATGAAAATATTAGAGAAATAAAATTCAAAAGACAGGAATATGCCAAATAAAAGTAGGTAAATTAAATGTCTAGATTTATTCTAGTTAGAAACATTTTCCAAAATGTAACAACTCATTTTTTGTAACAAATGATATGTATTTAAATTCAATTTTTGCTAAACTTAATAAGTATAAATTAAGAAATTAAAAGAGATTTATTTGGCGATATTTCGTAGTTTTCCATTGCATCGGGTTAAGACAACGCTATCTACAGTATCAAGATATTAAATATAGACCATAAAATAAAAAAGTAATTTATTGGCGATATTTGTTAATTTTTCCTTGCACTGAGATATCATAATATTACCTATAGCACAAAGGGACCACGAATCAGATAAAGATAAAAATAAAAAGAATGAAGCAAGAAAAAAATAGGAAATACTGTTAAATCTCAAACAATGGTGAGATAACTCCTTACTACTGAACAGATTGGCATGAGAACACTGGAGAAATAAAATTAAAAAGATAGTAATATGCCAAATAAAAGTAGATGAATTAAATGTCTAGATTTATTCTAGTTATAAACATTTTCAAAAATGTTACAAGTATTTTTATGCAATGTATGACATGCATCTAAATTCAATTTTCCTAAACTTAATAAATATAAATAAAAAAATGAAAAAATATATTTATTTGGCGGTATTTGGTAGTTTTCCATTGCATCAGGATAAGACAACGCTATCTAAATTTTAAAGAGATTAAATATAGTCCATAAAGTTAAAAAGTAATTATTTGGTAGCATAATATTACGTACAGTGTAAAGAGATCCCGGAATCCGATAAAGATAAAAATAATAAGTATGATGCAAGAATAAAATAGGAAATACTTTTAAATCTCAAACAATGGCGAGATAACTCCTTGCTAACTGAATAGATTGGCATGAAAATACTGGAGAAATAAAATTTAAAAGAAAGAAATAGTCCAAATAAAAGTAGATAATTTAATTGTCTAGATTTATTCTAGTCATAAACATTTTCCAAAATGTAACAACTCATTTTTTATGTAACTTATGAATTTAACGACATGCATTTAAATTCAATTTTTCCTATACTTAATAAATATGCATTAAAAAAGGAAAAAAGATTTATTTGGCGATATTTGGTAGTTAAATATAGAAGAGATTAAGTATAGAATATAAAATAAAAAAGTATTTGATGACATCTACTAATTGTTCTTTGCACTGATATTGCATAATATTACCTACAGTTTAAAGAGAACCCGGAATCCGATAAAAATAAAAATGATAAGCATTGTGCAAGAATAAAATACTTTTTTAATATCAAACAATGGTGAAATAACTCCTTGCTACTGAATAGATTGACATGAAAATACTGGAGAAATAAAATTTAAAAGAAAGAAATATGCCAAATAAAAGTAGATAAATTAAATATTTAGACTTATTTTATTTATAAACATTTTCCAAAATGTAACAACTCATTTTTTATGTAACGTATGACATGTATTTAAATTCAATTTTTCCTAAACTTAATAAATAAAAATTTAAAAATGAAAAGAGATTTATTTGGCGATATTTGGTAATTTTCCATTGCATCGGGATAAGAGAACGCTATCCACAGTATAAAGAGATTAATTATAGACTATGAAAGAAAAAGGTAATTATTTGGCGACATTTGCTAATTTTTTCTTGCACTAAGATAGTGTAATATTACCTACAGTTTAAAGATAACCCAGAATCCGATAACGATAAAAATAATAAGAATGATGCAAGAATAAAATAGGAAACACTTTTTAAATCTCAAACAATAGTGAGATAACTCCTTGCTGCTGAATAGATTGGCAGGATAATACTGGAGAAATAAAATAAAAAAAAGAAATATGCCAAATAAAAGTAGATAAATTAAATGTCAGGATTTATTCTAGTCAGAAACTTTGAAATTTATAGATTTTTAAAACACAATTCAAACATATCTGATAAAATAAATTGCTTAAGCCAGTAATATTTTTCAGCATTATAAAAAATTATATATAATGATCCAATGATTAAAATAATTGAAGTACAGAATTAAAGATTTTTTAAAACTTATACATAATTATTTTTACATTAATATTATATATTAATATGCCATGAGTAATAGTTGTTGTTCATTATCAAGGTTATTAACTGCAAAATTGCAGAAAAATTAAATGTAGGACAAATCACCAATAGTTACGCTAACTATATATTATTATCACTTTGCCGATAATTCGCCTCTTGTGATTTTATGGTAATGATTTTTAATGGTATGCAAATCATAATTGAGTTTTTTCTTTATGCTTTATTAAATATAGCATGTTTTAGTTTCTAATAAACTTTAAAATAAAATTCATAAATTCGTTAGAGATTTTATTTTCATTACTGGGGTTTTATTTTCTATTTCAGCTTAAAACATTTAATTTTTTTTAACTTTCTACTATTTAACTTTTAATAATTTTATCCCAGATAGTAACCAGTTTAGTTTTTTTTTTTTTAATATTGCTATAATAGTTTCAGAGCTACATAAATTATGAGTAACATATATTTTTCAACCCTGTTAATTAAACAATCACGTTTTTTACATTTATCTTTGATAATATCCTTATTGTTAAGATATTTTATTAAGATTGAGTAAAAGCAAAAAATATTTAAATAAAACTTTCAAACGTATTATTTTAAAAAAGTTTTATGGTGTTCCAAAAGAAATTATTTCGAAAGCTGGATGTTAATAAGACTTTTACCACCTTAGCTACTAATATTATACTTACTACAAGGAATAAGCAATAAGTTTAAAAATCTAATTTACTGTTAAACTAACCTCAGCTCATAAAATATATTAAAATA
>CM063508.1:112704801-112709801 GCA_032207245.1 Pardosa pseudoannulata | reverse complement strand
AAATGAGAACTTGTCGAACATTAACAAGGCATCGGCTTTGACAACATTTAAACCATGCTACTTAGCATATCTGTAAAGTAAGATTATCACACATTTACCGTAATAAACTTTTCAGTGATAAAAAACAGTGTATTCGCTTTCGGTAGTTTCTGTATAAATCCATTGAAACCCAGCACCAAGAAACTTTGAGAAGATTTTCCAGTCATTCGTTAGCCGGTGTGAACTCGAATACTTACTGAAAACAATAATTCAGGTTATGATACTTTTGGTATCCATCCTGCCCTTCCCCAACTCTGTTGTGTATTTGGATTGGAATTTAAATTTTACTCTTATCTGCTTTTAGAATGGAATGAGGCCTTGCATTTACTCATAACTATTGATTTACTGGATAGGTACTATCTTTTATTATTAAATAATAACTTAGGACAACCTAATATTTATATCTACACTCAAGAGCGAAAACATTATGACCACCTGTCAATAAAGAGTTGGCCCACATTTGGCGCGCAACACAGCTTCAACAGCATGGATTCCTCAATTCCTTGACAAATTGTCAGCTGAGCCACTGTCTGGCTCCAGTTTTGTTTCACCATGCGAGACAGTCTCCGAAGACATTTTTCTTTGATAGCGTGTGGACGTCCAACACCATGTCGTCTACTGCTGGTTTACCGTCATTCATCCACTTTGCATAAGTATTAACAATTGCAGATCGCGAACAACCCACGAGTCGTGCAGTTTCGAAAATACTTGTTCCGAGCCTTTAAGGCATTACAATCTGCCCTCTATCAAAATCAGCCTTTCCCAATTACACAGAGAAGTAAGTGAGAGAATTATTCTTCAGACTCCAGCAGTTAAATACCTCTTCCACCTGATCACGTTACTTCTACGTCATCCAGGCGAGTTCATTGCAAAATGTTGAGGTGGTCTTAATGTTTTTGGTTCTTGGGTGTATAATATTTTAAATCGTCAGAATGTATGTGAATAAAATAAATCTAGTGAACACATGTGGTCCAAAAAGGTAGAACGGTAAATTTTAAATCCGAGTTAGTTGGTTTTGTAGTTAGTGTATAGTTTCTGCCATATTTTTTTTCAAATAAAACTGAATTTTTAACAATAGTTTTGGTTTAAAGTCAATTACATTAATTAAAATCAACAAACAATCTCTTACAAGATTTTATTTAAAAGAACATATTAACTTTCAAGACTTAAAATATTCACTATAAATATATTTTATGCCCATTACCTTAAAATAAAATGTTCTGTGTCTTTTAGAGTTGCATTAAATTTTTATAATTTATTCATTTTTATAACATTCTAGGCATTCTTTTAGCTTTGTTTTTTCAAATAAGGTTTTTATAAATAAAATAAAAACTATACAACAAAAATAAAAATCATTTATCTGAAAGATATGTTTTTAAATATGTTTATTAAAACTAAACTTTTATAACAGTAAAATATTTATTTTACTGTTATAAAAGTATAATATAAAAAGTAATTAAAGTTTAAAAATAAAATTTTTATTTTTTTCTGAAAACAAAGGTTTTAAATTTATGTTAAAAGAAGAGTAAAAACTCATATCAAATTTAAATTAACTATAATTTAATTACTAGCAGTTATATATATATATAAAATTATATATATATATATATATATATATATATATATGTGTGTGTGTGTGTGTGTGTGTATATATATATTACTTGTATTAATATAAATTGGATTACATAATAAAATAGATATTTAGCCTCTATTCGTAACAAAAATTAGTTATTAATTAGCATATCTCAAAAAGTTTCTCCAGTTGGAAAATAGATTTTTTTTCACTTGCTGTATATAATGCATAATTTATAAAAGATTTAGTGCTTCATATATAAAAACTAAATAACTTTCTAAAGTTAAACGGTTCTTAACGATTTAGATTAAAATGCTAAACGGAACAACTATTTTACTTTTATGGTTAACGGTTTATTTGGATAGATAGCAACTTTATAATCGTATAAGGAAAATACCATAATGAAAATTTTAAATAAAGTGATTATTTTCCAGGAAACCCAGTGAAACATGGAAAATACACAACGAAAACTAAACATGTTTTTTCTTTTTCAAATATGCATTGTACTGAATAAGAATACGAAATGGTATTCGCAGACTTTGGAATAGCAAATAAATGGAAACACCATTGCTTATCATCTAAAGAAAAAATCTGATTTAGACATGTATATAAGCATCTGCAAATCTGTATACAGTAAGCTATATAGGAATATTAAAAAAGATTATCCACTAAAACGGTACTTTTTAGGGATATATTAATGGTATACACCAAATGGCTGTCATTTAGACACAACCAAGACCACTGTAGATTGAAATCACTGCATTAATGTAGATAAAGAAACTACCTGGGCATCGTACAAATAAGTCATTTATAAAAGACACCGAACTATCTACTGTCAAATCTAGACGGTGCTTAGACTTGTAATAGAAGTAATTTACAAAAAAAGTCCAACAGACATGATGCTGGACAGCAATTACTTAATAGTCTTGTAAAGTGAGTTTAATTTGTTATCGTTGAGCGTACCGCCATCTGAAAAAAAAATATAATAAGATGATGGTTTGGACGACGTTTGGAATGAAAATATTCAAAGTCATTGTAAGTAAATTCTTAATTTCTTTAATCGTAAATCTTATTGGGTTTTCATTTTCCCAACGGTGAACCAAGAACTACTTTTATATAACCCCCAAATCGGAAATTTGGCGACTTTTATTCTCGCCAAACAAAATACCTGTTTTTGGAGCCTTTTTTTCTCGCAAAGATGGATTCTCGCTAAATAAAAATAATTAATACATAAAAAATACGGAATCATTAAATACAAAAACAAAATACCTAAGAAATACAATAAATACATAAAAAATACAAATAAATGACACTGAATAACGTATTATATGCAATTTACACAAAACATTTAACTGAAATACGTGTCGGCAATCTAATAAAAAGAATTATTCATACAGAAATTTTGAATTCCTCCCAATTTACCCCAGCAGCAATTTCAATAAATTTATTGAAACAATCAACATTAGCCGCTAAACATGATTTACGAAACATGTACATAGCAAGGTAAAATTGAAAATCTGCCTTGCAATTGTGCGTAAGCAAAGAATCTTTAATGAAGCACAACTATCAATATTCCGACTCAAAATTGACTGAAACTTTTCAACAACACTACACACAGTAGGCATATTGAAAGCTAAAAGATAAAAAAAATTAATAGAAAAAAAATATAATTGGAAAATGCAACCAGATTTGCAGCAAAATGTAGCAAGTCCGAAATCCACTTGATCACTTCACAAAGAAATGGCGAATGAATGAAATGGCGGTAAAACATATATGAAATCCAAAAATTGTTGCCACAAAACTTTAAAAAAAACTCAAAAAATGGTACAAAATACAAGAAAATACTAAATTTGGCAAACAGCAAAAACCTAAAAGCTGAAAAAACCTAAATTGCCAACACCAAAATAAATATCAGAAATCCAAAAAAGTCCGTATGGAGTGCCAGATTTGGCGCGTAATTTTTTGGGGGTTATATCAAAGTTGTACCCTGATCCAATCCATATACATTTAATTCTATTTAATTGTGTTTATGTATTATGTATCCCCTTAGTTCATATTATTCTTATCTATTGTATTGTGTTAAAATCTTAAAAGTTAGTAGTCATTAATTCTTTATTGATAGTAATATATTTGCTTTGTAATGACGAATAATAATCTACAGTAAACTGTTAGCAATTAACTTTCCTTCGGTCATTTCTCAATTAAAAAGTCTTTATTTTAGTTTATATATTTAATTATACATTCCACTAATTCTTAACATCTCACACTCCAAACTGTATTTACTGGTAAAAATTTAATAAAAATATTATAATATAAATATATAATATTCATTTGTCCTACATTTTTCATCAGTGCAACAATCACCAATAATTACAGTTCTGTAATTTATGATTGTTGTATGACCATTTAAGATTTTGAATATTCGTGATCTGCTAAAAAGTATTCTGTCTATAATAATACGGCAGCAGAACTTAAATTATAGAATATATCGAATTTCAAAATAACTACAGTTAGCTGTATTGCAAAGAAAATAAATTAATAGAGGGAAGAATAAAAGAATATTTTTGTCGAAATCGTTTTGCAGATTTTATGGAATACATCGTAGTACTGTACAATTGTAGTGCTGTAATGCTACTAAATGACAGATTATTTTTTTTCAGAAACCATGAGAACAAATATTAGGTTGGTTGGTTGGTTGGCTGAAGCTTAATGGCACCAATTCCGCATGAGACAAAATGTGCCAAACACAATGTTACACAAAAGTATACCGAGTCATGAAGCAACGTTTATATAGTAAAAATTTAAAATTTAATAGAAATATATAGTGTAAAGAATTAAAACCATGGCATAAAGGTAAAAGTATGATTGTTTCAAAGGTACCTAACGGCAAAAAAAACAGAAACATGGATATGATAAAAAGGTGAAAACGCTAGATGAAAGGATAAAAACCAATGGCACGTATAAAGTTAAAAATATTTGAATGAGGTTGCGAACTAAGCAAGTCCCTCATACCAATGGACAATGATCCAAAACAGGAGACGCGGTCATTGTTGAAATTTGGACACTCGATGAGAATATGTTTCACCGTCATAGCGACACAACACTTGGCACAAACGGGGGCAGGTTCATCTAACAAAAGGTGACGATGCTTGAATCGAGTGTGTAGAACAAATATTAGATAAACTGAAATTAACTAAACTTGACATTTTGGAAAATTCTTAGTTTTCTGCAAGTTATCTCATTCCAAAAGAAACAAAATATTAACTTACAATGAAATACAAGATTTTCAGTCATGCATAATACAAAATTTTACTATTTATAGATTAAGGTTAAAGAAAATACTTAGCATGAAGATAAAAAAATATCTGGAATATATGTATATTATATA
>CM063508.1:112694801-112699801 GCA_032207245.1 Pardosa pseudoannulata | reverse complement strand
TAAAATTAATATGACACTTAGAAAAAACTTAGTTTATATTATTTCAATGTTATAAGATATGTAATTTTTATAAGCAATAGCAAAGAATTTAAAAGGACAATCACATTTTTTTTCTTACTAAATTCAATTCCAAATATATTTATAATAACACAATTACAGAAAAATTTTATGCATTGTATTCAATATCTACTCCACTATATAAAAGTAAATAATTATTAATTAAATTAATTAATAATTTTACGCTGTTTCGAGAAGTTTGCAGCCCTTTGGATTCAGTGAATAAAGAAACAAAAATACTCCCCATGTCCTTAGGGATTCACTGAATGTTTTCTTAACATACTTCAGAGTGATTAAATATGAAGAAATTAGCCTATGTTCTGTTATTTTAATTTTTGTTTAAAGATATGAAAACATACATCTGTCGCAGTTAATCTATTGAACATTTTAGCATTATTTTTACGACTAATTTGAAAGCATTCGAGTTTTCAGCGTTATAACAACATTTAGCAGTTATTGAAATACTTCTGGTTATTTGCGGACACGATTTAACTTTTTTAATTAAAACATTTCTTTAAAATTAAACATTTGTCACTATTAAATTAATTCTGGCAACATTTTGGAACTAATTAACATTCACAAAAGAAAATCAAAAAAGCATTAAACATGCTATTAAATTAAATTTTTCAAAGAATAAAAATTAACTCGTTCTCACGGAATAACAGACTAAGCTAATTGGTTTAAAAACTTTGAAAACCCTTTTTATTCATAATGATAAAATTAATTACCGTGTTCATAAAAAGAGATTGTGAGTGTAAGCCACGATTTTTCAAGTCAACTTTAATATGTTCGTTATTAAATTCGTCGAATCAAGGCCATTTTTTTAATAGCAAAAAAAAAAATTAAAACCGCATCCAACTAATTTATCTCTCAGAGAGAAAATAATGAAAAGCATAGTTTGTAGAATTCAGCATAAAAGTTTTTATTTTACTTTTAAAAGTATGTTATTCAAGAAAAGAAAAAAATTAATAAAAATGTAAATATATTACAAATGAATGAAATAATATGAATTTAAATTTAAAAGAAAAATTTTTTAGTATTAATTAATTCTTCATTAATTTTGATGCTAAATCAACCACGGAAATTACATTAGTTTTGAATATAATTTTCATAAAAGTAAAAACTATTAATAAAACATATTAATTTAATAAAAAATAACAGAAATATATTTATCATAAATATACTTAATATAATAGAAAAGTACTTAATAATGTAACATTAAATCAACACAGAAGATCTTGCCAGTGATAGTGGATTTATTATTAATTGGTATAATGACACCTGTCCCAGAATAAAATTGCTAAAATCTACATAAAATTTAAGAACAAATAATCGTTAAAACTTTACTTTTATTTAAATGCAATCAAAGTTTTAAGCTTTTAATATGATTTTAATGAAAATTCATTTTACGTTTTCGTACGATTTGATTCAGAAACATACTAACTATGAAAAATGTGTACCAGTAGAGTATTAAACTTTAATATAAATTTAGATAAACAAGTCCATATTTTTATATTAAAAATTAGGCTTCTCGTGAAGTAATTAAAAGAAAGATAAATTTCAAAATTACTTCAGCTTTCAAGAAAATCGATTGCTTTCATCAGAATATACACAAGAATGTGAAGCTTCTAATTCAAATGTTAACCTTTTGTCTATCTATAAAACATATTTTTGTATGTATATATGCACATATATGTATATAAATGTATATAAATGTATATATATATATATATATATATATATATATATATATATATATATATATATATATATATATATATATATATATATATATATATAAGTAACCTAAATATGAAAATTTAAATTTTAGAAAAGCTATAAACAACAACAAAAGAGCAGTAATGTATATTGAAACCGTTTGTTTAGTTAATATATATATATATATATATATATATATATATATATATATATATATATATATATATATATATATAAATATATATATATATATATATATATATATATATATAAGCATATATATACATATATATATACGCATATATATATAAAAAGGTTCCATTGAATGTCAATAAGTCGCTATCAAAAGATTTTTCTATTACATTAAAACTTTGTTTCGAAATGTCTTTTCTGTCAATATGTCAACACATTACAAATTACTCAACACAATTCTTAGAATGTGTTTTGACGATACAAAATTTAAATACTGTTGGATAGATAAAAAATATTTTTTGAAAATATAAGTTTCTATCTTGCTGAGTAGTAAGCATAAAATATAAATATCATAATCTGGGATTCTATACATTTTTGCCCTTCTATGAAATATTAAGAAAAAATACCTTTCTTTGATATTCTCTTTTGAAAATAATTACTGTTTTTCGTCCCATTTGAGTAATAGTGAACTTTCAAAATTAATTTTGTTTCTAATCTATCAGATCGCAAATTTAAAATATTACACTAAATTTATGGGAAACTGTTTACAGTTTTAAAGTAAAATATTTATAATTTTAATTATAGTCATTAACTGTCATTTGTTAACTGTTTCAAAACAGTGTTCGACGAGTAACTCATTTTTACGAGTGATGGGGTTATTCATAATGATGGGTTATCTTTAAAGCCATAGAGTTTAACTAAGCTGTTAGAGTGAGCATTTGCTGAAAATATGCATAAAAATAATATTATGTAAATATCCTTGTTTTGTCGTAAAAAAATATTATATTAATTCCTTCAATGTCAAAAAGGATAGATTTATTTTCTATTCTATTTGAAATACATTCATATTTTACTTTATACTATGAAAGGGTAATTTTGTCGATAAATTACAATATTATTTTTATTAATTATTTTGTCCCTTGTAAAAATTATTCTGTTGTTATGCCACCAATATAAGGATATTAAAAAAACATTTCTGTTTTTTGATCCTAGTTATTGTTATTAATTGAATAAAGATAAAAATATAAAATTTCACAGCCATTCTTCTGTAACAGATTTATAATGTAAAATAAAATACAAAAAGTCCATTAGATCATATTACAATAAGTTTTTTTTTTAGGTATTTGTAAAATGTAGACTAATTGTGCCTTCAAACCTTTCATGAAAAAAAATGGAGCTTCAAAACCTTACATTGAAAATCCTTACAGTTATTTGGAATGCAGCATCTGTTTTCTTTGTCGAAACTCAGCATCATGTCTGAACAAGCAATTAACTTTTTTTATAGAGAAGGGATTGACCCTGAGAGAAAGACCTATATTTATAGCCTTCTAGATAATCCTGCTATGTATTTATGTAAGTAGAACGTAGGTTAACTTTACAGATTCTTCAGTCTCGGTGACAAACGACAAGATATTATCATAAAATTGTATGAAAATAAATATGTATCTTATATTGTAGTAAATATAAGTGAAAAATAACTTATTTTTTAACTCTAAAAGTTGCTATCCTAAAAAAATTAAATAAAAAATATATATTTCATTGATATTCTTTCTAACAATGAATCTTGTTTTATTCTTATTTAAAAAATATATTATTTCAGTCCAAAATATTTTGCAAACCATTCAACAAAAGATATTACACGAATTAATATTTTTGTATAACCTAGATTAATAGTGCATAACGACGTAGAATAGCTCTTCATTAAATGCGAGAGATTTAAAAGAAAATCTTGCATAGAATAATATTTAATTTGTATGAGATGTAACACCAGTTTAATGTATCTATACCGAGCATTGTAACCCTAAAACCTACAGTTTTTAGAGAAAGACGAGAAGTTTATTGTCTTTTGAGTGTTTCTGAAAGTTTTGGCTGTCTCTCTATATTTTTAAGGTTTTGGGTTGACAGTGCCTATCTACAATTCTTGAAGTCAAAGAGAGAAAATTGTCTTTCCATACAATCAAATAGTCTCAATTATTTTTACATTTGTTCATATATACATTTCATTTAAATAAGTGAAAATATATTATTTTGTATATTCTAGATACATTTTTTTTATTTTTAATGTCTCATGGTACCTTAAGATGTAAAAACACTTTATTATAAAATCCTATTTTTATTCAATGTGAATGAAATATTTTCAGAGTTTACGTTTGCAGAATGTAACATAAATTTTGAAAAAATTAGTTTCTAATATACGTATTTATGAAGTTAACTTAAGGGTAGATGACTTTCTTTTACTTTCCTTTCGTATATATTTACTATGATATTTAAATAATATTCAATCAAATAGTCTCAATAATTTTTACATTTGTCCATATGTTCATTTCATTTACATAAATGAAAAAAAATATCGTTTTGTTATTTTCTAGATACAATTTTTTTTTATTTTTAATGTCAGATGGTACCTTAGGGTGGGAAAACACTTTTTTATAAAATCCTATTTTTATTCAATATGAATGAAATGTTTTCAGAGTTTACGTTTGCAGATTTAACATCAATTAAAAAAAATAGTTTCTAATATACATATTTATGAAGTTAACGTACGGGTAGATGACTTACTTTTACTTTCCTTTTGTATATATTTACTATGATATTTTTAAAATATTCTGCCTGAAATGACAAAGCTAAATATATTTTTCAAAGCTGAATCTTAATGAAAATAAAAAAGGTTTATGCTCAAAGAAGAAAAATTTTCTTTTATTAATAATTAAAAAAAGCTTTTCTATTGAGGATTTTATTTAATAAAATCCTACAACTTCTCTTAACTGTTGAAAGATTCGACAAAACTAAAAGAATAGAAAAATTAGCAAATGTAAAATATTCAGAGGAAAATATAAGATCCTTGTAATATTAAAAACCAAAATTGAGTTAAAAGTTGATTTAGAAAGTGACTAAAATGCTCTTCAAAGTTTCAAAATTTAAAATAAAATCGTAATTCTAATACCACTGAAAATTCTTCTACACTTAGAATACACTGAGACAGATCAAGATATCAAAAATGCAATCATATATTGTGCTTATGTAGAATACAT
>CM063508.1:112687301-112689801 GCA_032207245.1 Pardosa pseudoannulata | reverse complement strand
GCTTCATTAGAGAGAAAAAGTAATTTTGCTCCGTTAAACATAGCTTTAAATTTCTTATGAAACTTTCCAGTGATAAGTATTCATTGAAGTTTGAAGATGTTATTTTCACATTTTACGGATACTTATGCAACAATTTATAAATCAGAAGTAGATCAATAACTCTGTTACATATTTAAAAATCATGGAAAGATTTTTTTTACATACTGAACAAATTATGTAAAACATATTAGGAGAAATATACATATGTACATGTATATATATTATAAAGCTGTAAAAACTACGCAATTGAACAGTTAGTTTCAGAACATTTGTGATCAAAGCTTTAGGAGTGTAAATGAGAGTTAAACTAGTTTTATGGTCAAACATAAAATCTTCCTGCACTTGTTCCAAAACCAAATCATTAAATGTATAATAATAATGAAGGAAAAGAAAAAATAAAGGGGGAAATAAATTTGAAAACAAGACTCAAGTATTAATACGAAGAAAAAATAAAGACTATTAACTAATGCAGGAAGTAAGAATCAAAGAAGAAAATATACCACAACCAAATAAAAGGAATATTGCAAATCGGAAAGTAGCGAACGCTATTTGAGGAAATAGCAGATTACAAAACTAAAAAAAATTACTAAATAAGTGGTAAAATTAAACATATAGTGATAAAAATTTAACATATAAATAAAAAAAGAAACGAATCAAGCAAATTCTAAAAAAAACTTGATTTAAAAAAATCACACGGTCTAATTCACAGTCACACAGTCACAAAATTCGAATCATATGTAAGATTGCCCATAATTTAATTGCTTCACAACATTACCCCAAACATGGGGTCTTTATAGAGCTAATGTTATGTGATAGGCATTTTATAAACAGATAATAAATATATGTTGTAACAAATTTTAAGATGGTTTGGTCTAGTTTGCAACACTACGATGTACTGTTTTGCTCACGATTATTTAAAGATGAAATTTTCAATTGTGCATTCATAATATTTAATTAATTCATGAAGTTAAAATATTTTACTTCCTTGATTAATAATATAAGTATATATATATATATATATATATATATATATATATATATATATATATATATATATATATATATATATATATCATCAACTAATACTTTACTTGTCCAAAAAAACATTAAATATATAATAATAAAGAAGAAGATAATAAAATAAAGAGTAAGATAAATTTAAAAACCAAAGTCAAAGATTAATACAAAGAAAAAAAAATTTTAACTAATGTAGAAGCAAAAGTATGTGAGTGATCTATATATGTGTAGTTTTTTATTAGTAGAATAGAAAGATATTATACTTTTTTGTTGACGAATTCTTAGACTCCGGTAAATCAATTTATTGTATTTCAATTCTTTGCGGATTGAATTAAAACGACAACTCCTTTTGTTTCCACGTGTCTTTTTTAGTTTCTGACATCATACCCCATACAGCTGTGTGCCATTACAAAATTCCGACATTCTCTGACACTTATTGATAGAAAACAAAAAGAACTCTATTTCTTAAAAGTAATCTTTATAAAATTTCATGAAAATAATGTTTTTAAAAACTTTATGCGGCTAAAAAGGATAGTTTCAAAAAAGTATAAAGTCAATGTAGAGGTTTGTTCATCATGAAAAATAAACTCCAATTTCTTATTCTGAACAGAATATTTTTTTATGATATTTTACCTATTCATAAAAAATGTTATTTCTCTGGAACAATAAATTTTCTCTATCGTATTATACACACACACACACACACACACATATATATATATATATATATATATATATATATATATATATATATATATATATATATATATATATATATATATATATATATATATATATATATATATATATATATATATATATATATATATATATATATATATATATATATATATATATATATATATATATATATATATATATATATATATACATATATATGTGTATATATATATACATATATATATAAATATATATAAATATATATATATATACATATATATACATATATATATAAACATATATATACATACATATATATATACATACATATATATATCCCTCCGAGTGGAACACACCAAGGAAAAAAAAGTCTCCAAAAAATATGCTTAAGTTTCATTGTGTCAGTGACCAAAGTGTTCTACGATTTTTTACTTCACCCTTTGTAGACTAGATTGGAATACGGGAAACCCACCCTCGTTACTGTTCCTTTACATCCGGTTATAAATAGATATATAAAGAGACATTATAGATTGTTAATTTTTAATACACATAAAGCTCGTCAAGTCTCGAAGATCATCCCATAAGAAATAATGAGTTCTAAAAGTACAAATAAAAATATTCTTTAATAGACTGATTTATGTCTTTTTTACGAAAGTCATCCAAGCTATTTAAGTGGTGCAATTAGAGATACATCTATTAACGCAAACGAAATACTTCGAAATAGAGATTTACAAAGCCATGAAAAGCTATCAGCGTCTTTGTG
>CM063508.1:112649801-112677301 GCA_032207245.1 Pardosa pseudoannulata | reverse complement strand
TTCCTATCGATGTAGAGTTAAAATAGTCTAAAATTAATTCCTGCTCTCATCAGTCCTTTTTTATATAGCTCTTTATATAAGTTTTGCTTTCTCCACTTCACCAAGCGCTCCCCATGTGACTAATCATTAAAAACCCCGAGTAACTGGCTAAAATACATATAAAGTGCTTTGTACGGTTTTTCTCTATTCTTTTCCACTTTTATATAATTCTGCTCTTTGTTCTCTCGATTATATTGCTTATGACTGCACCCAAGCCAATATGAATTCTCTTACTTTTTTATGAGCTAAACTATTCACAATGCACATACACACATATGTATATATATATATATATATATATATATATATATATATATATATATATATATATATATATATATATATATATATTTATATATATATATATATAAATAAGAATATATGTATATGTATATATATATATATATATATATATATATATATATATATATATATATATATATATATATATATATATTATATATATATATATACGTGCGTGTGTTGCTTCATTATGTATATGTAATTTATATATGCACAGCGTACGTGGTATTGAAGATCACGAGACTTTATCGGTTTTTATGTAGATTTTGCGCTCTTTTAAAAGTGTTGTCATATTGCACTTGAAATAAATCAGAAAGTGTTCATAATACACTCATGTCCATAAATTAAGGATAATGAAGTTCAGGCACTGAAAGAGACAAAAGCAAAACAAATTTGACTTATTTGTAAAGTCTATTTATTAAACAAAAGGTAGAGAGCAAAAAAGATGCTATATGTTTGACATAATTAATAAAAATTGCGATTTTTACTACCTGGAGCAAATTTCAAAAAAGAACCTATTTACAGAAAACAGTATAACATGGTTAGTATGATGGTTAATAAGGAGTATGTCTCCCGGACGATGCAATACAAGCGTTACAACGCCTACGCATGCTGAGTATCAGATAATCAATCTGATCTCTTGAAAATTACACCACTCATCAAGCAATGCCCTCCGAAGTTCCGATAGACAATTGGGAGGGGGTTGACGGGCTGCAATTCGTCGGCCAAGCATGTCCCACACATGCTCTATTGGATTCAAGTCCGGTGAGTATACTGGCCAATCCATACGGGTGGTATCCTCCGACTGAAGGCATTCGTCTACAATGTTTGCACGGTGAGGTCGGGCGTTGTCATCCATATACAGAAATTCAGGACCCATGGCGACCCGAAACAAACGTACATGTTGTTCCAGAATGACATCCCGATAGATGTGGACTGAGATCGTTACACTCTGAACATGCAGGTCAGTTCTGGAACCAAGAATAATTCCTCTCCAAACGAGCCATCCTGCACCACCGTAACGGTGTCGTTCAATGGTGTTCTCTTGGTGGTAACGGGTACCTGGCGCTCTCCATATGAAAGTCCGGCGAGAATCAGAATGCAAACTGAACCTGGACTCGTCGGAAAACATCACACAAGACCACTGTTGCGGTGTCCACAATGCATGCTCTCTAGCCCAGCATAATCGCAGGCGACAGTGAGTTGCGGTAAGGGGAACACATCTGACAGGCCTACGAACATATAGACCAATGTTCCCTAAGCGTCTGTACACGGTCTGCCTTGAAACTGTCGTACCGGTAGCTGAAGAGAGCTGACGAGACAGGTCTGATGCTGTGCTCCGTCAGTTTCTTTTGGCAGTAACTGCCAAATACCGGTCATCATTCGGCGTAGTAACTAGGGGGAGACCTGTGCTGTAACATCTACTCACATTACCATCATGTTTGAATCGTTGCCAAAGTCTGGAGATGACACTCTGGGCGATTCCAAGTTCCTCGGATACTTCCAGCTGGGTACGTCCACATTCCAGTCGTCCGATAATTCTACCAAGTAAAATATCATCCAATTGCTTCCTTTGTGCCATAACTATGCGGTTATTGCACTGAAAGGCTTTTAAAGCGCTTGTGAACAATTTTACTTCTTTGCTACCATTCCTTATATACCCCTTTCATACACTCTCGTCATTGTGACCTACTATCCGCGCCATCTGGTGGTTTCCTGCAATTTGCATATTCTTCTTTAAGATGTGTGTGATAATTGTACAGGTGAAATTTTTATTTTAAAGCTCAATTTCTGTGTGATTCTGAATTATCCTTAATTTATGGACATGAGTGTAAAAGGTAATATTGTACCGTATTAATTTACATTTCTTAACACTCTATTTTCTATAACACATCACCAAATAATCTCCTAACGGTGACTTTTGGAACTAATTTTTTTTTTTTTTTGGAATCCTTCGTCCCCCTTTTTGTTTAATCTTCCTACAAAATGTGGCGTCATTCTTGCCAATAGATCGCGCATATATATATATGTATAATATATATATATATATATATATATATATATATATATATATATATATATATATATATATATATATATATATGTATAATATATATATATATGTATAATATATATATATACACAATCATAGCTGTCAGTGTACATAGCTATTTTTATAAAATAAATTTGAGACAACAAGTAATTACAAGGTTTACATAATCTCTTCGTCACCTGTAGCACAGCTCGTTGTTTTAAAATTTGAATAATAAGTAATTTGGGGAAAATACGTTGCATCTACATTTGTAAGTAAATACAATATTTTTCTTATTAAAATTTACATAATCTGATGTAGCTCGAATTGTAATCCTTTCTGCGAAGTAATTAATGTTTGTTAATAAAACCGTAATTAAATATGTTGACTCTAAATACTTATTCTAAAACATGTGGGTAGAATAATTCCTTGTCACGAACTCTTTTATCCATCATTTCAAGCACAAGCTTAAAGTACTTCAGTTTTTTGCAACAATGAATTTAATGGAACCCACGTTATACTGAAAATGTTAATAGGTAATAAAAAGTAATAATAGACAAATGAAACATGTAATCTGCTATTGTCTGTGTAACTTCTTAAACTGTAATTGCAGTGGCTTCGTTTGATTTGGTTACCAAATGGAACCCATGGAATGCCAAATGTATTTTTACCATATGACTGATAACTTTCCGGGACTTAAATCAATATGTACATCCATGCCAAAAGCTGTTTAGAACACGCAACACTTCTACTGATGAAAAAGGCCCATCGAATTCGGCGTTCGTTGAAGGCCTTCGTTCGAGAAGTGTGGTGATTTGTTTAAGTGTTTCATAAAGTGTGTTTCAAGGAGTCTTTGTTTCAACCAACAATTTTCCAGGCGTTTCTCTAGAAAGTTTTTATACCCCATCGAAATTTTATAGAAAATTCGTAAATTCTTTCTATAATTTTACCTTAATACCCTACATAGAATCTATAATAGTGTCACCCGTTGGTCAACTATAGATAACACTGTGATAAATCTTTTAATTATTTATGACACTAGAATTTCAACTGTCCTCCAGTTCCCTGCCCGATATCCCAGATTCTGCATGTTTTCCTTCCCCCACTCTTTTTTTCACCTATCATTCTACGAAAATAAGTCCAAAATCGAACAGAATAACAGTGAAATGTTTCATGTTTTACCATAAGAAATAATGTTACACAACGTGTTTTAAAAACTTTCGGAAAAACACCTGCTAATATCGGATGTATACAATATGTCTTCTGTTCATTGGTATCAACATTACATTCGTCTATTAGTAGTCTAGCCTCTAGGGAATTTGTCAGACAGCTTCGGCTATTCTGAGACACAGAGGCCTTGATTATCGAAGGCTATTGTAGGAATGAAAGGGTTAAATCACATTCGAGATTACAACACAAGGCGTGAAATATTCACCAGCGTATCATTTTAACTGTATCATTTCAGTAAAAATATTCTTGCTTAAAAGTCACTTTTGTACGTATTATCTACATTTTTAAGCAACTTTAAAATTTCAAACTTTTTAATAGTTATGCTTATCTCAATACGTAATAAATAATACGCCATTACTTTTTCTTTAAGTAATATTTATTTAGGAATGAATATGTGTGTGTTAAAAGAAAATGTTTTGTGGAATAAAAAGTTTGGGAAACATTGGTTTGACAAAACACTATAGATATTGGTTTTAAATCCCATATTATATTTATAAATCATGTTATATTTGGATGAAGTAGAATACACTAAAAATATTAATGTAATTTTGATGTCGAGCAGTAAGATCTTTGTCATAATAACCGATTTTTTTATTTAATAAGAGATAAAATATTCAGGTCTGTATAAAAAATATTATTTTCCTAGATCATCAATAAGAGTCTAACTTCATAAAAATATTCAGTTTTGTTGCAGAAAGCAATGTTGATTAAAGATATAAAATATCTACACAAAGAGTTAAAAAGGAAATCTTCTTAACTGCAAAACAAATTAGAAATTTAATTTTATTTAAAATAGAAACTAATTATGTTTTTTTTTACACTATGAACCTCAATGATATTAAACAAGTAATACACTTTTGTAGCACTAATTAAAAATATAATATAAAAATAATTATATTAATAAATGAAAAGTTATTTTTTATTTTAAAATACTTAACATGGTTCAGCTCTTTAATTTTAAAATGTTAGATATTTTAATAATTTAAAACTTATGAAATAAAATACGCACTTTACTTTAATATGATATAAAATGTTGTTTATAATGTACATAATACATGATTTTAAGTCTATAAAGGTACTATGTCCCATTAAATCCACTGTGAAACAGGGAGATCTTCTCAAAAAATATGCATGTAATAAGAACAAAGAACTAATTCGGAAATTCAATTAAAAGGCAATGATTAGCTAGTTATTTTAATCTTGTGAATTAATCTGGATAACTTCACAAGATTAAAAAGTAAACTAGATTAATATTCTTAAATTCAAATTGCATCATGGGACAATATGTTAATAGAATCTTCAAAGTAAACGTGCATTTAACCTCATATATTTGTTTACAGATTTAACTTCTATTGTACCTGTGTAAAAAAAATCTTCTAAAACAATTTTCTACTAGTTCCTTAAAAGAAACAATTTACATTATCGTTAATCAAAGATAGGCAAATTATAAAATAGTAATAGATATTTTTCGCCTGGGTTGTGCATCACGCGAAAAAAACTCATGGATCTCAAGGCGGGTACATTTAATTATTTTTTGTACAAGTATATGATAATCATAGAGTTTCCTTTTTAA
This sequence comes from Pardosa pseudoannulata, assembly GCA_032207245.1. Lineage (NCBI taxonomy): Eukaryota > Metazoa > Arthropoda > Arachnida > Araneae > Lycosidae > Pardosa > Pardosa pseudoannulata. The sequence goes on along the minus strand of CM063508.1, from coordinate 112,672,124 downwards.
AAAAATCAAATCAGTTTTGGGAAAACCTATTTGTTCACACATTGCCCTCTGTTGTTATTGATTGATGAATCGAAAAATTCCAATCTATGTATCTTCTGAATTTTAAGCATATTTCAAATTAAGTTAATTTTTTAATCTTCAAAACGAAAATTTATTTTTATAGTAAATTTCATAAAATAATAATAAAAAGAAAAATGAAAAATATATAAATGTATAAAATAACATAGGTTCTAAATTTAATTCGTAATAATAAATCTAAAAGGATAATATGATAAAATGATAAGTGTTATAATAAGAAACGGTTATATGACTGATTATGTATATCCAGACCAAAGACTCTGCACGCACCAGCTAAATTATATTAATACCGTATATTTATATATTAGAATTTTATAATGAAGTGTTAGAAATGTGGAACACAAAAATTGCTGTATGTAACAGATATATATAATATAAAAGCTCTTAAATTTGAATTTCCCTTCTCAACATTGTTACTTAACTATAAGGTGCATTTATTTATGTATATATATATATATATATATATATATATATATATATATATATATATATATATATATATATATATATATATATATATATATATATATATATTATGATGTTACTTTTTAAAGTTTTTAAAATTTGACGATCACTGAAGAAAAAAAAAGGAAAAAACGAGGTATCTTAATCAAAAATTATTATACATTTACATTTACTAAATTTTTCATTTAAAATGCTATGTATCTGCCAAACGCATTAGAATTTGTTTATGAAATATAAGGATTTTTCATTGAAACCTTCAAGTATTTTTCACTTTTAAATAGCTCTAATTATTTGTTAAATACAAACTGTATTTATTCCAAGATTTAAGGCTAATTATTGTGTTATAGTAAAGGTACATATTTACCCTCATTAACTAACTTAGAAACATAAAATGTATGGAAACTTTAAACTAAATAGAATATTTTCTCTTCTATACTATCTAATTTTCTTTTAAAAATGGAAGCTTGTCAAAAATATTTAAAAAATCTATTATTTTAAAATAATGCTTAAAACAAATCCTATATATCAAATCTATGTAACAAATGCTATGTATCTGCCAAAAGAATTAGAATATGCTTATGAAATATATCGATTTTTAAATTGAAACCTTTAAGTATATATCACTTTTAAATAATTCTAATCATCTGTTAAATACAAACTGTATTTATTACAAGATTTACAGCTAATTATCAATAAACAATAATCCCTGAAAGAAATATTATCTTTTGGTAATTTCGTTTTATGTTCAGTTATCATCTTAGAAAAATTATGAGACAAGTGACATTTCATTAGAGAAATTTCCATACTTCTCACTTTAAACAACTAAAATCATTTGGCAAATCAAACTGCGTTAATTTTAGACTAGTACACAAATCATTGCACCCCAAAGAAAAAATATTTTAGCCATCATTGGAAAACTTCAAAACATAAGATATATAAAACCAATAAAGTAAGTAAAATTGTTTTAGTTCTACAGTATTTACACTTTCTTTTTGGAAATGAAAGTCTGCCAAATATATTTAATAACATGTAATACGAAAATAAGCGATACATAAAATAAATTCAGTCCAATAAATCATAATCCCTATAACTGATATTACTTTTCAGTGATATCGTTTTTATGCTTGTAATTTATTTTAGATTTCATGAGGCAATATAAAACAGAGCTGTAAATATAGTTTATTTTAACTTTCAATCTATAGTTAATTGAACGGTATATTACAGTTTAAAAAGCAATTTTAGCTTTAAATATGTTATTTATCAGGCATCTACACTGTTTTATGTTAATTATAGCTTTATGTTATCAATAGCTTCAAATTTGACAGTTTGAAATCTACGTTTAGTGATAAGTCCCATTATGTTATTGGATTGCGTAGGAATAAAACTGTAACTGTTAAAAATAATTATTATGGAATATGGAGTATATATGGAGTATATAGAGTACGTATTACATTGTATAATTATTATAGAGTATTCTACAGTATTTACACCTTCTTTTTGAAAATGAAAGTCTGCCAAATATATTTAATAACATGTAGTACGAAAATAAGCTATACATAAAATAAATTCAGTCCAATAAATCATAAACCTTAAAACTGATATTACCTTTCACTGATATCGTTTATATGTTTGTTATTTATTTTAGATTTCATGAGGCAATGTAAAACAGAGTTGTATATATAGTTTATTTGACCTATCAATCTATAGTTAATTGAACGTTATATTACATTTTAAAAAGCAATTTTAGCTTGAAATGTGTTATTTATCAGGCATCTACACTGTGTTATGTTAATTATAGCTTTATGTTATCAATAGTTTCAAATTTGACAGTTTGACGGTTTGAAATTTACGTTTAGTGATAGTCCCATTATGTTATTGGATTGTATGAGAATAAAGAAACTGTAGAGGTTAAAAGTAATTGTTATGGAGTATGGAGTATATATGGAGTATATGGAGTATATTATGGAGTATAATTATTATGGAGTGTTATGTTACATCATTTAACCCTTTAGTGGGCCATTTATTTCTAACTCCACGTTTCCAAACTTTCAAAATGGACCAGCTAATTATATTCAATCGATCGGACAATTGATAACAGTGCAAAACCGAAGCGGTAATCAGTCTTCCCGTCGTTTCAATTACAAGACCAATATATTACAATGGGTTTTGCGCTTCCCACAGGTGTATTTTGTAAGATCGTGTAGGTGGGAAGTAATCTTTCCACGGCTCACGAAAGGGTTAATATGTAGAAATAATCAATTATAAGTAAATATTAATTGTATAATTTTTATTTGAAAAAAAAGCCTCATTTACATAGCATATGAGATATTCATTGGGTTAAATATAATAAAACTAATGCACTATAAAATGCATGTTTAATAATTTTAGCTATTTTTTATTAATTAAATTCGTATACAAAGTAAGAACAATAATGTTAGATTTGTTGTCAGTTACAGAATATATATGTTGTGCAACCTCTTTATAAAGAAACAAATCAAGTCTAAACCTATAAAAATTCGATTTTTTTTTTTCAGTTTTCAAAAGCTGTGAAGATTTTAGAATAGACTGAAACATAAGAAATAGGAAAAAATGCTGAACTATGACCAAATGGTTAGGGTTCTGGCCTTCGTAACCTGAGTTCGTGGGTTCGAATCCCACTACTACCGGCTTTTCGGAACCGGCTTTAAGCAGTAGGTCCCGTCTCATTAGCCCTCATATTGCAAAAGGTAGACCGTAGCGCTCCAAAAACCAAACCATAAGAAAAATATAATAAGAATCTTTTAATTAGAACTGGTAAATGTAAACCATCTATGCTTTTAACAGTGATGACTAAAATTTCGTACATTTAACGGAAATAAAAGCCAAAGTTTTAGATTTGAATCTGGCAAAAAGTCCGAAATATTTCTGAAACAGTTAATATACTAAAAAACTGATTTTTGTATGTAACTAGACATTTTAAAACTGTTTTAGTATATTTTTAACAAAAGTATGTCAAAAAACTTTAATTCTACTCATGGGAAATTATAACAGCATGCGCAAAAAACTGCTAAAATAATTATATATAGCAGGGAAACTTGCTGTTTCAAAATTTAATAGTACACAAGTTGATTATATCAATGTTAAACTTTTACTTCGAAAACGGATAATGATAAAGTAAAACTTGCATACAATAGCGAAACACAACAAATTTACAACAAATTAAAGACTCAAAAGCTAGGAAAAGAGTCAAAATTACCACAGAAATAAAAATAATAAAACAAAGATAGAATGATGTATGCATCTGAATAATTAGAATGACAAATGGTGTACTCATTCTTTAAAAAAAATCATTGCCAAAAATTATTTCAAATTTTCCGCGTAAACACATTATAATGCTGCAATAATTCTCTACCTACGTTTTCATTCTTATTAATTTTATAGGTTGTTTATAGTATGAAAAATGCAATTTTAGATGTTTATAAAAACTTGCCTAGAATAAAATGTTCGATACCTTTTTAAAATTAAATAGGTGGAGAATTTTACCCAACACTTATTGTTTCTAAAAATTATTCAGTAATTCCCTTTGTATTGTTGTAAATCTGTTCGCAACTTCTAAAAAAAAGAACATATTAAAATTAAAAAAAGCGCTTATTTTTCTTTTTATAATAAAGTTCTTTTTAACTTTCAGAAACTTATTAAATCCAGCTACTTATATATTATAGAGAATAAATGTTGAAAATTCTATGAACTCGGGAAAATAGTTTAAAAAAATATGATAAATCGATAAATAGCAAAGGTTTTTTCAGTTTAAGTCTCTTAAAGGTAATGCGTCTTCTTAAGAGCGTCTGGTAAATAAAAGTTTCTAGAAAAAAAACATTTAAATTATTTTAGCTTAAAAATTTCCTAAACTATTTAAAAAATAGATAAACTGCTGTTATTGCAGAAGCAAGTATTATCCTTTCATTTTATAGTACGTCTGAATCCCGCTTTCTTTACTGGGTGTTTTATGTTTGTAGCGACATCTATTTGTCATTTTAAATGTAATGTTTGTAACTACTACAACTTTTACTACAACTTCTGTTTTCATCACGTCTGGGTCATTTTGGATTATGCAAGATGTTGTGATAAAAGGGAAACTCTATATAATCGTCAAGATTTAGAAAAATAAATGTTTAATAGAGTTTAAACCAAACAACAAAGCGATCTTCCCTATCACACTACATACAACGGGAAATACCCAACAGAGATGAATGTCGGTATTTGTTCCATTAACACTGTGTCAATATATATATATATATATATATATATATATATATATATATATATATATATATATATATATATATATATATATATATATATATATATATATATATATATGTATGTATATACATATATATATATGTATATACATATATATATATATATATATATATGTATATATATATATATATGTATATACATATATATATATATATATACATATATATATATATATATATATACATATATATACATATATATATATATATATATATATATATATATATATATATATATAAAGATATATATATATATATATATATATATATATATATAGTATATATATATATATATATATATATATATATATATATATATATATATATATATATATATATACATATATATATATATATATATATATATATATATATATATATTATATATATATATATATATATATATATACATATATATATATATATATATATATATATATATATATATATATATATATATATATATATATATATATATATATATATATATATATATATATATATATATTATATATATATATATATATATATATATATATATATATATATGTATACTTGCAGCGACATCTATTTGTCACTTTAAACGTCACGTTTGTAATTACTACAACTGCTACTACCATTTCTGTTTTTATCTCTGCCGGGTATTTCACGTTGTATGTAGTGTGATAGAGAAGATCGCTTTGTTGTTTGGTTTAAATTCTATTAAATATTTGTTTTTCTAAATCTTGAGGATTATTTAGAGTTTCCATTTTATCGCAACATCCCACATACTCCAAAAGTTCGTTTATTTTAAAATGATTTTTGTTTGAAAAGAAATCGCTACTTGAAATTACTATGCCTCAAATTCTATTCAAGGTTAGTTTGTTGGCAATCGAACTCTCTTTTAGATTTAAAATTATACATTTAAATGTTCAATAATTAATTACAAAAAATACACCAAGAACGCCATTTTTCACCTTTTAAATCAGAATCCTCGATGGTGTGTTAATACTGTCAAAAATTTCGTGGGCTGTAATAAAATGGCTTTTTCAATCTAAATTCCAACCATCAGTAAAGAGAACTTATTACACTGGTGTGAAGATAAGTGATCATAACAAACCGTGTGCTTTACATGTTTCTTATAAATCTTGAAACTTTGTACAGATAATTTCAGATATATTTTTTCTCATATGTTTTTTGTGTTTTTAATAAGGTATATTGTTGAAACGATTTTCCATATTAAAAATTTATATTTTTAATTTTTTAATTATAGATGATTATTAAAAATATATAATTTCCAATAGTCATTGAAAATTTGTGAAAAATTGTTATTGAAAATAGCATTGAAAGCAAAATAAAATGTTTACAAACTCCATTAACGTAATAATATAACTTGTTTTCATGAGTTTTAAAGATAAACATATTTTGAAAATAGTTACAATAATAAAAATAGCAATACTAGTTTGAAAACAATATAAAACGATATTGAAATTTTAATAAGTTTAAATTTTTAAATTCTAAATTAAATTAACTAAACTTTCAGAATTGCAAAAACTTATTCCTATAAAAAATATTTTTACATTCTTATGTATTAAAGAAACAATATTTAGTCATAAGAATTTTATAAGAAATTAATTTGAATTCTCCATAATGCATAAATCATTATTCATGTCATAAGGCACAAGATTCAAAGCAAAATACAATTGATTACTTCCTAAATTCATTCATGTATATTTTAAATCATAATGAGATTTACTACATGACCAATTTCTCTTATAAAGTATACTTGATGAAACTGTATTTAAATCATTACTTCCATTAAAAGGCATAAAGATTCATAGGTAGAGATAATAACGCTGTTTGCTCATCAAATTTACATGTACATATATTTTAAATAGGATAAACAATAATAAATTTTACTGTGTCTTTTATAAAGTATACTTGATGAAACTGTATTTAAAAACAATACTTCCATTATTAAAAGGTTTTATACATAAATAGTTTTACATAAATTTTAGATAAAATCGCTGTATTGAGCGATGTTTCATAAATTATTACTTACATATATTTAAAACAATATAAAATTATTGTTACTGTAATCTTTAGTATCTAATAAGTAATTAGAACCAAAATAAAAAAAAAATATAAATTATTCGCGACTTTTTAAAATGTATTTAACTGTTATTTGATAAGGTCGTAAAATAAGACCAATAAAACAGTTTATACTGAAAATATAAAAATATTTATTATAATATAATAAAATATTATGTAAGTTTAATAAGCTATTTTAGTATTCAATCGTTGTAAGAAAAATAATGTTTATTTGAAGTCAATTTAAAAATTCGATTGCAGTTTTATAGTTTACACATCGTTTGCTAAAAGTATCGGTATAGGACAATTAGTCCTATAGTAATACCTTTCGTAAACTATTCGCTTCGCTTTTACTTTTTAACAATGTATTTAACTTTCACCAATGTGATAAGGTCGTAAAAATAAGGTCACCAATAAAACAGTTCATCACTGAAAATATTTCGCAATCAAAAATATTTATTTCGTAATACTTTGCCTCGCTAAATACGAACATTCTCAAGAAAAGTTCAAATTTAGTGTTGTTTCATAGGTACAGAACGTTCGTAATATCCTATTTCACGTGTAATAAATTCTTTCTAAGAATGATTTTTGTATGTAACTTGACCATTTTAAAATTTTAAATTTTCAAAAATTAAAAATTAATTATTATTATAAAAAAAAATTAAAAATTATATATATATTTATTTAAATTTATATATATATTATGTTAAATATATATATAATTATTTATATTATATATATATATATATATATATATATATATACATATATATATATAATTATTTATATTATATATGTATATATATAGATATATATTTATTTATTTATTTATTTAAGGATATATATATTTAATTATTTTCAATAATTATTTACACTAAGAATGCCATTTTTCAGCTTACATATCAGAAAGTTTCAAAGGTATATTAATACTGTCAAAAACTTTTGTGCGGCTCTAATAAAATGACTTTTTCAACCCAAAATCAAACCATCAGTCCAGTTGTAAAGAGAACTTATGTTCTAGTACATCGGTGTAAAGATAAAATACTTACACGCATGTCATTCTTATCTATTCTTACGGAAGTACAATAATAAATATTAAAAAAGAAAATAATTAAATTTGATTCCAATATGAGTTTAAGTGATTATTTCATCGCGATATCGTAAGTTTCTTTTTATGCGGTTTCAATATAATATTGCTTACTTTTTTAAAGAATTTTGAAATATTACTTATAGGTATTTCAACAATGAGACTCATCATATCAGGAGATTGCAACCAAATTATTAGATCATAATCCAGAAAAAAAAAATTAAAGAAATTAAATACAAATTTATTTTATGTAAATATAAAGAAAATTTTGGAAGGGGGTAAAATTAATTCTTAAAAGAGATTTATTTGGTGACGGCCGTGATTAAATCATTGAAGCTCTATGGCCTTATTCATCTACAAATAAATAAAATATTAGTCTAAGTACAACTATACAATTTACTTTGAATAAAATATCTATTATAATACATTTTGATGTCATATATGTAACATAGGTATTGAGATACAGCTTTATTTAGAATTGTCCGATATAACATAATTTTTAATATAAGATAGTAGATAGAAAAAAATCTGTTTTAATTTTTTAATTTACATAATAGAAGTCGAAACTATATAAAACTTTAGTTTTCAATATGAATATCATATCTAAGATGTTTAATTTACTTCAGTTTTTTTTTCTTTTTGAAAATTAGCTCACCATAATTTACTAGCCATAAAAATGACAACTGATAAAACATATATCACGCATATGTAAATAGCATAAAGTTATAGTTGATCAACTGAAAACGAAGCATTTTATTTTAACGGAACATACTATTTTTTGGAATATAAAAAATTATTTTTGTCCGATATAACAGAATTTTTTAATATAAAGTAGTACATAGAAAAATCTGTTTGATAATTTTAATTTACATAAGAGAAGTAGAAACTATATAAAACATTAGTTTTCAATATGAATATCATATCTAAGATGTTTAATTTACTTCAGTTTTTTTTTTCTTTTTGAAAATTAACTCACCATAAATTACTTGCCATAAAAATGACAACTGAAGAAACCAAAATCACACATATGTAAATTGCATAAAATTATAATTGAACAACTGAAAACGAAACATTTTCTTTTAAAGGGGCATAGTATCTTTTAGGACTAAATGTTTATTTATATCAGCCTTTTCGCAATTATTCATAAAATAAAAATTTCTGTTCCTTTTAGAATGAACTATACTGTTCAGTATTTAAAATGCATGGTATACTATATATAAAATATAACAATATATATTTTATACTTATACTTATATTTTTCGTATTCATACAACTTTTGTTCACATAATAAAAACGATAAGTAACTTCTATTTTATATAAAAAATAATTTTCTAATATATTTTTACAAAGTTAGTTTTCTGGTAAATAGAATTCCCCTTTTTTCGCTCGGCTTACATATTTTACGTTTTATTAATGTAATACTTCATATAGAATGCATAAAGAAGTTTCATAAACCTCATAAACAGAACCTTATAAAAGACTAGGAAAATGTTTAATCTAAACAGAATATTAATATAATATATTTTTATTATATATTAGGTAAAATATTTGTTATGGTAATGAAAACTATCTCAAAAGTCACAATGTACTCTTAAGTACTTTACAAAGGTATTACCGTATCCTTTGAAAAGATACGGTAAAGTTTAAAAATTAATTTTATAGAAGGTGATTAATTTTTACATCTTGTGTTGAAAGTCAAAATTCAGATAGAATCTTTCGCACAAATTACCTGCAAATAGTTTGCATTTATGATACGATTCCACATATATTTTTAATAAGTAAATCAAAGAGAAAATTAAATAAAATAGTGATATAAGCTGGTTTTAACAGCTTTTTTTTTTAAATAAGATCGGTGGCATACTATAATCACGCATTACTCCTGTTTTACATGCACATACTTTGGTACACAAAATTACATTAAGATATTGGGCATACTTATTATGAATACTTTGCAAAATATGGTAGACCACAAGGTAAAATATAACAATATATATTTTATACTTATACTAATATTTTTCATATTAATACAACTTTTGTTCACATAATGAAAACAATAAATATCTTTTATATGATATAAAAATAATTCTCTAGTATATATTTATTTCAAAAGTTAGTTTTCTGGGAAATAGAATTCTATTTACTTTTCCCTCGGCGTACATATTTTACGTTTTATTAATGTAATACATATAGCAAGCATAAAGAAGTTTCATAAACCTCATAAACAAAACATTATAAAAGAACCTTATAAAAGACTAGGAAAATATTTAATCTAAACAGAACATTAATACAGAATATTTTTATTATATATTAAATAAAATATTGGTTATGGTAATGAAAACTATCTCAAAAGTTACTATGTACCCTTAAAAATATCAAAATAATTTTTCATAAATCTTTCCATAAATAGTGATTGATTATATCTGTATCAAAACAAATTATATAAGTTTTCACACATAAATAATTAACAACGAAACACATAATATGTAAAATATAGATATGCAAGTTAAGTATAATAGTAAAAAATGTAATGTTTAATTAATAAATTTCAATTTTCTAAATAAATTTCAATATTTTCTAAATAAATTTCAATTTAATTTTAAAGTAAAATAATTCTTGCCTGTGAAACTAGTTCCTTCGGAAAGTTGCCTAAGTCCTGAAACACCAGTCCACAAAGAATCCACAAGTTTTCTTCGTGCAGGAAAAAAAAATCCGAAATCGAAGTCTATCACAGTGGTTAAGAATGAACTAGAGTTTCGAATCTACGTATGCACACTGTACTAGAAGCAGATGCTAGACTGACGGCCGTTGTGAACGAACTAGTTTCGATTTGAAAGAGCGTTCTGTGATTCAACAGCTGGCGACGCTGATTGGAGGATGCGGAGAACCACGTGACTTCAGGAGGGATGCCGGAAAGAATGCTAAAAGGAGGGTGAGTGGAAAGGGGTGTAGAACATTTCACGGTCGCGGATTTCGCTGGAAGATGGGAAAAATATTTGATATTCACCGATTAATAAAAGCTTGAAATTTTAGGTTTCTTACCATTTGTTTTGTTTTAAACTATTCGTTCTGTACGCTTAGATACCGCATAATATATTTATTTTCGAGTGGAAACTATTAATATCCTTGTGCTTTAGGAGCTCAGTTTTAAAGGAAAGTAAAGATTCTACCTAAATGTAAATCAGTACCTAAATAAGTAGAATCAGTATACTGAAATAGTTTTATCAAAACTTCTTCGCTTAAATAATATTACACAATGTTTTTAAGGGACCATTTTAAACTATCTCCGAAACCCTTTCCTTAATTAAAAATTGCGCTTTGTAAAATACGTTTTACTTTAAAATATAAATGTTTTTCTTAATTTTAAAATCAAACAATTATAGCTAGTATAATTTTTGTTTTTATTTTTTGTTTATAAAATATTAGTTCAGTACTTTAAAAGACCGCATAATATATTTATATTCAAATGGAAACTATTAATACCCTCGTGTTTTAGGAGTTAAGTTTTAAAGGGAAGTAAGCTTTCTACCTAAATATAAATAGGTACTTAAATAACTAGAATCAGTAAATTAAAATAATTTTATTAAAACTTCTTCGCTTAAATAATATTACATTAAGTTTTTAAGGGGCCATTTTAAGGGGCCATCTACGAAACCCTTTCCTTACTAAAAAAAAATTTGCACTTTATAAAATACGTTTTAGTTCAAAAAATTAATGGTTTTCTTAATTTCAAAATCAAATAATTATAACTAGCTTAATAATTTGGTTTTTTGGTTTTTTGTTTTTAAACTATTGTTAAGTACGTTGAAATAATATATAATATATTTATTTAAGAATGGAAACTATTAATATCTTCGTGCTTTAGGAGCTCAGTTTTAAAGAGAAGTAAAGCTTCTACCTAAATGTAAATCAGTACCTAAATAAGTAGAATCAGTATACTGAAATACTTTTATCAAAACTTATCAGCTTAAATAATATTACATTAGGTTTTTAAGGGGCCATTTTAAACTACATTCGAAACCTTTTCTTTAATTAAAAAATTTTTACTATGTAAAACACGTTTTACTTTAAAATATAAATGTTTTTCTTAATTTTAAAGTCAAATAATTATAGCTAGCATTTTTTTTTGTTTTTAAACTATTCGTTCAGTACGTTGAAATACCGCATAATATATTTATTTTCGAATGGAAACTATTAATATCCTCCTGTTTTAGGAGTTCAGTTTTAAAGGGAAGTAAGCCTTTTACCTAAATGTAAATAGGTAACTAAAGAACTAAAATCAGTATACTAAAATAGTTTTATTAAAACTTCTTCGCTTAAATAATATTACATTAGGTTTTTAAGTGACCATTTTAAAATATCTCCGAAACCTTTTCCTCAATTAAAAAAATTGCATTTTGTAAAATACGTTTTACTTTAAAAAATTAATGGTTCTCTTAATTTCAAAATCAAATAATTATAGCTAGCGTAATATTTTATTTTTGCTTTTTTTTTTGTTTTTAAACTACTCGTTCAGTACGTTGAAATACCGCATAATATATTTATTTTCGAATAGAAACTATAAATATCCTCGTGATTTAAGAGATCAGTTTTATAAGGAAGTAAACCTTTTACTGAAATGGAAATCCGTACCTAAATAACTAGAATGAGTATACTAAAATAGTTTTATCAAAACTTCTTCACTTAAATAATGTTACATTAGGTTTTTAAGGGGCCATTTTAAACTATCTCTGAAACCCTTTCGTTAATTAAAAAAAATGCACTTTGTAAAATACATTTTATTTTAAAATATAAATCTTTTTCTTAATTTTAGAATCAAATAATTATAGCTAGCATAATTTTTTGTTTTTTTTGTTTTTAAACTATTCATTCAGTACATTGAAATACCTCATAATATATTTATTTTCAATGGAAATTATTAATATCATCGTATCTTAGGAGTTCAATTTTAGAGGGAAGTTAAGCTTCTCCTAAATGTAAATCAGTACCTAAACAACTAGAATCATTATACTGAAATAGTGTTATCAAAACTTCTTCGCTTAAATATTATTACATTATGTTTTTAAGGAGCCATTTTAAGCTTCTCCGAAACCTTTTCCTTTATTAAAGAAATTGAACTCTGTAAAACACGCTTTACTTTAAAATATAAATGTTTTTAATATTAAAATCTAATAATTGTGTCTAGGGTAATTTTTTTTTCTAATTTAACTTCATAATATATAGGAGAATATATATTTTATATAATTAAATATAATAATACTTTTAGTAGATATAGTTATGTTAACTATAGTTATAAGTTAATGATATACTTTGAAATAAACATCACCCAGTTTGGTCAAAATTTCGAAATTTTTAATTGCTAAACATCTCGGTGAAACATTTTCAATTTTCCTGTCCAACGTTTCATTACCGAAGTTTTATATTTTAAATTACTAGATTCTTTTATGAATATAATTTCAATTCATTTTTAACAAACAGAAATGTTAATTGAAGTTAGTTATTTCAATGTTTTTTTTTGTTTTGTTTTCTTTCTCTTTGATATTTGTAAAAAAATAATACTAAATCTTTATGATAAACACAAGTGCTAAATTTTATGCTGGTTGTACTTAAGGTTATAGAATAAAACTGCGCATATAAATAGCAGAAAACTACATAATTTTGAACGATATAAATTATGTCAACACATTTAGCATTTTTTATGTTCTAGAAATTAATGTAAAAAGTTCGAACACAGGAAAAGAATCAAAATCTAATAATTTAAGACATTCTTAAAGATACGTTAAGGCTTAAAAATTAATTTTATAGAAGGTGATTAATTTTTACATTTCAAGTTGAAAGTCAAAATTCAGATAGAATCTTTCACACAAATGCAAATATTTGCATTTATGATACAATTCCACACACACACACATACATATACATATATATATATATATATATATATATATATATATATATATATATATATATATATATATATATATATATATATATATATATATATATTATATAAGTAAATCAAATATATATATATTAAATAAAATAATGATATATATATTTATATTTTTATATATATAAACAAGATAGGTGGTATGCTAATATATATATATATATATATATATATATGTATATATGCACATATATATATATATAATATATATACATATATATTTATATATATATACTTTGTATATATATATGGTAGACACATATATATATATATATATATATATATATATATATATATAATCTTATTTCGTGTATAAACATCGCAAATATATATATATATATATTTATATATTCCTTTATCATGTATATATATATATTAAGTATATGCAACAATGTATAGTTAATACGTATAAATATACAAATATATATAAACATTTAATATATATCCTGAGATATATATATATATATAATATATATATGTATATTATATATATATATATATATAGAATTTATAATGTATTACCTTGGTTCTCTATATATATATATTTATATATATTGAAGTATATATATATATATAATAATATATATATATATATGCACTTCAAATATATATAGGTACACATATATTTTATATCATATATTTTACTACCATATATAAGTAGGAAATTATATTTACAGTTGCTTCGATTTTTAAGCGTTACCAATACTATTTTTTATAAAGTGTTTTAAAGGTTGCGTGTATTTAAGTATATAAAAATGTAAATAAATAAATAAAAAGAATCATGTTTTTTCTGATATTCATTTTCTAAAATATCTTATTTTTTAGTATTATTATGTGTTGAAAAAAACATCTACGATAAAGGGACCAAGAAACTTTCAGTCACTAGTTTTAAAATAATGAAATATTATCAATATTATTTTCAGGACCACTAAGATGATCATATTTAAGATTTTGAAAATTTACAAGAAAAGATTTTGAGAAAAATGAAAATACAAAACATACCTCCTACTTTCATATTTTACTGTATATTGAGAATTTACATAGAAACAAAACTTCGAATTTCTTTTACATTAAGTAGACTATTTACAAGATCATATTTCTTGAAATTTTTGGAAAGCCTTTTCTTCGGTTCACATATTTTACTCTATATTGAAACTTTACATAGAAACAAAATTTCGAATTTCTTTTACATTATGTATACTATCTACAAGACCATACTTCTGGAAATTTTTAGAAAGCCTTTTCATGGTATTACACACTCTGTTTCTCAACAATCGAATAGGAATTTTAAATAAGTACACTTAGTTTTATGATAATATATTAATATACAAAATCTAAAACTTTGTGCTACATTAAGAAAAATGAAATGCATGCTATACATTTGAATATTGCCCATTAATAAACATGTTACACATTTTTAATAAAACAATTAATGTATGTATTAAGTGTTAACTCCTTGCCTGTGACACCCAAACTCAGTTCGGGCATTGCAAATACTCCAATTTTGGAATGCCCGACTTGAGTTCGGGCAAGAGAAAACTGTATTTTAATTCCATCCAAATTAGTTCTTTCGATGCGTATCATTTAATTTGTCATTTTCCAATACATAGAGATACTTTCTGGGGAAAAGTATCAAGCCATTTGTTAGCTACTTCTCGGATACTGTAAACGATTTGTGAATTCAAAAGAATCTGAGGGACATGGAATTCATGAGAGTTGATATAGATAATAATATTATGGAATAGTTTATTATATGTATCCAAAAAATTATGTCTTTGATTTATTTTGCTGTAATTTGAGAAAATAAATTGCTGTAATCCATCAGCATCTCCCATATATATGAAAATATTGAAATTAGTGGTTATTTCGTTTAAAATTTTGCTTTTTTTCAGAAATAATCTATTTCTAATATTTTTATGATAATAACGAACACAATTAAAGAAAAAAACAATTCCATTTTTGGCACTTTTTTTCAAATATATTCCACAGGCAAGAGGTTAATTGTTCCATGTTAATAAGAAGGTAAAATAAAAATTATTCAAATGTTAAAACGAGAGTTTACTAGAAAAAAACATGTTTGATGGATATAAAATATGAATAAAAAATTATTGTGTTATAATATATGCGCATACCCTTTGTTTTGAACGAGAAAATCCTTTTTATCCTAGATCGAATTTTTTCATTTTGAAGTTATCTTGTCCCTTAAAGTAAAAATAGTAATAAATTTAATGCGAAAGTTAGTTTACACTTCTTACTAACAAAAACAGATAATTTATTGAAAACAAATAGCTAATATTAGGATACACTGTACGGTTTGCTTTTACTCAGTCTTCTTTTTCAGTCACTGAATTCCCCAGCTATGATCATTCAACTCTCTCAAGCTGCAATACAAAAGTGTCACTTCATTCTTTCCCTCTGTTCCTTACTTCCATACTAATGTTTTACATACAATAAAATAAAATGGTCATAAATATTATTTAGTTATTCATGTTTAATTCGGAAACAGTGTTACTTTTAAAAGACCATACTTTTGGAAATTTTTGGTTCACGGTAATACACATTCTGTTTCTCGACAATCAAATAGGAATTTTAAATAAGTACACTTAGTTTTATGATAATATATTAATATACAAAATCTAAAACTTTTAGAGCCGAACGATGGCCAAATGGTTAGTCTGCTGGCCTTCGGAATCGGAGTTCGTGGGTTCCAATCCCACTATGGCATGGATGTTCTTAGCCTTTCGGAATCGGCTTTAAGCAGTAGGTCCCGGTCTCATTACCCCTCGACTTGCAAAAAGTAAACCGTAGCACTAAAAACCAAACCAAACTAAAGCTTTAATATATATTAAGAAAAATGGAATGCATGCTATACATTTGAATATTGCCCATTAATAAAAAATGTGACACATTGCTTAATAAAACAATTATTGTATATATTAAGTGTTAACCTCTTGCCTAAGTTTCTAGCCATTTGTTCGCTACTTGTCGGATACTGTAAACGATTTGGGAAATTCAAAGGAATCTAAGAAACATGGAATTCATAAGACGAAATCATAATTTTTTAATTTTGATGTTATCTTTACTTGTACCCAATTTTACTGTTTCCCCATGTCCGGTTGCCTACCGTTGACAGATTTTATAGTTTGCTATGCAACCGATAGGTGGCACTGTTTTGGATATTGAAGTGACCGCTAGAGGGCTTTTGACATACAAAATGTATAAAAGTAACTACACCTGGAAGGGAGGGCGAGTTGGGAATTCTCTTGGTACCCAGTTGCCTATCATTCTCAGATTTTTTTTATTTTGCTATGAAACCGATAGGTGTCACTGTTTCGTGTTTTAGGTAGCCGTTAAAGTGCTTTTGACATAGATGTATAAAAGTATCAACACCTAATAGGGAGGGCGGGTTGGGTACTATTCTGGTGCCAGTTTGCTTGAGCTTTCTAGTTCCATTCTAGATTACATCATTGCACGGGCTGTACTTAGGATTTTCTATATTTCATTCATACATTCTCACATTAAAAGACAACTATTTAGACCGAAGGTTAATGCGAACGTTAGTTTGCATTTCTTACTAACAAATGCAAATAATTTATTCAAAACAGACAGCTAATAATAAGATAGACTGTAGGGTTTTCTTTTAAACATTCTTCTTTTTCAGTCACTGTGTTCTCCAGCTATGATCATGCAACTCCTTCAAGCTGCAATGCAAAAGTTTCAGTTCATTCTTTCCCTCTTTTCCTTACTTACGTACCATACTAATGTTACATACAATAGAATAAAATGGCCATAAATATTATCGAAAAGAATGTTCCTTTTAATTACAAAATTTTATCAAATTTTTAAGACAGATCTTTAAATATGAGTTATCCTCTGAAGGAAACTGTTAAAGGAAATTAAATGTCATGAAAATTACAAATTTTGTCTGAAATATATTGAAGCGTTTGATAATTAGTCAAAATAATAAAGGTGAGTTGTAAAGAATAAGATCAGTTTATACAATACACGTTCATTACAAAATTTCTTTGTTATCTTTATTAACCTTATTAGTTATAGCATGATGAATTATTCAACTAAAATATGTAAATGAAAAAAAAATTCCCGGCTATTTATTCTGATGAGACTAAGTCATTAAATAAACTATGATATTGATTTTTCTACTAGAGCAATAACTCCCTATTTTAAGTACAATCTATTTTAACTTTTATTCAAAAATTACGATGAAAAATGATTGTATGAAGATTTATTATTTTTGTATATATAAGCTATATTCTCCTAGCAAGTCAATATCGAATTTAAAACTTCTTGTCAAACCTTTAATGGCCTGAGAAATTAGGCCTTCATATTTTACACCAAACGCGCATAATTTTTATCTTCATACCTCTTCTCTGAATATACTGCATGTATACTTTGTGTTTATTCAAAATATTATACTCCATTTGGATGCAGCCCATTATCTTTTTGCACTTTTGGGAAACAACGGATTTCAGACTTACTCTATAGACAATTATTTTTCGTGATTTTAAGTTATGTTTTGTAAATACTTTCAATAGTATTTGTATACATTTAGCTAAACTACTATGACCATTAAATTTTGATTAATCTCACGTATTCGAATTGAATTTTATTTCAGCATCCCTGCTCATGTTTTATACGATATTTGCTAAGTTTTATTTCTTGTTGCAGGATATTATGTACACTGCCGTTTGCCATGTTTCCTAAAAATACAATACTCTTATATAATTTACTGCATATAATAAACAAAACAATAAAATATGAAATTGTATGTAGGAAAGCTGTAATTTCTCCCCAATTTTACATGCCATTCGCTAAACAAAAATGAGCACAGATTGTTAGAAGTTGTCTCCTAATCATAGCCTAGAAATTTTTATCCAAACATGCGTTTTTACAGGGCTACAAAAATCATATTCGTTTTTCTTCAATTCCAGAGTACGTCCTGTGGGGTTTTGGCGAAAAAAACCTCTCAAATACATAACGTTTACAATGCTATTTGCATGGCTAAAGTTTCAGCATATTTCCTTCTGAATTTATATGCATGTTCAATAGAAGGACTAAAATCACAAGTAACTGATCATTTTTGGCCATAGTGCATATATACCAATAAACATAAGCTTAGATCGAGATATATTTTAAGAAGAAAAATAGATAACTATATATATATATATATATATATATATATATATATATATATATATATGTGTGTGTGTGTGTGTGTGTGTATACATATATATATATATATATATATATATATATATATATATATATATATATATATGCGTGTGTGTGTGTGTGTACTGTCTATCAATAAGTATTTGAACACCTGTGATAGAAAAGAAAAACTAACTTTATTCAAAATTCAATAGTTGGTAGAGACTCCACGAGAGGCAATTACAGTGTGAACTTACAGGGGCATACTTTCCACAAGTCTTTGTATTACAGCTAGTGGCATTGTCTTCTACTAGCTGTAATACAAATTGGAGTAGACATACAAGTTCCTTCATCGATTTTGGACGGGTAGTGCAGCACTTGATTCGGCGATCCAACTCAACCCAGAGGTTTTCGATAGGGTTCAGGTCGGGGGTGTGGGCAGGTCAGTCCATTCGATGAACTCCATTGGAACCATACCAAGCCTTGTTTAACCTCAAAACATGACAACTGACATTGTCGTCCTGAAAGTAACAGGGGTCCAATCCGTAAAACTGCCACAAATTAAGAAGCACATTGTCATCCAAAACAGGGCAGTAGTCAGCGGCGTTGAGCTTACCATGAATGGGGGACCAAAGGTCTCAGTCCATACCAGGAGATACACATCCAGACCATAATTAAACCTCCACTGAACTCGACTGTTGACATAATGTATTCTGGTAGGAGACGTTCTCCAGGCAGACACCAGACCCAGACGGTACCATCCGAGCGATAAAGGGTGAACCTTGATTCGTCCCTCCAAAGAACCCGTTTCCACTGATCTACGGTCCAATTTCGATGTGCTTTGCAACACATTAACCGATCAGCGCGGTTGGACATTTTGATCAAAGGCTTATGAGCAGCAGCAAGACCATGAAAACCAATCAGATGTGCTTCCTTATGGATGGTATTTATTGAAACAATACTCACGGATGTCTTTTGAAACTCCTCGTGGGTGAGGGCCATCGGTTGGGTGCGGTTCTTCCGAATTTCTCTGTGCAGAATTCATCGGTGTCTAAGAGTTTCATTGGCCTTCCGACTCGGGGCACATTCCGGCAATCACCGATCACCTTCCACTTCTTAATCACATAGGCCACTGCTAGATATGTCCCTTTAGGATCGCCCACATTTGTGATACCCGATAATTATACCTTTCACAAAATCAGAGGGTTCCGAACTGCGCGGCATCCTGCTTGCGACTAATGCCGATGCTGTTTCCTACCCGATGTATACCGGCGGAGGCCGTGACGAACCTCAGGACCACGGAAATCGTCATTTCCATAGGTGTCCAAATACTTTTTGGTAGACAGTGTGTATATATATATATATATATATATATATATATATATATATATATATATATATATATATATATATATATATATATATATATATGTATATATATATATATATATATATATATATATATATATATATTTATATATATATATATATATATATATATATATGCATATATAAATATGTATATGTATGTACGTATATATATATATACTTGTATATATATATATATTTATTTATGTATATATATATATATATATATATATATATATATATATATATATTTATATATTTATGTATATATATATATATATATATATATATATATATATATATATATATATATAGATATATATGCATATATATGTATATATATATATACATATACATATAAATATATATACAAGTATATAACCTTACATATATTTCAGTAGCATAAGAATATCTTTTAAAGCGAAGGAACACAAAATAGCGGTAATGACATTTTTTACGACATGAAAAGTATTTTAAAATATAATCTTCTTTACCTAAAATTTTCTAAAAGGAAAGTAACATGTATTTCAAAATATAATTTCCTGTACATCTTTCTTGCTGTATAATTCTTCTGAACTCGAAATTATGTGTCCTAAAATAAACTTTTTCAACTAGTTTAGCACATGAAAATTTTCTTTTAAAAAAACCTTCTGTATTTTTACAACCACGCTCATATTTTCAAAGTAAGATGTGTTTCATACAACATTTTAGACATTTTGAGTTCTTTTAGGATTATTTCGTAATTCAGCCTTATAATAATGATTTCATTTGTATTTGTAAAATGTTTCTTTTGAAATAGGTCACTGAGCAAGAAAAATTGGCAATAACGTACAAGAATAATAATAGTATATTTTATTTTAATTTATATTTGCTACTATTTAAATTCTATTTCGTATGTTTTGTATTTAAGGAGAGTAGGGATAATATATATGTAGGTTGTTATTTTTCAATTACACGAATAAATTTTTCTTACCATATTCCTCAAGCCAATATTTTCTGTCCTTCCGCCAACATTTAGAGTGTACTATAGTATATTTTTCATTCTTACAGCATAATATTTTCTCCTCTTAGCGTGATTAGATGTAATTGTCAAACATCTTACTTTTTAATCGTTTCACTTTTAATCTTTTACTTTTTTAATCGTTTTTAATCGTTTTGGAACAAATTGTTTTGATGCGCTTCATTATATTTTATGACTTTTTATCATAAGTATTACACGTGATCTATGGTTTTCGAAAAGTAATTTCGTTTGTTTAAGTACCTGTGACTTAATTTGTGTTGTCTAATTACGTTTTGAACAAATTAAAACAAAGTATCATAATCACAAAGAATTTCAAAACGCAAATGTCAAAGGAAATACTCATGTTTCTCAGGTATGCCTGAATTAAAGTATCACAAGTTTCAGTAATAAAAGTGTACGTAAAAATAATGATATATGTTAAAACGTTAAATAACCTTTTTATCCATTACAGAACTTGTTTGGACTAGTTCTTATTTGACGTCTGTACATTATTATAACATTTATCTATAGTCCTGAATTTTTGATTGCAAAGTCAACTCTATATAACGAAAAGTTACCATATAACTCAAATACGCCTAGCAGTAAAATGTAGCCATTTTCTTTGTAGAACTATTATAACGAAATACTCATGTAAAGTATGCCTGAATTAAAGGATCAAAAGTTTCAGTATTAAAAGTGTACGTAAGCACAAGGACAATTTCCTTTTAAAACTTAAAATATCCTTTTTATCCATTACATAACTTGTTTGGACTAGTTCTTATTTGACGTCTGTACATATGAATCTTATATAAATGAAAACTATTAACCTCAGAACGTG
>CM063508.1:112604801-112644801 GCA_032207245.1 Pardosa pseudoannulata | reverse complement strand
ACTGGAAATAGAAGACAGAAAATGAGTTAAAATTCACTTTTAATTGTTATATTAGAGGAAAAAAAGTTTCTGTGAAAATATATTTTGTGTAATATTTTATAATCTGACATAGATACTAAACCTTCAGTTGACAAATTGTAGAGGAGACATGCAGTGTATGAAATTTGGATATCTCCTTTACAACATTCTATAAAATTACTTTTTTATTGTACATGCTTTGTTTTGTTCTTTTAAAAGTAAAAAGACACGTTAATCGAAATCAGAGTTTCATTTAATATTAATTTCCATATAGAATCTCGCGACTCTGGATATTTTATACACAATCTCAATGTGAAAAAATGAACCTTCCTATTTCATAAACAGACTTGATTGACATGAAATCAAATTTTTTTCTCTCTCCCACTCGAGTTTTTTCTATTACCAAGCGTCTCCTTTTAACAGAAAAACATTGGAGATAAGAAACGTGTATTAAAAGTGTACGTAAGCACAAGGACACTTTCCTTTTAAAACTTTAAATATACATTTTAACCATTACAGAAATTGTTTAGATTAGTTCTTATTTGACGTCTGTACATATGAATCTTACATAAATGAAAACTATTAACCGCAGAAAGTCGGAAAATTTTTAATTGGAACTGTAATAATATCTAGTCGTTGATTTATGATTACTATAACATTTATCTATAGTCCTGCTTTTTTTATTGCAAAGTGAAATTTATGTAAAAAAGTTACCATATAACATGTAGGTATAACTAAAACGGTATAACTCAAATACGTCTACTAGTAAAATGTAGCCATTTTCTACTTAGAACAATTATAATGTCTAGTTGTGCTCCCTTTTTCATTACAATCTGTCCTCCATAATAATTTTTAAATATAATTAATTTCCTTTATTTAAATGTTTTTTAAAAAGAAATATTTTGCATAGTATTTACTATTTTATATGCTTTTAATCACACTACAACCGAACAATGACAGTTTGGTTAGAGCACTAACCTTCTGTACCATGGCTATTCTTCTTGCTTTTTGTCATTGGATTCAAGCAGTAGGTCAGGGTCCCATTAGTCCTCTTGTAGATCATAGTGCTCCAAACTCAACCAAAATCAAATTAATCAAACTACATAGCGACACTTATTCATTAACTTTTCTTTAAATGTATTCATTCACCTATACTTACATCTGAATATTCCAAACATATGATATTTCCATAATGTAAAGTCTGGGTGTAGAGTAGTTATTTTATATTTCAGATTACAAGAGGTGACCTTTATGGATCTCGATGCAACTGTAGTAATAACAGATTAAGTGCCGTAATTCAGAGAAATAAAACTTTCATAATTACCAAAAAAAACAGTCTTTAACTACAGTACAATGACCTCAAAATGTCAACAAACTATAATTTGAAGCTATCTAAGTTTTGTCATAAATTAACTTTTTTTTCCCTTTAAAATTGCGAGAAAGAATGCTTTCGCAATTTTTCGGCCACTGACATTGTAAAACGCAATCTCAGAAGTGTGAAACTTATGTCATGAAATCAAATTTTTTTTCTCTCTCCTATTCGAGTTTTTTTTTATTACCAAGCATCTCCATTTAACAAAAAACCATTGGAGATAAGAAACGTGTATTAAAAGTGTCAGTATTAAAAGTGTACGTAAGCACAAGGACACTTTCCTTTTAAAACTTTAAATATACATTTTAACCATTACAGAACTTGTTTAGAATAGTTCTTATTTGACGTCCGTACATATGAATCTTACATAAATGAAATGGATTAACCTCAGAAAGTCGAAAGTTTTTAATTGGAACTGTAATAATATCTAGTCGTTGATTTATGATTACTATAACATTTATCTATTGGCCTGCTTTTTTGATTACAAAGTGAACTCTATGTAAAAAAGTTACCATATAACATATAGGTATAACTAAAAATGTATAACTCAAATACGTCTACTAGTAAAATGAAGCCATTTTCTACTTAGAACAATTATAATGTCTAGTTGTGCTCCCCTTTTCATTACAATCTGCCCTCCATAATAATTTTTAAAAATAATTAATTTCCTTTATTTCCATGTTTTTGAAAAAGAAATTTTTTGCACAATATTTACTATTTTATATGCTTTTAATCACATTAGAGCCGAACAATGACAGAATGGTTAGAGCACTAACCTTCGGTACCATAGCTGTTTTTAGCCTTTTAGAATTGGATTCAAGCAGTAGGTCCCGGTATCATTAGTCCTCTTGTAGAAAAGGTAGACCGTAGTGCTCAAACCCAACCAAAATCAAATTAATCAAACTACATAGGGACACTTATTCATTAACTTTTCTTTAAATGTATTCATTCACCTATACTTACATCTGAATATTCCAAACATATGATATTTCCATAATGTAAAGTCTGGGTGTAGAGTAGTTATTTTATATTTCAGATTACAAGAGGTGACCTTTATGGATCTCGATGCAACTGTAGTAATAACAGATTAAGTGCCGTAATTCAGAGAAATAAAACTTTCATAATTACCAAAAAAAACAGTCTTTAACTACAGCACAATGACCTCAAAATATCAACAAACTATAATTCGAAACTATCTAAGTTTTGTCATAAATTAACTTTTTTTTTTCCTTTAAAATTGCTGGAAACAATTCTTTCGCAATTTTCGGCCACTGACATTGTAAAACGCAATCTCAGAAGTGTGAAACTTATGACATGAAATCAAATTTTCATCTCTCTCTCATTCGAGTTCTCCCATTCCACACCAAGTGTCTCCTTTTAACAGAAAAACATTGGAGATAAGAAACGTGTATTAAAAGTGTCAGTATTAAAAGTGTAAGTAAGCACAGGGACACTTTCCTTTTAAAACTTTATACATTTTAACCATTACAGAACTTGTTTATACTAGTTCTTATTTGACGTCCGTACATATGAATCTTATATAAATGAAAACTTTTAACCTCAGAAAGTAGAAAAATTTTAATTGGAACTGTAATAATATCTAGTCGTTGATTTATGGTTACTCTAACATTTATCTATAGTCCTGTTTTTTTTATTGCAAAGTGAACTTTATGTAAAAAGGTTACCATATAACATATAGGTATAACTAAAACGGTATAACTGAAATACGTCTACTAGTAAAATGTAGCCATTTTCTACTTAGAACAATTATAATGTCTAGTTGTGCTCCCCTTTTCATTACAATCTGCCCTCCATAATAATTTTTAAATATAATTAATTTCTTTTATTTCCATGTTTTTGAAAAAGAAATATTTTGCACGGTATTTACTATTTTACATGCTTTTAATCACACTACAGCCGAACAATGACAGTTTGGTTAGAGCACTAACCTTCTGTACCATGGCTTTTCTTAGCCTTTTGGCATTGGATTCAAGCAGTAGGTCAGGGTCCCATTAGTCCTCTTGTAGACCATAGTGCTCCAAACTCAACCAAAATCAAATTAATCAAACTACATAGGGACATTAACTTTTCTTTAAATGTATTCATTGACCTATACTTACATCTGAATATTCCAAACATATATTTCCATAATGCAAAGTCTGGGAGTAGAGCAGTTATTTTATATTACAGATTAGAAGATGTGACCTTTATGGATCTCGATGCAACTGTAGTAATAACAGATTAAGTGCCGTAATTCGAAGAAATAAAACTTTCATAATTACCAAAAAAATCATCTTTAACTACAGTACAATGACCTCAAAATGTCAACAAACTATAATACGAAGCTATCTAAGTTTTGTCATAAATTAACTTTTTTTTTCCCTTTAAAATTGCTGGAAACGATGCTTTCGCAATTTTCGGCCACTGACATTGTAAAACGCAATCTCAGAAGTGTGAAACTTATGACATGAAATCAAATTTTTTTTCACTCTCCCATTCGAGTTTTTTCTATTACCAAGCGTCTCCTTTTAACAGAAAAACATTGGAGATAAGAAACGTGACATTTTAAGAGATTAATTAAAGAAGCGGAGACAATTCCCAGTGCTAATATTAAAATTGAAGAATTGCGTGGTTAGGTTCGCAAATTTGTTTTCTCTCTATTTGAAAGTCTGATGCATTGGATCCTTTACTTATTTTCCAATTTAAAAAGAAGGCGACTTTTTACTGTAATAACTTTGTTTAAAATATTGTTCCTTGCGTGGGCAAGATCTTCCAAATTGCTTTGCATCTTATATGTACTTCCTTAATTAAGTCTTCTGTTCATAATAGCGAAAACAGCTTACTGCTTTTATAAATTTTGTGTATGTTTCACTAATATATGGGAAAGAAATATGCACTTTTTATTAAAATAATTTCGAATATATACATAGTTCTTTCTCTCCAAAATGACTTTCGTTTGAAAAATTATTATGTTATATATTAAGTTAAGTACATTATAGTTAATGAGATGGATTTTTCCCTAACTTTTTAGAAACATGTCTTACACAATATCACTGAACTGTGAATTAATTTCTTAATTATGCATTTTTATATATGTTCTAACATTCATTTCAGGAATATATAAAATTTGTGCATTACACTAACGATCGCCAAATTTCAGAGGGTTCCAGGAAATAATATATCTATTTGAAATATATATATATATATATATATATATATATATATATATATATATATATATATATATATATATATATGTATATATATATATATATATATATATATATATATATATATATATATATATATGTATATATATATATATATATATATATATATATATATATATATATATATATATATATATATATATGTATATATATATATATATATATATATATATATATATATGTATATATATATATATATATATAAATATATATATATATATGTATATATATATGTATATATATATATATATATATATATATATATATATATATATATATATATATATATATATATATATATATATATATATATATATATATATATATAAAACTCTGTCCAGAATGACTTCAAATTCGATATCTGAATGCACTGGAAAAAGAAGAAAGAAAATGAGTTAAAATTCAATTTTAATTGTTATACTAGAGGATAAAACAAAATAATTTTTTGTTTGTGATAGAATTTTTATAATATTTTATAATCTGACATAGATGCTATACAGTTGCTAATAGTTGAGAAAGTGTAGAGGGGAGATGTAGTGGATGAAACTTGAATCTCTCATTTTCAACATTCTATAAAATTACTTTTTTATTGTAAATTCTTTGTTTTGTTCTTTTTTTATATTATTTTGCAATTTTTACCATTCTATTCTTAATAAAAAGACACTTTAATCGAAATCCGAGTTTTTTTTAATATTACATTCCATATAGGATCTCGAGACTCTGGATATTTTATAAACAAACTAAAAAAAATGAACCTTCCTATTTCATAAATAGACTTGATCTTTTATGAAAACAAGAAGGTTACGAATGTTTAATTGGGATGATACTATGATTATTTGTACTTAGGAAATATTCAATACTGACATAAATAATATAGAATAACACATTAATTAATATTATTAAATAATTAACATAAAACTTAATAAAGGAAACAAAATTTTAAAAAAACGTATTTCTAAAACTTAAAATTTTTTAGAAGATATCTTAGTAGATAATGCATTTTATAATAAAATATGTCATTGACAAATTATCATAAAACATCTCTATTAAAAATTATTTTAATTCAATTTCATTCTAACATGAATTTCTGTAAAATGTTTTCTTTAAAATTATGGCTACTTAAAGTTTAAGACCGGATTCTTTCCGGATTCAAACTTTAGACATATTTTCACTAACACTTTTTTTTTTAAGATTAAAGCTCTAAATGTTTTATGACAAAGTTGACCTAAAATAAACGATAGACATTCATCACAGAGATTAAAGTCTGAAAGAAAAACATTAAAATAAATATCTCAATTAAAGTAAATAAAGGCTTCAATTAGATGTTTGAACAAAAAGAAACTTGTAATATTTTTGAAAATGCTTTAATTTCTGTTCTTTTAACTTATTTAACAAGCTCAAAGTAAATAAAACGTACTAGACATATAAAAGGTTTGTTTAATATTTGTTCGTAACTCGCTAAATTTTATGAGCGGAAGATCTTTGGATAGTTATCATATGAAGAATTATGTTTATTAAATTTAATACTGCAATTAAAATTAACAAATTTAATGAATATAATATGCTATTTGTATTAGACATCCGGCTTTGTTAAGGTTTCTTAATAAGTATTCATGAAATGCAGCAAAGGTTAAATGTAATAAAGTGAAAAATCTAATCTGTGATAATTTTCTTGTGTAATATATCCCATGTATTGTTTGAAATTAACTAATACGTATGCTATTTTAATAATAAAGGATTATTCTCTAAATAAATTTTACTTTGACTTATTATTGCCCTAGTACACAACATCTATGTACAAACGTTATTTGACTACATAAAAGCAAAAAATCGTTATATACCTGTATTAGAAAGCATTAATTTAAAAAAAAATCTGCATATACATATTATAATTTGCCTCAAATATTTTGGAATTATGTAGAATAATTCCAATATTATTTGGAATAATTTGGAATCAAATATCTCAACATGATACGAATTAGAAAATACTTAAAAATAGTATCATGAATTGCTTTGAATAACCAAAAGAATTCGTATCTTTTCAATTGTTTTTTGTTTCAGATTTCTTATTTTCATTCATGATTTTTCGGACTATAATGAATAATGGTTTCACAGCGATAGTTTGTATTTAACTAACTAATTACAAAAGTCGATACAGTCTAACTCTAAAAATAGCTTTAAAAGGATTAAAATATGGAATTGATTCAGATAAAATATAACGTCACTGAAAACGAAGTATAATGATATAACCATTCATGTTTTAGTGCAGAATAAAATAATCTGGAATAAGTTTAAAATGATTATAAGTTCAAATTATATTATTAAGAAATAATGTATTTTAAACTGTTAAACTGTTACCGACATAAACAACTTAAGATCAATTGGTGGATTCTTATAAGGGATTCATATTGATAAAATTATATTTAAATAATAAAGATAAAGTAATAAAGTTTTTCTATTTTTAGCTAAATTATCACGCCATAAGTTATCATAGGGTTTATTACATGAGGTTTGGATTGAAAATAACGTTTAAAATAATTAAAAATATATTTTAATTTTACATTACGAAACTGCTTGTAGATTTACATTTATAAAACGGTTCCCGAAAAGAAATCAAAATGTGATTTAGGAATTTTTTAATGATCTACATGCTCAAAACCAAGCTTGGTGGGGATTATTTAAAATTGTGTATTTGCTTTGGTTATAAAGTTATTTCATTCGTTACTGCTTTTTGATCTTATAGAGTATACTTTATGAACTATGAACTGTGAATTAGTGCACTGTGATCTCAATGTGATAGCTATTAACTTAGGTCTTAATGATAAGTGAACAAAATAACTTTGCTCTATATTTGAGTGTAATAGCCCCGAGACACTGCTCTTACAAACACAAGCAACGACTATTTACCTTGAATATAAAACGTTTCACTCGTACCTCTGGTGAAACATAACATCAACATTCAATATAAAACTTAGACTTATAGAAGTATTGTTAAGATATTTAACAACAAAAATTTGCTCTACTAATACATATAACTAAATGTGCTACACCTAACTACCAGAAGTTAAAGGCAAAGTGTTAACACTTTGGCAGACAGCGGTTTCACAGCGAAACCTCTTGTTAAACATTTTTTTCTCTAATTTTTAAAAAAATATAGATTTTTTTCGACTTTTTTATGTTTTTGACATTTAAAATGTACAATAGATGATAGTACTACATTTATTTATTCTTTTTTTCTGCATTTAATCTATTTTTCTTTTTGTATTTATACTTACTGTATACTTATTTTTAAGAACACTTATTTATTGTTCTTCCTATATAATTAAAACTTTAAAAAGTATTGTCTTTACCTGTAGAAGGGGATGGGTTTGTTAGTTAACCCCCCTCAATTTTTCTATGGTATCCTCTAAGGCACCTCTAAGATTGTAAAAAGAAATTTTAAACATTTTGCCTTTATAAGGTTCATAGATAATATTTGTAAACTAATTTTATTAAATTCCAAAGAATTTATGTAGGTGACCTTTAAATGGTTAATGAAGGGGTTGTTGCATCTTCCAGATACACCATCTTTTGCACAGCAAACAGTATGAGTCCTACCTTGATATTAATGATGCGCATGACTGACATCATCGTTTTCGAAATGGTAGGAAACAGTTACTAGGTAAACATCGTGCTAAATATTATGAAACAACTAGTTGAAAAACTTGAATGCAACGTTTCTGTAAAAATAGACTTCATACATTTACAAACACTTATGATTTGTTACTAATTGTGGCTCTAGCAGGAACTATTCACACAGGTCATTTCTTCAGTGTAACAGTAATCCAAAAGGGAAAAGATTTTAGGTTAATACACTTCTAGTGAATTGTTTAAAAAAATATTTCGGATGTTCCACACAAATATAGATTTATTATGAAGGAAATATATCATCTCAATCACAGACTAATGTGTTCCCATAGAGAGTGTGAGAGTGCAGCTATGTTTGACATAAGGTTTGCGAAACTGATTTGCTCGCCGCACTCACACGTTGTGGGTTGAATGCCCAAGATTTTTTTTCGCGACTCCAGGAAGCGTGTGGTGTGGGAAGTGAAAATAATTGCACTTAACCTTCACCAAGTTTTGGAGAATTGTGATTGGTCTCCAGGAGGCGATTCAGGACCATCCTTGGAGTCCTGGTCTTTCTGGGCAGCGCCGGGAAAAGACGCATTGTAAAAAGGACAATGGAACATCGAACACATCAGCACAAGATAATGGAAAAAGTATAGGGTTACCTGAGTAGAAAGAAGGAAGGAAAAGAATGCAGCGTTCTCTTGGACATTGACAATTTTTTTCAGGCGTATCACGTGTAGTGCTTCTTTTAATTTTAATTTTTTAAAAATATTTTTTAGCATATTTTCTTGTCTTTTGTTCAATATCTGAATGTTGTAATATAGATCAGTGATATTATACTATAATTAAAGACGATATAAAGCAACTTTTGGTTATAAATGACTTTGAAAGAACAACAGCAATGTACTACACCACAGCAGAGGTAAAGTGTAATTACTTAAAAACCTAATATAGGATTCAGAGAACATAAACTTTAAAGAACTAATATACTTTTCAACGTAAATATGCACTGTTAAACAGAAGAATTATAACTTCATTAAATTTATTATCAAGCCTGCATAAAATTCTGAATTAATACTCATAACTGTCTCTACTGTACAGTAACTAATGTACAGTCTCTGCTGTACTGCAGTAACTGATTTTTTTAAAAACATTTTCATATTTTTGATATCTAAAACTTATGCACTCCCAAATCAGAGAAATGAGCTTCGAGGTAAGCGTAAGTAATTTTACCGCTAAGTGTAAAAAATATTATTCAGTTGGGAATGAAAAATAATACTTTACAAAAGCATTCTAAAGTACGTACATTACAACCAAAACTGTTGCTGATATTCACTGAAATAAGTCTTTAATGATATATTTAAACAGTTTTATTATCCTTTTATTTTTACTAATACAAAAAAGGCTATAAATGGTTAAACCGCAGTAAAATTTCAGCATTCTTAACGTCTTCTAGAAGAAATATAATTCGAAACAAAGGAGAATTGTTAAGAGAAATCTCGTCTCTGTGTAGCCTCGAGCTAAAATAAAGTTAAACACTTAACTTGAATATCTCTCCTAAAAATGAGTCTCGCTTTTATCCTTATACTTTTAGATATACTAATAATCATTTATCTACAAATCTTTTATAAAATATATTGAAATATATCATTTTAAATATTTAGCGATACAAATATTCGATTTACAATAAAAATAAAAAAATGGCTTTTTGTCCTTTTGAAAATCTGAACCTAGCAATTCAGATCTAAATAAAGATCTCAATTAATAATCTTTTTATAATATAGCAATTTTCAATATTAATTGTATGTTAACATCAGTTGTTATACATATAAATTACTAGTCGAAAATATACCGTGCAAAGAATTTGACAATTTGACGAAATTAATATTCGATAGATGCCAGAGTGTAAATCGATTATTTTTAGGCATTATTTCCATATTCAGTATATGGACAGATATGAATTTCAAACTGATACTGTATTTATAAGTTTAAGTTCAAATTATAGTCAATTATTCTTGAGATATTTATCTACTAAAGATATCTTGAAATCATAATCAAACTATACATCTTGATCAGGATTTCAAAGTAAGTTTATTTAAAAAAACTTCTCTGTAACGCATAAAAATTAATCTTATTACGGTTATTCCTTTTAGCTTATTTTCACAAACTTCTTATAGACATTTAATAAATTAGTTAAGGTATTCGGAAGGAAATTAATTTTTTTAAACTATTTGGCCCTTAAAATTATATTTTTAAACTCAACACTCATTCCAATCTTTCGTTCATAAAATCTAAAATATTTGTTCCTTGGTTATGCTTCTTTTAATAATGTGAATTTTTAATTCAGTTATGATTATATGGATGTGTGTAATATATCGAAACTAGTATACTTTAAAGATATATCTAACATTCTCCTTTTCTCTTTCTTATTCTTTAGTACCTAATTTCCCAGACATGAAATGTCAGATTTGAAGGAGTGTTCGCCGACTTAAATTCTTTTTAACCGTCACTGAAAGCTAAAACTAGAACAAATCCTTATGTTCTGTCCACATTGCACAGCAATTTTTTAGCAGTCGCAGGTTAATACTTACACTCTTTCAATACCTAAATTGCAGCTTATGATTATTTCGCAGGTAACCTGTGACACACGGATACGTCTGTCCATGTCCACTACCCGAAAGTAAGTCCCACAAAAATAATCTCCAGTGTAGTCTTTACAGCTTTCCTTACCGAGAATGGCCCATCTTATCCGGTTCCACCTCTCCAAATCGGGTAATCCTAGTTGTGTTTACGGACACGTCTGACCGTAACGAATTTGTCTGTACCCTCACAAGAGATTGTTATTTCAAGCCCTCCCCATACTAGGCCTTGAGGTCGCCAGGGCTGATCAGCTAAAATGTAACAAAACCCTCTTAACTAATCTATGTAAACTCATCAGATTTTTGATGGAAAATTCGGAGAATCTACAATTTATGTGACACATCTGAGTCCGAATATAAAACTTCCACTGTGCCGCACTATACATAATTTCCCTGTAAATATCTTATGCAGTTTCCTTTTATTTAATATATTTCTGTGTATTGTATTTGTAATTGTATATAATATATATATACAATACATATATATATATATATATATATATATATATATATATATATATATATATATATATATATATATATATATATATATATATATATATATATATATATATATATATATATATATATATATATATATATATATATATATATATATATATATATATATAATATATATATATATATATATATATATATATATATATATATATATATATATATATATATATATATAATATATATATATATATATATATATATATATATATATATATATATATATATATATATATATATATATATATATATATATATATATAATATATATATATATATATATATATATATATATATATATATATATATATATATATATATATATATATATATATATATATATATATATATATATATATAATATATATATATATATATATATATATATATATATATATATATATATATATATATATATATATATATATATATATATATAGTTGTATTTATATTGTATTGTACATTATGAACTGCTGTGAATTATACACCCAAAACATCTTAAACCTTTATTTTAATATAGATGGTGCTCGTCAGAGCAGCCAATCAGCGTTCACTCTAGACTCTGAAAAATACGCAGCGTAGTGTGTTGATACCTTGGGAAAACATTCATATTACTCGCTGTATCATACGACTGTTAAATCAATATTCGATTTTTCAGAAAAAAGTATATGTAAAAGGAATTCATTTCTGAACATTTTTAAAACAATCCACTTATTGAAATTGAGATATATTGAGACCAATATTGAGAGGGGTTGTGAATAAAAACATGTCAGCTATTTATTGTAAACAAATTTAAACTTACAAAACTTAAACTTGAATTTTCTCAAAAGTTTTAATTATTTTATCATGAAATTTTTACAGATCTATTCATAATTTTAAAGGTTAAACACAACATAATATCATCAAATTGAACCTAAATTTTCTTGTATTTTTCACAAAATAGAAATTCAATCATAAATTTCCAATTTTCCCGGAAAAAAATTCACTTTTATCAAATATTTTTTAAAACTATATGTGTATTTTGAATATATACAAATTTAAGTTTTAAGTTATTTTGATATATTGTAATATGATTTAAAACAATAAGTCTGTCTTAAACTGAAATGCATTTTTAGTAATGCGCGTTAATCTTGATATCATTTTTGATAACAACAAAGTGTCTCTTACTTAAAACTTTGAAACACAAATATTTTTCTTGTATCGAAAATGAAAGAAATATGTATGTATATGTATGTAAAGAAAGTTATTTGTTCTAACTATGTTAAAAAATTATTTTTCTAAAATTCGTAGTTTTTATAGTATGAAAAGTCGGAAATGATATATTTTTTTTTACAATTTTTCAATTTTAAGAGACGTATTACCCCTTAAATTTTAACAACGTTGGTCTTAACACAGCCACAATTGCACTACGATTATAACATTCAACTGTCCTGTAAGCTTAGTAATCCAAATGATAGCGGCAAACTTTCTTGTGTAATCGGCGAAATAATCATTTCCTTGCACACACTAACACACACACAATATATATATATATATATATATATATATATATATATATATATGCATACATGTATATAAACATACATATAGATATATTTATATGCATATATGTATATACATATATAAATACATACATATATATATATATATATATATAGTTATATACATATATATATATATATATATATATATATATATATATATGTATATATATATATATATATATATATATATATATATATATATATATATATATATATATATATATATATATATATATATATATACATATATATTAAATTTCTTTACCTTACTTCTTTTGAGTGGATATTATGAGATAGATTTTCAGTTTGAAAATTCCATCCATAAGTATTGTACTAATAATTATATCACATAGTTCATTTCAAAATAAATGTGGTGAACTATAATCAGTTAATAAACTATGTTAAACTTAAAGTGCTATATGTAGTACCTTATCACAGGAAATCGTGGAAATTCTTCAGATATGTAGAATTAACAGTACAAAACTTAATAATAGATCAGTTAAAGTTTTAATTTTATTTTATAGGTTATATTTTTAATAATTATAAAACATTTATGAATGTTTCAATATTTTACAAAGGAAAAGCCAATAAAAGAGATTTATAAAATTTTGTTCTTCGAATAGCCATTTTTATTCCATGGGAATGTATATATTAAAAGGAGAACGAATGCTCAACATTGAGTTTATGAGTTATAAATAATTTAATTTTTGTTTTGGACGAAAACCTTTAAGCATCATATGTATATATTATATATATATATATATATATATATATATATATATATATATATATATATATATATATATATATATATATATATATATATATATATATTATATATATATATATATATATATATATATATATATATATATATGCATATGTATTTTACCTATTTTACACCTAATTTACAACATATAATTAAATTTATTAGTCAGTCTACTAACGTATTAGAGCAACAAACTCATATGCAAGGAATATAGAGATTCATAAAATATTTTTCGTTCCTGTCATAAAATAAGCGTGCGAGAGAATCAATTTTTATATTGATATAGTATAATGACTCTTTTGTAAAAGTGTATGAATTACAACTATTGTATTCATTTGAACATGTAGGATCCAAAACTACTGCTTTATGGCATCAGTTTCAATTTCGGTTGTTGTAATAATTTATGTGATGTTTCTATACAAATTTAAGTGTTCCACGTTGTGTATACCATATGTTGAACTATTTATCTTCAAATCTAATTTGTCCGTTCAAAGATACAAAAAAAATTACATTTCTCTTCTGAGAAAGAAATTAATTCGATTATTCATTTCATCATTTTAGATAGCATTAATAAAAGGGCATTTTTGTATTTTAGCGGAAACTTAATTACAGTTAATTCCAGTTCATCGGGAAAATAGTATTTAATTTTCAGCAATTAATCACCTAAAATAAATATCACAGAGATGGTTTAAAATGAAACATCTTACAGCGAAAACGTATTTTATCTGCGTTTGTAATCACAGTAAATATCTCTTTCAGAATCAGATGTTATTGAAATGTGAGGATGAAAAGCCCTAATTATTTATAATCTTGTGTTACCTACGGAGAGAAAAATGTAACTGAATACCACTAATGAATTACAATGTCGGAGAGAATAAGTCGTTAAGACATCTGTGTCAACAGATCTGCCGAGTATGCCGTAAACAAGTCGGTATTAAATTAAGATCAGGCAATTTTCTTTTCAAGTCAGGCATTTTATACTTTGAAAATATATTTTTCTAATGCGATACGTGAATAATTGCTTAAAAATATTTTCAAAACTACCCGAAAACAGAAAATTGAAAACACAAAGTATCACAATGTGAATAGTTTATAAATATATGAAAATATGTGTGTATATAAAGTTCTAGATGGTTCTAGAAAAATAGCTTTTAAGTTGATTCATTTATATGTATATTTTTGTAGAGAGTTAAAATAATCTAATTTTTTCGATAGATAACACTGAACAAGAACAAAAAAAAATTACAGAATTTTCCCTAAATTTATAGCCTACCACAATACTTGTTTCCTTTCTTGTATAACAAAACATCAAGGTATATTTATAGAATATGACAATATTTCAGAAAAGAGATTATTCAGATGAATTCATATCTACAGAGTTTGGATAAATAGGAAAACAGCTAAATAAACAACAAACTGCCATGTCTGATAATCAGAAAATATCTTCGCTTTTCAAAACCTAGGAGGTTTAAAACAGAATATAATATATTTCTACCTGTACGTTAGAAACAAGGACTGCTAACGATGATAGAGGTGAACAGATATCAAGATTACATTTCATTCTAATTTAGTCCACACAGGTGCAATAATAATAAGTTCTAGTGACTGTGTTACCCTAGGCAAATGCGACATATCATGCTCATTTTCACAAACCCAGTGTTGTATGATGATAGAAGTTTGAACAGGGACTGTCTCTTCTTTGAACATGTCATCATCATTGGGGAACAAACACTGTAACATGAGAGGAGCAGAATGAGCTAAAATAGCTATGTAATCCTTGTTAGTAAAGCAACTTTACAGAGTAATCTTGAAGTTCATGGAATATCCTGATGAATATTTTTTGATTTCAAGACTCTATCACCACTATGTTTTAATATTGCCAGCATGTAGTCAGTATGGTATACTTGAGACGGCGTTCTTCAGAGGTAAATTGGGCCAGAAGATGGAAATAATATTGTTGGTTCGCCGAAAGGTTGCGATGTTTCGACTTTCGATCGTCAGTCACACCCTAGACGTTTTGGATATGAAATCGCTTGGGAATCGCCCTTACAATGAAGAAGGTATGGGGACGAAATGACCAGAGCCATAGATGATTAAAACTTATCGGTTGATTTATTTAAATAAAAGGAAACGTTTAAGTAACAATATCAACCTGCTCATCTCAAAGTTCAGCCGGGTGTCCTCTCCGGGTTCTTCTTTCCCAAACCGAAAACATCGGTTCTTAAGAGAGTTGACACCCCTCCTCATTGACCCATATCCTTGGGGTAACTGAACAGCCCATGGCGCCTGGCCGACTCGATCAAAGCAAAATTCTTTTTCTCAGTAGGTGCGTTGACAAAAGACACGCTTGACAACTCCGTACTTCAAGAAAACCAGTAAGGGGACAATACTGTCATTTTCAATTGTTAAAATGAACAAAGGTTCGCTTGACAACAGACAAAGACGTACGTGACTCTTACAAATATGAAACCAAATTCCCCCAATTTGTTATTTTTCTATTACTCCATTGTTTTATGACTCCGGCACCACACTTTCCTATTACAAGCGGTTGCATAATCTATGTGTAGCTTGAGAATTGCAGATCATCCTTAAATTGCTTGTTTATAGAGATCACTTTTTGATGTTTTAGTACTAAAGGGTTTGAATGCCTAACACTAAGTTCATTAGAGACTATTGCACATATCGACATCTAATTTTTTCCTGTAAACCTGTTCAATTATCAACTATCTTGAACACTCAATACACATTTACTTCCTCTTTACCTCTTGCATAAATCGTCAAAATGGTGTCTCTAGACTGCTGATCAAAGCTGAACAATGTCCGAATAGATACCGAAACAGAAAAGAACTACTCTACATTTCGGTACTGTAATTCTTAGTTTCAATTC
The DNA here is from genome assembly GCA_032207245.1 of Pardosa pseudoannulata. Classification (NCBI taxonomy): domain Eukaryota; kingdom Metazoa; phylum Arthropoda; class Arachnida; order Araneae; family Lycosidae; genus Pardosa; species Pardosa pseudoannulata. Next base: position 112,628,214 of record CM063508.1, on the reverse strand, counting down.
CTACTGCTAGAATGGGTGATCGTAGCTGTTCGGGATCATAAAATGTGTTTGGAAAGCCGTCCAGAATTCTGAAAATCTTAAATCGCTTCTAAGAGGTAAAAACTATTTTAGGCACACAGTTAATGCGGGATAGTAAAATTATTTAACGTTAATCTTGAATTGTAGTCTCTATGCGTACAACAACTGATAGTAAAATTGTTGAATCATAGAAACCGAAATTATAATACGTTGTCTGATCAGACCACAAATAAAATTTGGATTTTTTATGTTAGGGACCTTTTGTCACTAATTTCTATAGATAGATATATACATACATATATATGCATATATATATATATATATACAGATATATGCATATATATATATATATATATATATATATATATATATATATATATATATATATATATATATATATTATATATATATATATAATATATATATATATATATATATATATATATATATATATATATATATATATATATATATATATATATATATATATATATATATATATATATATATATATATATATATATATATATATTATATATATATATATATATATATATATATATATATATATATATATATATATATATATATATATATATATATATATATATATATATATATATATATATATATATATATATATATATATATATATATATATATATATATATATATATATATATATATATATATATATATATATATATATATATATATATATATATATATATATATATATATATATATATATATATATATATATATATATATATATATATATATATATATATATATATATATATATATATATATATATATATATATATATATATATATATATATATATATATATATATATATATATGCGTGTGTGTGCACCTTCGCTGAAAAGTTAAATCACAATATCTTTTTGTGACCAAGAATTGTTCTAACTGCATCTAATACAATTTACAAATATTTTACTTATTGGCGTCTTGTCTCTCTAAAACAAATGTTATATTATCTCCGACTTTTTCTACAAAATTTTATCTGCAGTTTAAAAAAGCATCCAACTTCATTATTTGTTTAGCCTTCTATGAAAATTTGACAAGCATCCCTTCTTATAATTATTCTATCGATGTCTATTTGCGGATATATAATTAAAAAAATTTTTCAAAGAACCTTCAAAGAATTATTTTGGGATATTTCGGAACATTTTTCGTGAAATAATGAAGGACTATAAAAATATATATTCATCTCCTAATTACTTAAAATACTCATTAGTAAAATATACTTACTACATAAAGAACATTTTAAAGATCAAAAGCATTTTTAATCATTAGAAGAAAACAGGCATTTATTTAATGACAATATTCTTATACATTTCACCATTTGCAAGATTTTTTTTTTCTGAAATTGTTTCTAAAATTGAATACGATGGATTTTATTATTTATTAGCACAAAGTCTACTAAATTGAAATAAAGCATTTTAAATTTGTAATATCACCGGTCTTAAAATCTTTAACTCTACATCATATTTCTGTACAAATAAAAATATATGCATCAAAATGTATAAAATGAAACATTTAATAAGTAAATGATTTATTGTAATTTTCTTTTTTTGATATTATGGTCTAAAAATACATGTTATGAAAAACTTTTGGATCTTTACCTGAAAATAATCCATGTTTCCCAATGTGAAAACTGAAAGTCTAAAGTGAAATTTAACCATCTTCAAAACCTTATTTACGAAATATTTTAAATCTAATAAACTTGAAAAGCAGCCGATCATATCAAACTAATTTTTATTATTATCGGGGATCCTAAGGAAAGTATTTAAAGTGGTTGCTAGAAAACTTTATATGGAAATAAATTTGAGGCAAGGATTTTCTCCTTAAGTGACAGTGTAAAGAATACACCGGAAGCCTGATCTTTAATTATGCATCACGCGCGTTTAGTGTTATTCTCAGAATTCAGCTCCGAGGAAAGCGATGAATTTTTGATGCAGCATTCAAAGAAAAATAGTTTTAATGAACGTGTAATTATGTCAAACACTTTTATATCATCTACCAGTGTAAGAGAAGGATTTTATCACTTTCCTGATTTTTATTCCTCGGATTATCATATTTTAAGAGTAAGGCTCCAACATGATCCAATACTCCATTAAAAAAGTCTTTCAGGAGGATGTGCAAATATTTAAGTTTTTCACACTTATATTTAAGGTCATGCTATTAATTAAACTGTTATTAAGGGTATTATTCACTGTCATAGACATGGGATACGAAAGGTTTAATGTCATACTGTCAAAAATTAAAGAATTACATAAGCAGAGAGTGTTTTCCCTTGAGGGTGATTTTCTCCTGCAATATGATTTTTATTGGCAATGAATTTAAAAAAAAACTTCAAAACTAATTAAAGATAAAAGAAATATGTATTTAGAAGCATCTTTATTGATATTTATTCATTTCCAGTAGAATTATTAACACTGGATCAAGCCCACTGATCTGTCATATACACATGTACCAATATGTTTTTCACCCAAAAAATACATCTTGTGACCTTTACCTTATTAGTAATAGTCCATCCTGTTAAATGTGCTTTAGTATTATAATACCAACTGTTAAGGAGATGACCGACAGAACGTCTAGGCCAGCCCCACGTATAAGTGGAATACTCTTAAGAAATTTTTAAAAAAACTGATTCTTGCTGCTGAATTTTGTTTATTTTGAATATAAATAAAGGTGTAAATAGGAGATAATAATGCTGATTAGGCCATCATGCCAAAGGAACCGAAGATCTGTCTAACATGGCGTCTTGGTCTTAAAAAGAAAATGTTGTTAAGCTCCAAACTCCTTCCTCCTTGCTTTCTCTCTCAGGGGGCCCGCGGATCTCCCGAAAAAGTTCGCTGGGCAGCATTGCCTGGGCCTAAGATACTACTCCGCCTTTAGCAACCTCTCTTGACCAAACGAACGCTGCGAAAAAACTAACTCCAGTATCAAAAGCAGCTCTCAACTTTTACGAACGTAGATCAGCTACAAGCTGTATGTGTTCAGCTGTAAATAAATCTTAAGCAATGCATACAAAAGATCAGTGAGCATTGTATCCGGACCTTGGTTCAAGTCTAGGTGTTCCTCATATATCACATTCACCATATGTGTGCCAATAACGAATAGCGTTGCTAAGATGAGGTCGACTCAGCGTCTAGACCAGCCGCACGTATAAGTGGAATACTCTTAAAAAATACAAAATTGAAAAAAAAACTAATTTCTCCTGCTGAAGTTTGTTTATTTTGAATATAAATAAAAGTGTAAATAAGATCTAAAATTCTATTTAGGCCATAATGTCAAAGGGACCACACTCGATCAAATATATGCCAAACATGGCGTCCTGGTGAAAAAAAGAAATGGTGTAAAAGCTGGTTCAGAAGAAATTAAGCTCCACACTCCTTTTTTCTTTCTCCTACTCTGAGGGTTTGTAGATATCTCGAAAAAGTTATTGGTCACCGTTGCCTGGGCCAAAGATGCTACTCCTCGGTTAGCAACCTCTCTTGACCAAATGAACTCAGCGAAGAACTCCAGTATCGAAAAGCAGCTCTCAACTTTTCCGAACATAGTTCAGCTACAAGCTGTATGTGTTCAGCTGAAAATAAGTCTTAAGCAATGCATACAAAACATCAGTGAGCATTGTATTCAGACGTTGGTTCAAGTGTAGGTGTTCGTCATATATCATATTCACTATATGTATGTCAATAATGAATATCGTTGTTAAGATGAGTCCGACACAGCGTCTAGGCCAGCCGTACGTATAACTGGAGTACTAGTAAAAAAAATACAAAATTGAAAAAAAATAATTCCTCCTTCTGGATTTTGTTTATTTTGCATGCAAATCAAGGTGTAAATAGGATATAAAATGATATGTAAGCCATAATTCCAAAGGGACCACACTCGGTTGAAGATTTGCAAAACATGGCGTCTTGGTCAAAAAAAAGAAATGGCGTTAAAGCTGATGCAGAATAAATTAAGCTCCACACTCCTTCTTCCTTGCTCTCTCTCTGAGGGGGCCCCCAGATCTCTCGAAAAAGTTCATTGGACAGCGTTGCCTGGGCAGAAGATGCTACTCCACGGTTAGCAACCCCTCTTGACCAATGGGGTCGAAGGAGGGTCACTCACTTAACTTTCACCTCTAGGTCAGTGTCTCGCTGGCGTTGTAGAAGTGTAACTTTGTTACAACAACCGGTACTGTTTAATAATATATACTGTTATTCAGTTATTTGAAATTTGGCAGCGTTCGTCGCTTGAAGCTTTATGTCAATATTAAGATTTCCTATAAACTTTCGATTTTCATTTTTCTCCTAATAATTAGTAAACATTTTTTAGATATATAAAGTAATAAATACCTTAAACTAGTGTAAAATGTTCTATTTACTGAAGTGATAGAAAAGAAAAATTAAATAATATAAAAACAAAACTTCAAACCTAACATTTTCAAACCTAACCTTTCAAATAAACTTGGGTTATTTGAGATGAAAAAGGGTATGCTAAATGCTAAGAAAATAAGTAATGTATTAATACAAAACATTCTTGCATATAATACAATAATATTTGTATTTGAAACTTGCAGTCCCAATGTAATACCAAAAATGTATTACTGCAACTTATCTTAAATGGTTTGGTTTGGTTTGGAGTGCTACGGTCTACTTTTTGCAACACGAGGGATAATGAGACCGGGACCTACAGCTTAAAGCCGATTCCGAACGGCTACGAACATCCATGCCACAGTGGGATTCGAACCCATGAACTCCGGTACCGAAGGCCAGCACCCTAACCAATCGGCCATCGTTCGGCTTATCTTAAATGTATTACCAAATAAGAATATAATTCATCAATTTTGTCATTTCTATGTTTTGTGCTGTAATATTTTGCACACAACTTTACGTTTCTTCTTAATAAAACGTAATAAACGTATAATTATTTCTTAATATAACTCTTTTCTATGTTCAAATGCATTAATTGCATCTTTTTATGTCTTATAAAACACATTTTATGTAGTGTTCACAATGTTTGTAAATAACTTATAGATAGAAAAAAGAAAAAGAAAAAGAAAGAAAAATATTTTCCGAATGTATCCATTCGGACCTACAACGAACTACAATAGAACATTTGAATTATTATAAATCTTCAGATATCGTATAAACAAAGTTGCATCTGTGAGATACAGCAAGCTCGACAACGTGATTTTCAAAAAAACACATGAGGAAATGTTCAGAGATATGTAATTTACGTTCAGAAATGTTACACTAAAATTCAGACCTAAAGTATTAGTACAAAGATTTACTATTGACTTTTGAAAGTATTGACTTTTACACATCTGCGTAAAAGAAATATATATTAGAAAGTATTCGAAAGTTTTCAAGAAAATATCGAAAGTAAGTTAGAAACAGGTATCATATTTAAGTTGAAATGTGAGAAAGCAAAACTTAAAATAATCCTACATCCTTACGCAATTTTTAGCAAGTGTGATATATAGCGTGATTCCTAACTTACCTAAATAAAAAAATTAATCTTTTCTATAAATTATATATCTTTAACTATTTATTAATCTATAAATTTAATAAAGTTATTATTACAAGTCATACAAATTGCAACCTTCAACTAAATACATTTCAGATGTTAAATTTCTTTTTATAAAATATTATTTGGAATTAAGTATTTTCCAAAGTAATTTTCCCAACATGATTTTTATTGGAAAGACATTTGTAAAAAACTTCAGAAGTAATTAAGAATAAAAGAAATAAATATTTCAGAGACTCTGTGATTTTTCTACTGTACCGGAATGTTTAACAGGATATTAAAACATATGACACTCAAGAAAATGTCCGTATAATGGCCGTTTCAACTAATGCTCTCTGAAAATACTCTTGGCTTTAATTAAGGGACTTTACAGACTAGTTTAAGAAGTATAATTTGAAAATTAATGTGTATTTGCTGTATTGACAGGTTTTAAGGAATAGTTCTGTTTCCACTCACTATGGCACCGATTTAGAGTAAATGTAAAATTATTTTCAGTTAGACTAGTACTGAAATTCTAAGCAAACTAGATATGGGATGGACGAATATGAAATTATCATGTGTAGCTAGAGACGGTATATGAGAATTATGATTTAACACATATTTGTTAGGCAACATATTCGCTGCCACTTGAAATAAGATTTACAGCCATTAGGTTTTAAAGATTCCCATATACACAAAGTATCTAACAGCCACATAGACTGTTGCCGAAAACCATATCAATCACACTGACACAAACATTTTTAAATTTACAAAGCGCATCCTGAAAGTAAGTTCCTCGGTGTTTTCCCCTTTAAAGTAAACGTAGTTAGCTGTGTCAATTGCACGTGCATAACAGATCTATGGCGTATTAATCACATGCCACCTGGACAAGTCCCGATTCGTGCCATTAGTGGGGTAGCAATAGTCCGAAATGGAAACTATAATTACTTCTCCCGCCGTCTGCGAGGTTCCGTCTTTGATCTTGAATGCACAAAGCATTGCGCCAGTTTAAATTCATTTTCAGCTCTGTCAGGTCTATGAGCCGAAACTGACACCCGAAAACAAAATTTAACGCTTAGGAACAGCACTGACATTTCTGCTCACGACGACGGCGACGAGTTCCTCGACAGGATCGTCACGGGCAATGAGACTTGGAATTCGCACTTTACCCCGGATACAAAGCAGTAGTCAATGCATTGGCACCATATTGGATCTTCTGTCAGGACCAAATTCAAACAGACGCTGTCGGACGGAAAGGGATGTGCACGGTACTCAGGGACAGGAAGGCTGGTTTCATTCACAGGCCGCAGAGTTCTATGACAGAGGTATACAAAAGCTAATCCCACAATACGACAAGTGTCTCCATTCTGGTGGTGGCTATGTTGAAAAATAGCTGAAACATTGCTGTACGTGTTGCCAATAAATATTTCCATGAAAGTGAGTTATTTTTTTTTCTTTTAAATAGGGAAACTTACTTTCTGGATGAGCCTCGTATTACACGAGATGGAAATATGCAGTAATAAAAAACACTCTCAAAGTTACATGTTACAATTGTCCGTCGATCAGTGGTAGCTCAGACGGCAAAGGCAACCGTCTTGTAACTGAGAGGTTGAGCATTGGGAGCCCGATTTGACGTAAGATCAATCGTGTCCTTTAAAGTTGACTGGGGTCGTAAAATATGTTGAGGGTCATAATGTCCTCCAAGTTCTCAATCAATGACTACCTTGAAACATCTCTAGAGATGACAAGCCAAGTATATGGATCTAATGCTTGGTCCCTGTTTCAAAATTTGAGTGCCCACTTTAACCAAATCATTTATTCACCTTAATAGTGCTCATTAAAAGCGAAAAGGCAACTCTTTTCCTTAATACTAGTGGCATGTAGCGCAATCGTGCTTGGTTTTTCCACGTGGCATCAGAAACTACAACATCACTATTGTCCGTAGTTAACCTATTAGCTACCAAAACTTCCCTTACGGTAATATCTACTTTCAATTTTTTTCTCGAAATATTTTAATGTTATTTATTAATAGTATAGAAAAAGGAAACATTAACAAAATAGAGTATAGTACAACTTTTTCTCTAAGAAACATTTTATTTTTTTATTGTTTGGATATTTTCAAAAATTGAAAGTGTTGTTCTAAAAAAACTAATAAATAAGATAAGAGATTTGAAAAAAAATTTTCAATTTTACAACTCCTCTTCAACCTCCACTCAAAATACGTGTTCTGCAAAGATCGGTCGATTTACTTGAAAAATTGAAATAAAAAATAAGTATCTAACGTGTTCTGCAAAGATCGGTCAATTTACTTAAAAATTGGAAAAAGAATTTACCAAGTATCTAACGAGTTCTATTAAGATCGCTCTATTTACTTAGAAAATAAAGAAAAATTTATATAAAAATATACCATTCAAATTTAAAATGGTTAAACAGAAAACAGAAACTCAAAAGGCTGCTCGACTTCAAAAACGTCGTAAACAGTATAGAGCTAAACGAGAAAAAGAAACTTCTGAAGAGCGAGAAAAAAGGCTTGCAAAGACTAGACAAGCAAAAAAGGATTTTAAATATTCAATTTTTGTAAAATTTTTCCTCAAAATGTTGTTTTTGTTTATGTATCAATTTGTTGAGTTACGATCCCCTCGCCAGATTTCAAACGCCACGCTGCAAGCACGCCACGCACGCAAGCTGCAAGCACGCCAAATTCGCCAAATGTGGTTGAAGCACCAACAAGATCCATGATTAGAAACAGGAGAGTGGGCTAAGAAGAGGAGTTGAAAAAGAAGTAAACGGATTCTTAAATGTCTTCGAGTACACTAAATATTTAAAAGTATTATTTTAACATACAATATATTTCAAAATTGAAATGCATAGATTTCTTCCATGCAGTGAAACAGACAGTTATTTTTAATTTTCCCAGAAAGAAAGCTTTGGCGTCTTTTTTTTTTGTAGTATTTCATAGACCATGTGAGTTTTTTCATAAAGGAAGGACTGCCTACAGGACAGTAACGCGTTATCTACCTATTGCTGTCTTAAATTCTTGGTAACCTTTTGAGCTAGTTTAAAAGAGATTTTCGATTTTCGTGTCACTAGAATATTTATATGAAATCTGTTTCGACGAAGTATCAGAATTTAATACTGAGCCAAAAGAATCTGTAAGTATATGTGGGTAAAATAAAGATGCATCAAACTAAAAAAATGAAAACAGAAAAAATGATACGAGAACTTTGAACTTTCTTTGTTGCTGAAAAAGAAAGTTTCATAAAAGATGAATGTAATATTACAATGTATGTAGAGTACAATTTTAAGACAGAATCTCTGTTGGGATTCGTTAAAAATTAGTGTACGATAGAAAGAAAATAGTCCTATCTGGACATAATCTTTTTTCATCCTATAATAAGTATATGGATGTAGATCTTTATGATTTTTACACTGATTTTTTTGAAAATGTAATTTGTCTTATTAAAGGGGAAACAGCAACATATATTCATATGGCATCATAGGAATAGCAAAATATTTTTTTTTCAATTTGAGAGAGGGGGTTACAATTGTTACAATATTTACAAGTTTACGTAAAGCCTTCAAGGCACAACAGTAGACATCTATCGAATAACTTCTTATGTCCAATCTTGGAGCGATTAGAAAAGGAGAGTAGCAGGAGTTCAACACCGGCGAAGTTCTAAGAAAAGTATTCACCTCTAATGTCCTGGAACAAGTTGCATCTGTAGACAAGATAGGAAAGTCCACGACTCTCTCTCCTACACTAGCAGATGCCGTCTTTGTGGAAGAAGCGATGCTCGTAAGATGGGAATGCACCATGTCCAGAGACGTCATGTTTAGGAAGAAATCGCCATGACAGCGCTTCTCATTCACTTTAAGTATAAGGTCATATGTATTTCGACTTTCTTCACAAGTCTGCCAGTTTTTTTAACAGATTCGATGTTTCTTTTTACATAGTAGCCTTTTACGTGTATTAACCCTTTCGGAAAGGGCGGTTGGTATTTCAGCCGGAATGGGAAATCTTCAAAAAGACAGCTATGAATGTAAAATAAACCTAGAACTTCCTCTCCCCACTGCCTTTTATTCGGCTGTCATCAGAAACATTGTTATCAATCACAGGTTTTATGCTCATATACCCTGAAGGCTACATTTCTTTTGTTCAAAAGTAGGAAAGTACTAAAGCTTACTTTCCTATATCTACATGAATGTCGACAAAATTCCAGCCCCGAAAAGGTTAATTGACAGCTTGAGTTGTTTATAAATGTTGCCATTTAAAGTGGCTTTTAAAGTTCCTATCCACAATTTCATTGAATGTTTCTCCATTGTGGGCTTTCACCCAAGTGAATGAGTAAGATTTATTTGAGTCGGCGATGGTATGCCTTATATTTTGAGTCATTTCAATAGGGGGGTGACATTGAGTCAGACCTAATTTGTGCCTTCTCATATTGGGATTCTTCAAATTTATTAAGTCGTCCTCTAGAGCCGTGATATCTGCTAGAAAGGCAGTTTCTCCGTTGTTGAGACGGAGCATGGTGCAATCTTAGACACAAGAATATAAGCATATCCTACTTAGGCGTTCATCTGAGAGTCATCGGTATACAGCAGACAAGTATCGTAATCCTAAAGATGACCATCATCACAAGTAATGGAAATCATTTCCCACGGGAGAAATTTCTCGCTAGGTCAGCTTACTTGATTGGTAGAAATAGAAATTTCACCAGCAACGACTGAACAGCCAATGTATTTTAGTTTAATTAATTGTGAAAGAAATTCACATTTGAGGTGGAGTGGGATGGTGGCAGCTAACAGGGTAAGGTAATTCCTCAGCTGACACAGGCTCTTCGCCCATACAGCAGCTTTCACTGAAAACCAGTCGCCACTACAGTAACCACGATAGCTATAAAGCTGCAGGTGATCTAAGCGAGGCTCATCATGGCTCGAGAATTAATTTGGTCAACTCCGGTAAGGAACAAGTGCTACAGAGCCAAGTTCTTCTCTACCAGAGAAGACACTAGAAAAAAATCACTCAGGTGAACCCCGGGCTATGACATCCATATATACCTAAAAAGAGGTATACCCCTGAGGTTGTCTCTCATTTAGAATTACCCAAAAGACACGTACAGCTTTAAGCTCGTGGCCACGGACGCGAGAGACGTTGTTCCCAGGCGGCAGCTAATAGAAAATTTTCAACTGTTTTATAATCGAAATATATAGTAAACTACAACAAAAGAATATACAATAAGCAAATATACAATATTTTTCAGTCGCAATTCTTCTTAAGCGGCAAGACTTATTTTCTGTAAAAGAGGAATATATTTCCCCTGTCTACAAGGCGCCAAAGCTCCACTACGTGAATATGCGGTAATTTTTAATTGGCTACACTTAAAAGGAAATTTTCAACTGTTTCGTAATCGAAATATGTAGTATTTTCTAGAGTTTTTATGTAGTTCATATAGAGGCGTATAATGTACTAATGTTATTCCCATTAAGTATGTAATGGTGTTTTTAGCTAAATCTATTCAAATTTTTGTTATTAGTAATCTATAAACATCATTAAACAACTCCAGCTATTATTGAATTAAGCACGCAAAGTGTGAATTTGTAAATTAAATAAAGAAATAACATTGGGAAATATAATAATCACATTATTGTATAAAGAAACTACTAATAAAATATTATAAAATCTAATGTAGTCAACCCATGAGTTCCTGGTATATCAATTATATTATAAATACTTTATTTTATTTTTGTTGTAATTTCTATCATAAGAATCATGATTTGCATATTCTCTTTGAAATTCAGCGTTACATACGTTTCTCAAGCTAGTAGTATCGTCTGAACAAAGTTCAAGTTTATTATTGGTTGTATTTAGATTTTCCGTAATATATTTTTGTTATAAACCGAACTTTTTCACAATAAAAATTTTTTTAACTCTACCAGGAAATAATAAAGAGTAAATATTCAAATTTATTGTCTGTAAATATATTAGATTACGGCATGCAGAAATTCCTTTTTTTTAATGGACTTTAAAAGCATTATCTTGATTAAACATGTAATACGTTTCTATCCTTTCTGTTGCGTAATTACATAGTGCTGCCATCTGGTGTCAACAAGATACTTTAATATATGTTGTATTAAATTTTTTTTTCATAAAAAGAATGGTTTCCCCTCAATAACGACGGTGCTTAATCTAGATGTGCACCGTCATTTTCTTACAACAGTCTGAATGACAAAATCTTAACATTCTAATGCTAATAATTTTGGAGGCATATTCTACAGCATTAATAATCTTAAGTTTCCATTATTTAGAGTGTTTACTGAGTCTAAAAGGAAAATGCACAATTACAAGTTATATTTAGACAATTGAGTTTGAATTATGAATGATTGATTTAAAAGCCTAGTGTTTTATAACCGAGGTACAAATGCATGCATATGGAGTAGAGGATAAAAATAAAAATAGCTAGTAAATCGATGTTTATTAACTTGCACAATATGATAATTCAAAATGTGATATTTGTTTGTTAAAATTTTGTTTAGTTGCAACTATAAAGACTAATAGAAATTACTGAATTCTTTTTTATATACTTATACGGGCTTTTTCTGTTATTTATCTGAACATGTATTGCACCAGTAAAATTTCACATCTAATTGTTTATATGCATGTCTGTACACTAAAGAGTTTATTTCTAGTACGTAAATATTATATTAAAAAATCGGCAATTTTTCTATAATTAAAAAAATTACAATGCAGTTTAAAAAAAATCAGACAAATTTACAGCCACTAGAGATTTTGAAATTCATTTTTAAAATACTTAAATTTTTACCTGCATTCTGATTTTAAGCTTAAAAATTGTTTCAAAATTTTCAATGTCTTAGCAATTTATTTGGTAATTTCATGGTATTTAAATATGTAATTCTGAAAAATAGTTCGTAATATTATATTAAAAATTCGGCAATGTTTCTATAATTAAAACAAATTACAATGCAGTTTAAAAAAATCAGACAAATTTACAGCCACTAGAGATTTTGAAATTCATTTTTAAAATACTTAAATTTTTACCTGCATTCTGATTGTAAGCTTAAAAATTGTTTCAAAATTTTCAATGATTTAGCAATTTATTTGGTAATTCTATGGTATTTAAATATGTAATTCTGAAAAATAGTTTACTTTTTAAAAATTTATATACTTAGTACTGTAATAAGTGGATTAATAAACAAAGACGATAATAAGAGAAAGATTAAGATAAAAGTACTGCACTAGAGATATTTTCAATTTATTATTAGCATACCAAAAATACCAAACTGAAAAACATGATTTTTAAATATTTAAATAAGGTTTTTAAAAAGAAAAATTTATCTATAATTATTCATTTAGGATTAATTCAACTGCCATCGAAAAGATACTAGTTAGTAAAATTCAGGTTTAATTGGAATTGTAAAAGTTAATAAAAACACATTTCATGATTTAGTCCTACTTACACATTAGTGGGAGTTTTGTAAACCCGTGTAAAAATTACCCAAAAACGTAGCAATAATAATATGTCAGTACTTACGGTTAAATTCATGTGGTAAATGTTTGGCTATGTTATAAAAATGTTCTCCACTTTATCCCTCTTATATTGTGTTCAAAAAACAAAAACAAAGATCATGTAATTAATTGAAGCGTGTTCAGCTGGAAAAGGGTTTAAGGTAATATTTTATTTGTTATTCTAATTATTTATTATATTTTTCTTGCTTCATTAATTTTAATGTAAGTGGAGTTTAGAATTAAAGAACAACTTTATATTTTGCGATGATTTCTAAAATTTTCTGTTAAGCTGCAGGGAATTTTTCTAATTGCTCATTACTCTAGGTGAAATGTGTGCAGGTTTGTATTTTTACGTCCTAGTGGGGACATTTAAATGCAGTCCACGTAATTTTGAAAGATCATGAATATTTGTTAATTAACATTCTAAAGAGCTTTGAAATATGTAAGGTCTCTAACGATGAAATTAACTTTTTTTTCTGAATAACAAAAGAGAAAACGTGCTTCAATTTTATTTCTTTTATATGTCCCATTGATTTTCAGACGTAAAATTGTTGTAAAGAAAAAACAGGTAATATTCTTATATCAGTAGTCCCACAATTGAGGTTTTTAATATTTAAAACCTTTTATGTTAGTCTTTAATTATTAAAAATCTAAAATTCGATAAAATTATATAAATCACATTTGTATATTTATCATACTTTCACAATATGCTTATGTTTCGTTGCAAAAATATTGTAAAACGTGGCAAAAGTACAACAGTAGAATGCAATTTTTATGATTCATTGTGTTTATTTTTACTGCATGAAGATTATACGAATTTTGGCATGGGACAGAATCTTCCATAAAAAATAAAATATATCACTATTGTTGTGGTTGCGTGTGCAGAAAAATTTTGTATTCTTCATTTTTTATATAAATGGATCAATTCATTCTGTAAAACTGAAATTCTGTTAAAGAATCACGATATGACATTGAGTTTGACTGAACTGTACCTACCAATTTAAATAGTTTTTGAAACAATATTTTATCACAGTACCAAATTTAGGATTATCACAGTTTTTGTACGGTATATTTGTAATTAATCATTATTCTTTTCATATTATGTTATAGTTTGCTAAATAATGAAATTCATCATCCTATATTTTTAAAATAGTTTTTCTTAGAAAGAAACTACTATTGAAACAAATAGTTTTTGAAACAATATTTTATCATAGTACCAAATTTAGGATTATCACAGTTTTTGTACGATATAGTTGTAATTAATCATTATTCTTGACATATTATCGTATAGTTTGCTCAAGAATAATAACATTCATCATCCTATATTTTAAAAATATTTTTTCCTAGAAAGAAACTACTAGTGAAACAAATAGTTTTTGAAACAATATTTTATCGTGGTACCAAATTTAGGATTATCACAGTTTTTGTGCGATACAGTTGTAATTAATCATTATTCTTGACATATTATGGTATAGTTTGCTCAAGAATAATGGCATTAATCATCGCATAATTTTAAAATCGTTTTTCCTAGAAAGAAACTACTAGTGAAACATATAGTTTTTGAAACAATATTTTATCGTAGCACCAAATTTAGGATTATCTCAGTTTCTGTGCGATATAGTTGTAATTAATCATTATTATTCACATATTATGGTATAGTTTGCTCAAGAATAATGACATTCATCATACTATATTTTTTAAATAGATTTTCCTAGAAAGAAACTACTAGTGAAAGAAATAGTTTTTTAAACAATATTTTATCGTAGTACCACATTTAGAATTATCACAGTCTTTGTACGATATAGATGTAATTAATCATTATTCTTGACATATTATGTTATAGTTTGCTCAATAATGAAATTCATAATCCTATATTTTTAAAATAGTTTTTCTTAGAAATAAACTACTATTGAAACAAATAGTTTTTGAAACAATATTTTATCATAGTACCCTTTTTAGAATTATCACAGTTTTTGTACGATATAGTTGTAATTATTCATTATTCTTGACATATTATCGTACAGTTTGCTCAAGAATAATGACATTCATCATCCTATATTTTAAAAATATTTTTTCCTAGAAAGAAACTACTAGTGAAACAAATAGTTTTTGAAACAATATTTTATCATAGTACCAAATTTATCATTATCACAGTTAATTTGACTGAACATAAGTAATTAGCACACTGATTTGCTGTGTTCCATACATCGAAATTAAAATTGCTCAAGTAGTGAAATAACATTAGTACAATTTAATTATTATGTAGTTTTCGATATAATTGCTCACATCAATATCGAAAATCAACTAGGCTAATCTAAATAAAGTAAATCTGACTGAGAATAAACAATTAGCACACTGATTCACTGTGTTCCATACATCGAAATTAAAATTGCGCATGTGGTGAAATAACATTAATACAATTCAATTATTATATAATTTTCGATATAATTGAACAAAATAATGTCGAAAATCAACTAGGCTAATCTAAATAAAGTAAATCTGACTGAGAAATATAATTAGCACACTGATTCGCTGTTTTCCGTACATCGAAATTATAATTGCGCATGTAGTGAAATAGCATTGATACAATTTAATTATTATATAAATTTCGATACAGTTAATCACATGAATATCGAAAATCAACTAGACTAATCTAAATAAAGTAAATCTGTCTGAGAATAAATAATTAACACATTGATTCGCTGTGTTCCATACATCGAAATTAAAATTGCGCATGTAGTGAAATAGCATTGATACAATTATTATATAAATTTCGATATAATTGATTACAATAATATCTAAAATCAACTAGGCTTATATAAATAAAGTAAATCGGACTGAATATAAGTAATTAGCACACTGATTCGCTGTGTTCCATACATCGAAATTAAAATTGCGCATTTAGTGAAATAGCATTGATATAGCATGTACATTACCACACATTTAATTTAAAATAGCATTTTAAAACTGATAATTTCCCATAAGTTTCAAACACAAAACCATTTAGCAGAAAAAGACCAGAATCAAATGCAATAAAAAATTTCACTGGGAGTACATTCTGTACATTATCATCTTTCGCGGAATGTACCCCATCCATATATTTTACCACCTTTCTAAAAATGTTCACCAAACATAAGCTTTATAATAATACTACTCCTTCCTAGAATTTAAAACTATTTAAGTTCCTCTTACTGGAAACGCATTCCTTTCTCGAGACAGAATGTTTATCAGTAGATTTCACGTAAAACACAAATGGTTTTCTTCAGAAATTTGAAGTGGAAATGGTTATTTTTATGACCTTTTGCAGTTAGTAAGCAAATTGTTTACAGTTTAGTTTTCAGAAGTTTTAAATAGATACCTTCGAAGATACACACTAATGAATATTTATTTTTAAGTTTAAAAGTGAATTCCTGGCAAGAGTACTTAACGCGAGAGAAACATTTATATTAATAAAACTTAAATTCAGAGATACAAATTCAAATGATAAGCAGAATTCTGTGCATGAATTGGTCTATTTAAGCATTTTCTAACGTTGAGAAAATAGATTTCTATTGTATAGCTCAAAGAAAAGGACCTAAAAGGGGAAGCTTTGAGATAAACTTGTTAAACTGGTTTATCGATTAATATTTTGAATACATATTGTAGATTAAGAAGGAATTTTGAAATGTAAAACATTTTATGCATAGAAAAGTATGAAAAATAATTATTTACATTCCACTTCAGACTGTATAATAATTAACTTAGTGAAAGGAATACATCTGTAGAGAGTAATTGGGAGATACCATGTGAAAGGGAAAATTCCTAGAGAAAATGTTTAAATTTTGTGTAGAGCTATTGATAACAAACTAATCCGTAATTAACATTTTTCGGTCGGCACCCCAACCTCCTTTCTTCTGCTATAAGATGGATCCCTCAGCTTCCGTAATATCTTCCCAGACTGGTAGATGTTTACTTTGCTGAAAGATTAGGAAAAATCAAAGTAGGGCGTGGCCAAGGTGGCATTCGCCAAGGGCGCATCAATTATAGGGGCGCCACACTGTGATAAAAAATTAGGAAAATTCAGGGCCAGAACTAGAGGGTGACCAAGGTGGCATTTTCCATGGGCGCATCAGTTATAGGGCGCTACACAGTGACAAAAAAGACTAGGAAAAATCAGGGTCGTAACTATGGTGTGGCCAAGGTGGCATTTGCCACGGCCTCATCAGTTATAGGGGCGCCACACTGTGATAAAAAGATTAGGAAAAATCAAGGCCGGAACTAGAGCGTGGCCAAGGTGGCATTTACCACTGGCGCATCAGTTATAGGGGCGCCACGCTGTTATAAAAAGATTAGGAAAAATTAAGGCCGGAACTAGAGCGTGGCCAAGGTGTCATTTCTTACGGGCGCATCAGTTATAGGGGCGCCACACTGTGATAAAAATGATTAGGAAAAATCAGGACCAGAACTAAAGCATGGCCAAGGTGGCATTCGCCACGGGCGCATCAGTTATAGGAGCGCCACACGGTGATAAAAAATATTAGGAAAAATCAGGGTCGGAACTAAAGCATGGCCAAAGTGGCATTTGCCACGGGTGAATCAGTTATAGGGGCGCCACACTGGGATAAAAATGGGATCCGAAAAAGAACGATTCGATCCGAGTAGAAATAAGAAAAAGTTGAAAAATAAATTTATAATAAAATCCAAAGTGTTTAAAAATGATTTTTTAATGAATTTTCTTATTTTCTTAAATGCTTCTACAGACTAAACTTGTTGTAGAATCTTATAAAATTCTTAAAAAACACTCCTAAAATGCCTTAATATAAATCCGGAAATTCGTTTTAAATTTTGAATTTATTTAATTTATTAAAACTAAAGTTAAATTTAGAAATTCGTCAATATTTTATGAAAATATAAGGTACAAATAAAAAATATTCTCCTCAAATAAACAGCCTTTTATCAGCAAAATAATACCCCCAGAGTGTTCAAAAATATTTTAAGTATTAATAAGATACAAATAGAAGAAAAAATTAAAAATTAATATGTTAGGAATATTTTAAGAATTAACAAAATATTTTGCGAGTTCCTTCTGAATACATGATATAGAAAAAAAATATGTTTATATATTCTTCTCCACTATATATACTCAAAAATGCGTTAATACAAATTCGAGGATTCGTTTTAAATTTTTTGAATTTATTAAAGTTATTAAAACTAAATTTAAATTTAGAAATTCGTCAATATTTTATGAAAATATAATGTACAAATAAAAAAATATTCTCCTCAAATAAACAGCCTTTTATCAGCAAAATATTACCCCACCCCAGAGTGTTCAAAAATATTTTAAGTATTAATGAGATACAAATAGAAGAAAAAATTAAAAAATTAATATGCTAGGAATATTTTAAGAAATAACAAAATGTTTTGTGAGTTCCTTCTGAATACATGATATAAAAATATATGTTTATATATTTTCAGACTATATATACTCCAAAAATGCCTTAATACAAATCCGAGAATTCGTTTTAATTTTTTTTTATTTATTAAAGTTATTAAAACTAAATTTAAATTTAGAAATTAGTCAATATTTTATGAAAATATAACGTACAAATAAAAAATATTCTCCTCAAATAAACAGCCTTTTATCAGCAAAATAATACCCCCAGAGTGTTCAAAAATATTTTAAGTATTAATAAGATACAAATAGAAGAAAAAATTAAAAATTAAAATGCTAGGAATATTTTAAGAATTAACAAAATGTTTTGCGAGTTCCTTCTGAATATAGAAAATATAGAAAATAGATAAAAAGAAGATACAGGAAAAAATATGTTTATATATTTTCCCACTATATATACTCAAAAATGCGTTAATACAAATCTGAGAATTCGTTTTAAATTTTTTGAATTTATTAAAGATATTAACACTAAATTTAAATTTAGAAATTCGTCAATATTTTATGAAAATATAACGTACAAATAAAAAAGTATTCTCCTCAAATAAACAGCCTTTTATCAGCAAAATATTACCCCCTCTATCCAGAGTGTTCAAAAATATTTTAAGTATTAATAAGATACAAATAGAAGAAAAAATTTAAAAATTAATATGCTAAGAATATTTTAAGAATTAACAAAATATTTCCTTCTGAATACATGATATAGAGAAAAAATATTTTTATATATTTTCAGACTATATATACTGAAAAATGCTTTAATAGAAATCCGAAAATTCGTTTTAATTTTTTTTTATTTATTAAAGTTATTAAAACTAAATTTAAATTTAGAAATTCGTCAATATTTTATGAAAATATAACGTACAAATAAAAAAATATTCTCCTCAAATAAACAGCCTTTTATCAGCAAAATATTACCCCCCTTCCAAAGTGTTCAAAATATTTTAAGTATTAATAAGATACAAATAGAAGAAAAAATTAAAAATTAATATGCTAGGAATATTTTAAGAATCAACAAAATATTTCCTTCTGAATACATGATATAGAAAAAATATATGTTTATATATTTTCTCATTATATTTGACGGAAGTAGCGCCAACCAGTTTTTTGCCACGGGCCTAGTAACAGCCCTTTGAAAAATACATTTTTCTTCCGATAAATTCAATTTCTGAAATATTCAGTACAATATCAATGTTCTGTAATTATAATATCATGGACAGTGGGCATTATTTAATAGATTGAAAGTTATTTACTTTGACTTGTAATTCATGTGATTGTCACGTATAAGTTAAGTCTAACTAGTCTTTACCCTAATCCTCTAAAACGCAGATGTCACACTTACTATAGAAGAACGAATTATTATTTTATTGTTATGACTTTACCAAAGTGAACATCAATGTCAACAAATAATATTATAATCCTTTCGAAGTATTGCAGCTTCCATTTGCACATTTATCTATTCATTTTCTTTAGAGAAGTTGCTATTCTTATCTGAATGCAAAAGAATATAAAGTTTGAAATATCATAAAATGCTTTGCACAGAAATGAAAAATGAACCCTTGAAACACCAATGTTCCAATAATGGAACAGAAACATAGAAACATAAATTTACCTTGTGATAAATTAAAGATGCCACAGGTTAATTTAACAAAATTTTTACTAGCACGAAACAAATCAACATTTACACACAACTTAACAGTAAATAAAAAGATAATGGACGGGAATTCAACAGTATACGACCATTCCGGTCGACAGTAAGCTACGAACTCAGTTATTTTCTTATATTATAAACCCTATAGAATTTGTAACCTATGTCACAGTTTAGATTTATTTGTTACAATTTAAAATTTAAAATATAAAAATTTTACTGTTGTTGTATACCCGTATAATATGTTGTATAATGATATATTTTAAAGATTGCGTTTTTTGGGGTATCTCAACTGGAATTTTTATAGAGTTAAGGTAAATTTAATAGTAAGGGTGAGTAAAATTGACAAAATATAGTAAAATTTAATATTATTGATTACTGTTCTCATCTCTCTAAGTGGTTGATATTGATTTATCAGTCAAGACTTGATCGGCAAGCAAAGTTCCAATAGAGAACCAATAGAGAAAAGTACAATATGTTTAAAATTTACACCAACGGTTGCGTTAAATAATTAATGCTATTGCTTGTTATAACATAAATTTATAAGCTTTCTTAGCATAAATTTTGTATATTTTTGCCTCATAAGTATTCTTATGAGTCTATTGTTTTTTCTAATTAACGGAAGAAAAAATAGTTTTTTATTCTCATAAACAAACAATTGTCTTGGGTTTAACCTGAAGTACCTATTGTTGATACAAAAGTTTTCTGTAATGCTAAAACGAGATTGTTTACGGAAAAAGAATCGTAATTTTCCAACATTACAGAGACACTATTTTGTTAATGAACCTTTAAGAGGTTTTTTTTTTTTCCTGCAATCTAATCCCTGATGTAATTAACTAAAAACACGCATAGAAATCTTTCTTAGCTGTTTTTAGAGTAGAATTTTGTTTGAGATTTTGGCCATCTGTAAGCTTTTAGGCAGAATATAGGTATTCCATATTTTATATTCTTAGAAAATGCTGTTTATTAATTAAAACAACTGGATGAATATTTTACGAGAAAAAAACAAAATATATAAGAAACATACATTTCATATTAAGTTACATAACGCAGGAGAATTAGATCAACACAGTTAATGGAATGTTGTAATGCATTATTTTAGGTAAAAAGCAAAAACACAGTAGTCGAAATAAATTATAAAATTTAAATATATCAGACTTTAAAATTATGCCTTACACATACGCATAGATGCTCTTATAACATGATTTTTAAATGTGAGTAAGAAATGGTATAATACAGTCACTAAGGAAGATATTTTCTAAAATATGTTTTCTTTTTAGATATTTTTCAAATATTTTTTGTTAAGACGACAAAGTAAAAACACTGTCAACCACATTTACAAATCCATTTACAAATATTTTTTTGGCATAATACTTCAAAAGATAAAATATAATAATAATTATAATACAGTAAAACCGTGTATCTACCAACAACACTAAAGAAAAATCACACTGCATTTTTCAAGGCATTTTATAATACAATAACAAAGGGAAGAAAAAAAAAACTCAGCCAGCTAAAACATATTTTTCTTCAGTCTCCATGTCTATTTTAAATGTATTAGTTGTAAAACACATAAACAGATTTAATTTATTATTTTAAATCTTTGTTAGTCATTTTGAACAAACAGATAAGCTACTAATGGCACAAAAAATAGCCTTTGTCCAACTCTAATGCTATCTTATTCAAGTAAGGAGATACGTTTGGCAGAGTGCCATTTCTCTATAAATATCTTAAACACAATTTGCAATAACTTTGAAAGAGTGTGCCCAGCTTTTATTGAAATTCTGTTAACATAATGCTTTAATCCCCAAGATGACAGTCTATAATTTATTATTCAGCAGCTATAAAAGCTAATTAAAGAGTCGATTTATGAAATATGGATTTATTTTTAACGTTTAAATCAGCTGTTCTTGAGGGCTTCTTTAGAGGTTTTGTCTCCTCTGTTGTGTTTTAATTAACTTGTTGAAATTTTCATTCATCACAGTCTACTTCATTAATCACTGCATGCCATTCATTGGATGAGTTATTTAAAAATGAATTGGTACTGGAGCTCAAATTTCTTCATTCAAGCGTTATTTCAAGCGATTTTCCCTGCTCCTTTCAAACTAATATGACAATAAAGCACAATATTACTGATTTTCAAGTAACTGTGTCTGTAGTTTTAAAAGACTGCAGGGTTGTAAGTAACACTCTTTCATTGAAATAATACATTTGAATAAAATAAGTTTGTATTAAAAATTGTCATGAAACGGGGCACATGAATGGAACGCATTACATAATGTAGTTTGTATTTAAAAGTTTAAAAAATACCACAGATAATTATATTTAAATCTTACTGTATAAAATCACGTTTTATTTAAAATAATTTATACTAATTTCAAGTCATATATTATATTATAAATTCTAAAAACTTTGAAGCAAAAACCACTTAATTTTCTTGTACGCCAATTGAATTATGCAATTTTTCAGTTTAAATGTATAATGTATCATAGTATATAAAATTTGTATATTCACTTAAAGATAGTAAGCAATTATTCTTTATAAAGAGATAACAGCAAAGACAAACAGCAAGTTTTCGTTATAAAGAGAGTTGATTACATTCAAAATTTACGGTTCACAACTGCATATTTCAAAAGTTCTTAATCAAAGATTTCAACTTTTTGCAACTAATCGTTTTTATTTATATCCGGCAGCGTTAATACCTGCAATAATTTAGTTTGAATGTTTTAAACTTAAACTTTAAACTATAAATATGAAGCACTTCTTTGAAAACTTCATTGATATACATATGGAATGTTAAGCATTTAAGATTAACTTGTAATACCACAAAACCCTTGTTTTTATTCACTCTTTTGAATGAATTATGCATGTCTCTTACTTTTAAAAGAACTGTAAAATAGACCCTGTTTGCAAGTCTTATTATTTCAAGAACACTCGCTTCATGGGCGTAAATGATATGTCCCTGCGGTGCTTTGAATCCTTAAAGTTTTATTGTTGAACGATATCAGTCATTAAGTGAAATGTTGTAGGAAATTATACGTATTAAATATGTATCAAATACGTGAATCGTTTCAACCAAGATGAGAAAATACATTCTTGTAACGCGCCTTTCAATACTTCAATACAGTTATGACAGTTTATCTTTTTATCTGAACATTCAATTATACAAGCACACATGTGTACGTATATATATATATATATATATATATATATATATATGTGTGTGTGTGTGTGTATGTATGTATGTATGTATAAATATATGTATATAT
>CM063508.1:112597301-112602301 GCA_032207245.1 Pardosa pseudoannulata | reverse complement strand
TATTTACTGCTGAATATCTTAAATCTAACTTACGATCAACCCCTAAAAGTGACATATACATTAAATGAAAACAACTTTGTCAAACTGTCATTTTAATATTACAGCTAAAGTTAATTAGTGACAGCTGTCATAAAAGTGTTTATACGTGTCAGTATATTTTCTATAATCGTATGAATTTCAAAACTAATAAATCTTGATAAAGAGGTAATTTTAGTTTATTTTCAGCTCATTAATGCCCCAATCATTTCTCCCTGATATTTACTGTTGAATATCTTAAATCTAACTTACAATGAACCCCGAATAGTGACATATACATTAAATAAAAAAACCCTTATCAAATTGTCATTTAAATATTACAGGTAAACTTAATTAGTGACAGCTGTCATAAAAGTGTTATAAAAGTGTTTATACGTGTCAGTATATTTTCTGCCATACTATGAATTTCAAAACAAATAAATCTAGATAAAGAGGTTATTTTAGTTTATTTTCAGCTCATTAATGCCCCAATCATTTCTCTCTGATATTTACTGTTGAATATCATAAATATAACTTACGATGAACCCCAAATAGTGACATTTACATTAAATAAAAGCAACTTTGTCAAACTGTCATTTTAATATTACAGATAAACTTAATTAGTGACAGCTGTCATAAAAGTGTTATAAACGTATATATACATGTCAGTATATTTTATACTATCGTATGAATTTCCAAACAAATAAATCTAGATAAAGAGGTTATTTTAGTTTATTTTCAGCTCATTAATGCCCCAATCATTTCTGCTTGATATTTACGATTGAATATCTTAAATCTAGCTTACGATGAACCCCGACATATACTTTAAATAAAAACAACATTATCAAATTGTCATTTTAATTTTACAGCTAAACTTAATTAGTGACATGCTTTCATTTAAATATGATAACAATTATAAAAAAAAACAGAGAAATTTCATGATAGGAAATATATTTAGTATCGCTTGTGCTACTGTAAAATGCAGCTTTCTAACAGAAAAAGGTATTTAACATGATTTCAATCTACTTCCTGCCGAATAACAACTTTTAACACGGGAGTTGAAAAACGATAAAATGTCGATTCAATATGAAAATTATAAGTAATAGAAGACACCCAAAATGTTTGTGGATTGTGTATAGGATTGTCTTCTAATTCCAATGAAAAAGTCGTTCTAAAAACATTACACAATCTATAGCATTATACAAGATTACCTGTTTTTTTGTAATTTTTGGGTCTCTATTTTCTCGGTCGTTGACTATAAAAAAGTCCGTTTCAGCAGCTCTAAATTAAAATGTATAGTTATTGTGCAGTTCTCTTCAACGTGGCTAGACTGAATCGTTATTACTGCTAGCTGATTAGGCTTCTCCTTATATATATATATATATTAATATATAAATATATAATATATATAATATATATATATATATAAATATATTATTAATATATATATATATATATATTATATATTATATATATATATATATATATATATATATATATATATATATGTAACCAAAGTTTATTTCAACCCATTTTTTTTTCGCAAACTATCGGCACATTAGTTACGTTCCATATGATAATCCTTGGAACATTTTTCCTGATACCTATACATCTCGTTTTACACAGTTTTTTTTACCAGTTTCAGAAATTGTAATTCTATTAAATTACCAATAAAGTGGATAAGAAATAAAAAGAAAATTACGAACTTCGGCAAAATATTGTAAGTCTCATGGATAAACATACATTAAATAATGTATGCATTCAACAGCCCTAAATTATATTTAACCGATTAATGTATAAAACATCCTGGAAATTAAAAAAATATATAAAGAAAGTGCTTGAGGATAAATTAATATCGTGATATAAGTAATTAGAATGTATAATAAAGGGAATGCTAATTTTTCTATTTCTAATGATCCAATATTCAAAATGGGTGGGTTTTTCACAGGATATAAAATTAAAATATAAATCAGAGTGCACGTTCAATCCAATGTATTCGTATCGTCTAGTAAAAAAATAATTGCATTAAATATAAAGTAATAAGTAAAGGTTCAATGTTTTTAATATAGTACTATATATTGATAAATATATAGTACTATATTAAATATTATCTGAAAAGTATTTTAAAATGTTTAATAAAAATAATAAGAATAGAAGTACACACTAAATAAAACACTACAAATACATTTAAAAATATCTATAATAGAATTAGTGAAAAGTTAATACATATACAGAAATGTAATAAATAAATAAATAAATAAATAAATATATATATATATATATATATATTATAAATATATATATATATATATATATATATGTATATATATATATATTTATTTAAACTGATATATATATACAACACATATAACAATATACATATATACACCTATATATACATATATGCACATACACACATATATATATATATATATAATATATATATATATATATATATATATATTCATATACATATATTCAGGTTTAGAAACGTAAAATTAATAAATTAGGATTTTGAGAGCAGAGAAGCAGAGCACTTTTTTAATGCAGGCTCATGAATCTTTAATAAACCATCATAAAAGCACTTGATGCTTAAGAATTCTGAGAGAGTGTGTTTAGAAAAGGGTTGCTGCAGGAATCCTGACTGGGAGATGCTCCTGTTTGGCAGTTTTACTTATATGCTTCTCATCGATGTCATATATAGTTATCCACTCGTTTAAAATACTATTTCCATCATACCACATTGGTTATCCTTGCGGGTGTTCAGTTTCAGCTGTAGAAATTCCTGTTAAAAGAATGAACATCACGGTAACTTTTGAAAATTAAAATCTTTATTAGATCGGAATTTTAAGTCATCTTAAAACTTAAAATTCTCCCATTTTTAAAATAAGTGTTTTATGAGTACATTAATAAATTGCTAGTTTTGAAATCATTTCTATTTTTCTCATTTTATATAGAAATATTATTTTCTCAACTATATATATTTTTATAGCATTTACACTATTTTGAATCCCATAACACAAGAAAAACATTTATGTAATGATTTTAATATCATTCACATTATATTTTTATAACTTTCCAGCAACATATAACGTTTAAGATTTTTTTATTATTTATTAGTGATATTTTGTATATATCTAACAATTAAATTCAATATTTATCTTTTTTACGTATAGTTCGACTTATAAAAATATACAAATGTGTATTACATTTACTGAAAATTACGATGATTGCGTGTGCTAATATAACGTAATTTATTGCTATTACATAGAGTAGCTACCTGTTATACCATTCCAAAATAATTGAAAAGTTACAAGAATTTTCCAAATTACTATTTTATATTAAAAAGAAATTAAAGAGAAGTAATTTTTGAAGTGTTTCTGTATTTATTTTATACTTTCTAGATACCCTCTATGTATGATGTAACGAATTCTCGTTACATTAAATTTCCAAGTACAGACTTATCTACTACCGTGAGAAAACCAGCATAAGATAGATATAGCAAGCGTTCCGTTTGTGAACAGTTGAACTGAGCTCCTCTTTACTTAGTGAAAGGACGTTGTTTCACAAAACAGGATGCTGAATAGAGGATTGTTAACACCGAAGACGATCTCAATCATTCTGTCTGAGAAATTCATTAGGATCCTGGTGAAGCGATCAGTGTGAGTTTCAATGGCATCCCGAAGAAAGAGTCTCACACGACAGAAATCCTGTACATTGTAAGGGAAGCAGCAATACTTCCTTACCTTGTTCTCCGAAGGTTTGTCCAGAGACATCGATTAATAATCGGTGAGATTGCTCCCGATTACTGCAATCACCCCTTGGAGCCTTGCTTACACATGTCCGGCTAGAGAAAGTCTACAAGCGGTTACCACACCACGTCATCAACCAGATGTTCGATCAGCTGAGATGGGCATTTGCGGTCAGACAACGATATAAAAATACAGGAGTTTATGGCCTAGGGAGAATTTTTTTGACTGATCGAGTCTCCTGTGAAACTCAACGTCAAGGTGAGCGACTAAGAGTGTCCTCCCCTCCATTTTTCTCTTCAAACGATTAGGAAGCTGATTCCTGTAACGATCATCATTCGCATTTGTATATATTCATCGGTTTCATTTGTCTTTATCATAATTTCAACATTATATCTCTAAAAATATCTTTCGTCTGTACGTAGGCCTCCGGTATCCTTTTTCCAGCTCAATTAGAGCTCCAGACGGTACAATATCAATAACATTGTTCCAAAGCTTCATTTACTGACTTTTAAAATAGATAGGATGGATATAGTACAACTTCCACAAGCCTTGTGTATTGGGATTTCTCAGGAACAACATAGACACACCAGTTGATTTTGCCTGACTCCTTTCTTAGAAAAGTTAGAAAACTCTCCTGAGCAGTTGACCACTTTATGTAACAGATGGTAAAAGTATGTTATGTAAGTTGGGTCATTTTATGTAACACATGATAGTAGACAAAGCTTCTTTTATTATTTAACTAGCATATAGCCCGTTCTACGACGGGATCCATAAATATTTAATTTTTCAGAATTGTCAAGTACCCTATGTTACAAGTGTTTTTCGGCTAAGAATTATCTAGTACACGCTCAATAATCTGTTTATCAACATACTCCTCTAAAGTCTCCCGATACTGTGAATGCAGTATGAAATAACGTTGTATTCGTTTAGTCAAACCATATAGTTATGTATAAAAAAATACACACACGAAAAAACTTCTTAATTTTCAAACATAGAACTTAAACGCTAGATATCTATTAGTCTGTGAAATAGACTGCCAGACTTTGATAAAAATAATTTGTTGTTAATACCCGAGATAAAATTTTCATTGCAACAAAAAAATAATCGATGATTAAATTTAAAATTATCACATATTTACCTAATCTATTATTTAAGGCAAATATAAAAGAAAATTATTAACGCAATATCTAAGTTATGTGATAAAACATATGGAAATAATGCAGATGATATTTA
>CM063508.1:112567301-112584801 GCA_032207245.1 Pardosa pseudoannulata | reverse complement strand
TATATATATAATATATATATATATATATATATATATATATATATATATATATATATATATATATAATATATATATATAATATATATATATATATATATATATATATATATATATATATATATATATATATATATATATATATATATATATATATATATATATATATATATATATATATATATATGTATATATATATATATATATATATATATATATATATATATATATATATATATATATATATATATATATATATATATATATATATACATATACTATGGTCAACAAGAAAGAAATCTTATAAAGCATTACTCTTTAACATTTTATCTTCTACGGCATATCAACGTCTTTTGTACGATTCTGTGGAACATACCAAGTAAAAGCAACAGATACAGAAATTACATTCATGTTCATATGTTTTTATTTGATATAATATGGACAAAAGTTTTCTTATATATCTGTATTTAGTAACGCTAACTATTATACACAGATTTGTGAATGGTACACTGACAAAGGGCTCAATTCTTGATTACAAATAAATTTTCCCATAGTAAAATTGTTTAGAATTTATTTATGCTTGTTCATTCAATGTTCTTGTCATAACGTTCCATTTAGTTAATTTTAATTCTGTTCCATTTAGTTTCCATTAATTCTATAAACTTCCCTTAAAAATTCCTTGTTTGTAACTTTCCTGCCATGCTCCCAATTATCACATTGGTGAGGCGAAAAACCTATTTTTTATCGTATAAGCCGCTCTGGATATTCAATCAGATGACATCACACATACCAGGAGCGTCACTTGGCGTTCTCCTTGGCGAGCGCTGAGTTGCAATAGTTTTATAAAATCGCCCTTTTCATGATATGACATATCCCCACTCCACACATTGGTGTGTTTTAGTCATGAGCTTGGCGGTTTTCTACCGTGCCACCAGGCCATTGGAATGTTGATTAGTTTTCCACCCATCAGCGGTTGCCAGCCGTGTTCAGCCTTGCAGACGTAAAAGATATACTCTTCACTTAGACTTGATTTTGCACTTAGACATGACTTGCTTCCCAGACTGGCGGTTCTCATCCGGGCAGACAGGATGGAGGATAGAGAGAAACCTGGATCCCGAAACGAGAAGAGGAGCTCAGAGTTCCATTGTCCGTAATCGTCTTACTTTTTTAGTCCATTTTTGTTTTCTCCTTTTTTATTAATTTTTATCTTTAAAAAAATTCAATCAATTGTCTTCTATTAATTTTTAAAATTTTATATTAATATCAATAAAATCCATTAATTTAGTAACTTCTCCTTTCCTTTTATTTTAATGCCTATTGTGTGTTTTTTTTTACTTTAAGATTTAAACTTAAGTTGGCGAAAAGCGAAATTCAATTTATATATTAAATATTGAGTTAATGACATAACGCGTATTACCACTGTACGTCACCCACTTAAGTAATATATTTTTTATTGTCTTTTCTATGGGTTTCTTTTTTAGGTACAAACCTTGTTATGTTTTGCTCGACTTCTAGTTCCCCATAGAAACCCCAATTCCACTGAAAACACCATACCAGAGAACTGCCACCGTAAATACCATACCAGAGATCTACATAATGTCCATATAAGCATATGTATGCGTACACACGCACATTACCTCAAAAATTAACTCTTTACCGGACAGTGGTTTCGGAGCGAAACCACCTATTAAATTCTTTCTCTGCTTTTGAAAGACAAATGATGGACTTTTAGGTTTTCTATGTTAATGCCATTTCCAACTCACTACAGAGAGTATACAAAAGCTCTATACTTCATTTGAAATATAAGTAGTTAAACTTACTTTACTTGGAAAAGTCAGTAATGTGATTTTTTCACTTATAAACCCAAATAAATGTCTATCCAAACAACACTTATAAATTGTTTATGTTTGGTACGGTTTATTGTCTTTCAATACGAGAGTGAATAAGACCGAGACCTATAGCTTAAGGCCGATTCCAAATTTCTACGAACATCCTTACCTGCAGTGGGATTTTAACCCATGAATCCCGGTACCTAAAAGCAGCGATGTACTATATAGCCATCTTTCGACTGTAAATTGGTTAGTTTTTCTTTATTATACCCTTTTAGATAATAATCATTGTCCCCGCAGCATAATTAAACCTTTAAAAATGCATTTTTTTCATACAAGAGGATTTTGCATTTTAACCATCCCTCAAATTCCACCACCACCCTCAAAAAATGTAAAAAATATATGCATTTACATTTATAAAGTTTATAGATACCATTTATAAAATAATTTCATCAAATCCCAAAGAATTTATAATAGTGACCTTTAAAAGGTTAAATCATGTCTAATTAATGATATTAAAGCTAATTTCAACGAAAATATATATTTTGTATCAGAAAGTTTTACCCGAAGTTCATGGTGAATGATTTTAAACATGAACAAGAGAAATAAAAAATGTTAAAATGTAAATTTGTTACGTCAATTCTTAAATTATCTTTAATTATTTGTACTTCTATGACTCTAAATTTGCGTAAAAGTCTTTTACTATTTATTACATATTACTGAATTTTTACTATTGTAATAAGAAAATGAACAACATCACACTAGATAACGGGCAACCGTGATTGCGGAGGTGTTCATAGAGTAGGCCTAGCAAACTCAGCAGTCCAGCCTATTCTGTCGAATAATCTATCATATGGTCTTTCCCTCCGAATGCTTCAGTAAATTAAGGAAAGAAAACTTTCTGGTCTATCTTCAAATTGTCCGTTGTCGAAATCTGCGAGAACTAAGTGATTCTTCAAGTTCAAGTAGGGCTAAGGAAAATGATAGTGTTTATGTTCGATGAACTCGATCGAGAGGTTTAGCCTCCCGATTTAGTAAAGAATAATCCATTAGCTATGGTGCTATTCCTTGTTTTCGTGCGTCCTTCTGTTGGCATCTACTGTCCTCTCAGTAACAGTATAATGCGGCCAGTGTAGACGGTGTCAATCGTTGTACCACATGTTGGGTTGGTTCTAATTCTCTCTCCGATGACTAAGGTAGCCCAACTATGGTGGCTTGTATTAACATATTGTATATGGGACATGTACTACTACGTTTTCTGACGATTGATACTTGAGCGCAGGTCACGTCCAAATATGGATCAGTGTAACAACATGGTTTATTTGTGGATACAAAAATAACGGTATATATAGGAAAACGAAGCCGAATGTTCTTGTCTACTATATAGATTCTGGAATGTAAAAATGTTTATATATAGCATAATTCGACAAAAGTAAAACTATATACCACTATTTCTATTTGATTTTTTCTATTTAAGATACTGTTATAATTTATCCACTAAAAAATATATTTTTTGTTGGCAAAAATCTTATGGTTGTTATTTATATATTTCTATTTATATATTTGTTTATACATTTCAATATAAAATACGAAAGGTTGGTTAAAAAATTAAATAATTTTCGATCTATTGAGATTTAACTGAATAACTAAATTTACACACAAAGCGCCCGCTCCCGGTACAATTCCGCTGCGAAATATACCCGCACACAATGTGTTAACGATCACTGTCGGATTTGCTGTCCTAGGACACAATTTGGTATGATCTGGTTAACTCTTCAGTAACTAAAAATACATTATAATTAATGATACATTACAGTTCTTATACGTAAGTTAACAACAGAACAGTTAAATATACGAGTGAAAATTTAAAATAATACCCAATGAATCAACTGAATTTTATTACATTAAATATAGCAAAATGCGACAATTTTTACAGTTACGAATTTCAGTTATATTATCACGGGGTGCAATATTATGTATGGCAGGCTGCAGTTTGTTCACTACTTTAAATATCATGAAACATTTATTCCTATAATCCCGTAGTCTTCAAACCTTCTTATATTTAATCTTGCTTTTTTTTTAAGACTAGGATGTTCAATAAATTACGATTAAAATTTGCAATGAGGTTTTTCGCTGCACCGGTACATATTCAGTGGTGTCACTCCATATCAACAAAAAAAGATATTTCAAAAATGTTTTTAAAAAGCACGTACATGCATATTTAACATAAAAAAACCTATTACATACAAAAATCTTTGTAAAATTCTAAACAAAGATTTTCTACTCTCAAAAATATTTGTAATTTTTGTTTGTAAAATTGTATATTTTACATACAAAATTTTGCAACTTCAATTTGTTACAGATTAACCAAATTAATCTACGATTTTCTCTGTATCTTATTTTTCAAATTCATCTAAAATAATATGAAATTTTTAAAAATGTAGTCTTAAACAAATTTTGCCGATAAAAAAACTAATTATAGATGAATAAAAATGATAGATATAATAAACTCTAGTATCAAGAAAATGAAAATTTTTAAGCTTACATCATCTCTTTGTAATAAAAAAGCAATGCTTAAAATTAATATCCAGGTCATATTTCTCTTAGGAAAATTCCAAACTACTTTTTTTTTCACCGCACTTTAAAAGAGTTGAAGATGCTTTCTTTCTAAAAATATGTCACTTCCTGTAATACCCACAGCCAAAAATAGAATCACACATTTTCTTTTAAACGACTTGTCGGTAAATTTAATTAGAGTACTTAAACTGCCTTAAATTACCACTAAAATTAGGTTATAAAATTACTCTCCCCTTCAATAGAAAACCACATGGCATTTCTGGAAATAACTCTTGAATTTTAATTATTCAAATTTCGTTTGCATTAAATTACTCATACAAACCGCATCACAATTTAAGTATCTATTCATTTCATGATGCGTGCATTTGTTTCTGTATGCATTAAAATTTTGCATTACTATATTATTAAACTATTTGATTATCTCTTCAAAATTCTTCATTTTCGAATATATGGGGATTACATAACAAGCGAATAGCAGTATTGGAAACTTCAATGAAAAAATTACCTAATTTCAAACGCAAAATTACAGTTAATTACGTATATAAATCTAAATAAAAGTAATATAAGTTTAATTTAAACGAACTCCCACATAAAATGACGACACAATAAATTTACTGCAAATTATTGAAAGAAATTTAAAATACTTTAAGAGAGCATTGTATCCTTTGATCTGAAAAATCTTCAAAATAATACTATGCATTTCATTCAAAGTAAAAGAAAAAGAAAATTATTTTCTGTTTAAAATACATTTTTCCAATATAATTAATGAAGTTCAAACTTTATAAAGACTATCAAGTTTTGTTCAGTAAAGCAATAAAATATTTAAAAACACAATATTTACCACAAATTTAAAAAACAGAAATATCTGCAAATGAATTTTTAAATTAGAAGCTAATTGTTTGTCATTTTGAAGCTAATTATCTCTTTTATTCTGTAAAACTAAATCATTGAGAGATATATGCTTCATTTCACACTAGTATAACGTCTATTATTTCTTATACTAACAGTGTTTTGTTTTCATTCAATTAAAATTGTCAGATGTTTTTAATTTTTAAGATTACATAAAAAAGAAATATTTTTTTTAATTTTTCATAAAAATTCAGTTTTTAATGTAGATGTTTGAAAAGTCATCTTTCTTGTTAATCAGTTTGATTTTCATATTTATTGCATATTTATTATGCTACTCATAAAATATTATTTGATGTGGCATAGCTAAAAGACATTTTTAACAGGTAGAGCGTCATGAAAAATATTCATTCGAAAAGGAACAGATTTTTTTATTACAGGAAAAAAGTCGTTCTAATGAAAATTTAAAGTTGGAAAAATATGAAGTTCCTTCAATACAAATAATATTTTATATTACATTATAAAATATATTTAATAAGCAAAAAGATTAATTATCATTTTGAAACATATCTCCATATTATTTTCTATAATCGTTTCAATTTTACTTAATTTATAATTTATAGCCGTTATTTCAAGCTTAATCGGTACTTACAAATAAGTGAAATTTCTCTAATTTAAAATTATTTAAAAATCTTACTATCATCTCTAATTTTTTACGAACTATTACATTTATACTTTTTTTATAATTTTGCAAGAGGAAAAAGCTATACCTCGATAGTGCATATTAAAATTTACCTAATGTAACATAAATTTACACTATCAAATTTGGAAAGAACTGTCGGTAATTCGAGACGTAGATCAATGAATTAACGTAATTTGCTTTAAAAAAATGTGACCTTCATATAAAGAAATTTGATATTCCATCTGATCACGCGAAGGGTGTGTCATTGTATTACAGACTGTATGCAATCGCAAGACAAGACCAGATAGAAATTTAATGTAATGAGCTATATTCAAAAATGAAAGAATGCAATTTTTCTCAAATTCATTCAAAGTTATTTTTATTGGTTCATCATTTGTAGTTTTAAAGACTTCAACTTTATTTAATAGAAAATGTAAAAGAAATGAAAAAAAATGATTTTTTTTTCTAAGTTAATCTTGTCATTTTTCAAACTTCAAAGTCATTTTATGGAGTAACTCTTTAAATATTCTTACCAAATATGACTATTCATCACACTTTTAAAACATCAAATTGGATTACAGGTTTCAATTTGTAACGGTTTTCATAGTCATGCCTTAAGATTTTGTTTCATTTGTTATCACTCACGGGGAAAATATTTCTAGCAGAAAATATCCTCAAATAATGATATTTTTATTTTGCTTTATTACAATTGGTATCATTCGAAGTGTTTGATCAATTTTCCACCCAGCCATACCGTTTTGTAATAATGATTATAAAACTTTATTACATCATTTCTGTTACCACAGATTCATAGAATTAAAAAATTAAGTGTCGATTAGTTAACATGTTACACCTGTATAACAGATTGTCATCAATTATTTTTACTTCAATATTCTAGTGGCTTACATAGTACTACGATTAACACCCAAGCCGACTACATATCCTGCTTATAATGATTAAATTATAAATTAAATAATTATTTCCGATGAAAACAATTATCATGACATTATTTCTACTAATATTTTGGAAGTTTAAAAGTAATCAGGCATTAACTGAGTATTTTATACTAGATATACGGACCGAGCCAACTTGACTCATTAAAAATATATATATATATATATATATATATATATATATATATATATATATATATATATATATATATATATATATATATATATATATATATATATATATATATATATATATATATATATATATATATATATATATATATATATATATATATATATATATATAACTTTAACCCTCTAAGCGGTTCGCACGTACAATTCCGCCAAACCGATGATGTCTTCAAAGCGGTTGTCAAGTACAATTTTTGACCTCCAAAATAGTTCCAAAAATGGATGTAATGTACATTTCTGCCAGTGTTTGGGGTAGGAGGATCAGGTCGATTGTTTAGAAACTGCATCCCTCTTCGACTGACATTTATTGAGGGATACACCCCTACTCCCTGAGGCACAAAGAAGCTGATAGCTTTTCATGGCTTTGTAAATCTCTATTTCGAAGTATTTCGTTTCCGGTAACAGATGTATCTCTAATTGCACCACTTAAATATCTTGGATAACTTTCGTAAAAAAATATAATTTTCTTAAAGAATACTTTTATTTGTACTTTTAGAATCCATTATTTCTTATGGGATGATCTTCGAGACTTAACGAGCTTTATGTGTATTAAAAATTAACAATCTATAATATCTATATGTCTATTTATAACCGGAAGTAAAGGGACAGGAAAGAGGGTGGATTTCCCGTATTCCATTCTAGTCGACAAGGAAAAAATCATAGAACGCTTTGGCCATTGACAGAATAAACCTTTAGTGTATTTTTGGAGACTTTTATGAGACGGTGTGTTCCACTCGGA
This sequence comes from Pardosa pseudoannulata, assembly GCA_032207245.1. Taxonomy (NCBI): domain Eukaryota; kingdom Metazoa; phylum Arthropoda; class Arachnida; order Araneae; family Lycosidae; genus Pardosa; species Pardosa pseudoannulata. The sequence goes on along the minus strand of CM063508.1, from coordinate 112,576,986 downwards.
GGGTTAATATCACTTTTCAAAAACATACGGTGGTTTTTAGTTAATTAATAAAATATATGCAAACTTTCATTTCTCTTCCCCGCACACCCCCTTCATTTTGCATTATCAAATGTGGTATACCTATTTTCACCGTTGTGAACCAATTTAACTCATAGAATGTACATGAAAATAAATAAATATAGTAATAAATATAGTATAAAGTAAATATAAAATATAAAATATATAAAGTATATTATAAAGTAAATATAGAGAAGTCCAGAACACTTACATTCCAATGACAGAAATTCATGTTACTGACGCACGGAAGAATAGTCAAGTTCAAGAATCATGCAAAAGACACAGATGTAGAAACCATTGTGCTAAATGTAATAGAAATGTTTGCGGAAAATTTGCTTCAAAAACAAATTTTATATGTAAAAGATGTTTTCCATGGCTTTTTTGATAATAAACGTTTGATTTAAATTAATTTGGAACTATTTTCTTTGCAAAAAACTTCAATATTCTTGTATGAGTCAAATTGGCTCACTTCAGTAAAAATAGGTATATGATCAACATCCGTAAATATAGTGTTAAATACATTAACACTTACAGTCTGTCATGGTATAATACTTTATTTTTAAATTTGTCACGGAACACATAGAGAAATGAAATCCAATCATGATCACTTAATTGTTATACACTTAATTGTTTGATCACTAAATTGTTTGATTAAATGATCTTGCCTCATTTATTAGAGTTTAGATTCCTTATATTAAATAAATGGTTATTTAGATTTACTTAAACTTTCTGTACTGTATATATTTTTTTACACAAAAGCAATTTACTGTTAAACATTCGTCCCTTATCTCTGAAGCTGTTGCTCATTTAGAACCTCACGAGGATCACGTTTTGTTTAAGGTATGGTATGGACTCGAGTAATATTAACTTCATTGAGTCTTCGCAATTTAGATGCAGGAACCAAGCAAATACACCTTGGCTGTGTCCTACCACCTCTAGAGATATCGTTTCATGACATTGCGACCTCGAACATATTTTACGTTTCACGGTAGTCATGAACAGGGCGGATCTTATGCCGGCTCAAGGCTCAATCTCGTTTCAGAATCTTCAACTGAGCTACGGGATTCACAAATTATAAAACTGTGATTTACGAAAGCATGAAATCTGAGAAACTTTAACAACACACAACATTGCTGTGATCTCTAGCAAACACATTTCACCTAAATCAGTCATATACTATCTTGTAAGAAATTTTACAATACATAAATTATAGTGACATCTATAGCGCCCCTTTTTGTAATAACTGAATATATTTTTCATTTCTAATACTATCCCATAGGCTCAATTAAATTTTCGTGCTTTCAGCAATTCAGTGTGTTGTTGGCTAAAATCCTTCTGTTATGATGGCGTAGTGATCTTTCATTTCGAAAAAGTAATGTATAAACAACATAATCGAGCCCACTTTCTTAGGTAATGTTCAAGGACAATAGGGCAAACATTGCGAGCACAATTCGTAAGTGATGGAAAGGAAATTCGGTGTGTCTGCAACTGTCATTTCACAATAACTTCTGAATCTTAAGACTAGAAATAAAATAAACTTGATAAATTTAATTTTTCACACACTGGGGGGGAATTATTCTTTGGTGAGGAATTGCATTAATAAGCCCTATATCACTTACTGAGTAGAATAACTTAAAACTTTCTCTGGACCTACCTCAAAGGTATCTTTCTAAATATGTTATATCACAGTTTAACCCCTTGCCTGTTTTTCACGTACACCGTACGGGTGCGGTTGCCTTGGCTTTAATGATTTGCCCGTATGGCATACGGGTAATCTGATTTATTTGTCATTCTCACTGTTTTGGCCGTATCTTTTGTATTTTTAATATTAAATTAGTCGTATAGATGATCACAATATGTTAGTTTTCAAAGTGTATTCTGTTTGGTCCAAAAGCGTTGGTTTCTGGTAGGTTCTGTATTACTCTGCGAGTTTTTATCTTTGAGTTTTTGGGAATCTGACCGACAGAGACTTTTTAGAGGTAATTCCTCCTACAGTTAAAAATCTAAAACTTGCAGACTAGTGCTATGTGTGTTCATTGAAGGAAAATTACAGTGGCAAAAGAATTAGAAAAAAGAGGCTATGTATATTGTTCCGGACTTTGACAATGCTCTATGCCTCTTGCCCTGTTTCAAGATTTATCGGACTAAATCAAAAAAAACAGGTTAAGTAAATATATTTGTAATATTTGCATTCGAAAATAATTTTGTTTTAATCATAATCGAAAATGTTTGTATTTTTTTCTATGCACAACTTAAACTTAACTTTTTTGTCTGGGGTACATGAGAGAGAAAAGACAATTTCCAAGGAAAACATTACTTTATTTCCTGTAAAAAAAGTTGTTATAAATGCTTTAAATAATTAGAAATATTACTTTTATTAATAACAGTTTTTAACTTATAAATGTAAAATGAGCAAAAATATGCAATATAAAAATGTGATATGTTTTGGATCGAATTCGTGAAAAAAATGAAACTGTGAAGGTGTTAATCGTCACATATTACTACATTGAAATTATAGCCAAAATTTCTTATGCTATCAAAAGATAGAAAGCAGTTTATTATAGATATAATTTTGCTGTCTAAAATTTCTGCTATACTTTACTAATAATTTTTTTACTGTTTTTATGCGCGTGTAAACTTTTCTGTAGTCAGCTTAGATAGATAAATATTTCACGTCCGATTATAAAGAAACCGATTATAAAGATTATAAAGAAACCAGACATTTTACATTATATAATAAAGTATCAAAATTTTTGTTTATCGGGTAATTATGTTTTATTTTTTTAAACACGCTAAATCTGCTATACTGGTTACTGGTAAAGAACTTTGTTTTATTTAAAAAAACAAACACAAGCATCAAAAACATAAATAATAGATCATAATCATTATAAAAATCCGTATCTATAAAACAAAATTTTATCTCCCGTACTTCTTTAAGCCAATTAAGTTATAGTAAAAGTAGTTGTAGTACCCTTATAGAAAGCATTTTTAAAGAAAGAATTCTGAACTTTCCCGGCATAAAACATGGCAGATCTGTTGTTAACAGTGAATCAATTTTATCTTTTCCAGCACGCAACTTATTATAATTTATTGCGGTCATAAAATATGATATCTCTGTTAGTAAGCTCCTTATCAAATGCACTTTTTTTTCCAATTTAAGTAACAGAAATTTAAAAATGCATTCTCCATAAAAATATATCACGAGGTTTAGAAGTAAAATATGCAATGTCGTCATTACTTACAGAAACTATATTTGATAAGCCATTATGCTTTTATATCTATAAAGAATGAGTAAAATATATTAAGATTTTTACTCGTACCTCGACACAAAATTAAATTTTCATAGTGGTAACACATGTTTATTTTTCAGTTACTCATATGAAAACCATGATGCTTATTTAATATTACCCCTTTTATTTCAGAGTAATGACTGCAAAAGAAATGAAATGACTCTGCGTATGACATTACTTTGTAATTTATGTAATGTACAGCAAAAATAAAGCTGATGTATTTATGTGTTATTTTTTGTAAAGTTATGAATTGAGAATTAACGTAGCATAAGCAAGAAAAAGGGACTGCTAAACTCGATCGGAAATATCCCTATTACTAAACGAAAACCAGAGGAATTGTAAATATATATGAACTTTTATTTTTTAAATTATTACTAAGAATCACTATTTCCAGGAAGAAAAATTCTTATCACATTTACTTGGGTAAAACGCACAACTGTTTCAAACATTGAGGGATAAAAATGAAGGCACTTGATATCCATGGAATTTTCCCCCTTTTTCACGGTTTCAGGTAATCACATAATATAAGTGCATCAACCAACATCATATTCTTGGAAAATAATAAAAAAGGATTAAATTGTAAATACTACTGCACCTTTATTTTACGATTTGTCATTTTTCTATAGTGCTGCAAACACGAATTCGTAACCGCGAATTCAATTGCGTTGTGTTTAGCGTCCCAATCGCATTGCTTAGGAGTAACTTAAAATAGTTTATAGAATTTTAAATTTTTCATGGAACTACTTTCAGTTTTCAATGAATTTACACGTTGACGGACACTTGCGTCTATAGCCGTCAAAGCGAAGTTCACTATGTGGCGTGGCAGCAATAGCCGTCCAAAATGAAACGGCGTTTTTACACACTACGGCTACAGCGACACAAATGTGCATTTACCAGCGTACTAGTATGATGTTTTGGAAACGATTTTTTGGTTGAATTTTGTTTTTCACCTATCCATTTTCCACACAGAAAATAATGTGTAGTAACTAAAAAATTATAATAAATTTTTTGTCATTTATTTATTTTTTTTTATTATGAGCTAACATTTCGTGTAATACTCCCAAAAATACTTTGTTACACACAAAAATTGTATTTTTGAGTCATTAAACACGTCATTCAATTTTTTTAATTTTTGCTGTTATAACCGCCATCGTTTCCATTACTTAGTGTCTAGAGTCCGATGGCGCCATGACGCTTATAGCCGCAACTTAATTAAAGGTGCTAAATTAATCAAAATTAAGTTTATTTAAGCAGAAAGAGTAAAACTATGCTTCTATTATTCTAAAAATCACAAAAACATATAGTGTTAATTTTCGAGCTGCACATGTCTACTGTCAGTCAATGTGTTAAACGACAAATCTATAAACAATCAATCTAATTTGCCAGTATCTGATGCCTGTAATTTGGATCATTACTCATTTGAATAAACTTTTTAGGATTTTTCGAGCAACACATATAATTTTGCATTTTTGGCAGAAATACCGACTGAAATCATGACATGGTTTTAACTGTAATAAAGGTTTCTTTTACAGTACTGTGTTTACTGTGTGTATGGAATAGCAAAGCATTCTCTTATCTCGAAGTCTTTTTTTTATAAATGGCATCCTAGGGTGTGTAAAATTACAGAAGACCACTAATGAGGACATACTGTAACATTTAAAGTTGTTTAAACTTCATATTTGTGTTAGTGTGCACAGTCCATATTAACTTATATTTAAGGTATTCATCAATATATCTAGGACAAAAATGACTGTGACATTAATGGGATAATTTTGTTAAACAAATTATCGACTTGAAGTATATTATCCTTATTGCATATTAAAGTACTTGGAATTTGAATACTCTAGTATAATTAGAGCACTTTCTACACGTGGTCACAAAATACACTTTCTTGTAGAATACGGGGGATTAAAGTAAATTCAAACCCTTTTACACATCCCTGTTTAAGGGAACAGAGCACGCAGCCTTTAGTCTTTATTTTTAGTCTCTAAGGTCTTCCAAAGAAGTCAAAGCCCTTCCAACGACCTCAAGCAAGCGAAAGTAATCGTGAAGGATTTCATTAAGAAATGGAGTCGTCTGTAGAATGGCATTAAAAGAGCATTAGAAGTTGATTCATTTAGTCTTCGTTGCAATTGCTTTACTTTCTGGAAAGTAATTTACTTGTAAGTAAAATTTGTAAACGAAATACAAATTTTTACCACTTTTTCTCCTTAAAAAAAGGATATGCATTTTACGCGACTACATATGGTATTATAATGTAACAATCAAGGTGTCAGAACTAAATTTATTTATAAATATGATCAATAGTATATTTTCTAAATGTAATAATTCTGTTTTGGGATAATTATGTATTAATATTAAAGCTCAAGATACACTTAGGCAGTTAAATTTAACTTTATGTTTCGAATTAATTTTAAAATTTCTAGAAAAATGTAATCCTTTAAGCTTAACCCCTTAATGTTCAAACTCGAGTTAACTTGAGCGCACTAAACTGGCCACTCGAGATAATTAGAGCGGTGTTGTACTTTATGTTGCTATAATTTTTCACACTTGAATGCAATCGAGAATTTAAAATAACAATGTGAGAGCAAAAAGAAAATAATCGTTTTATTGATTTTTATCATTTACATGGGATCGTAAGCTATATCACTAACTTATTCAAGTATATAATATATATTTCTTTGTAAATTCAACATTTTAAACTGTGCATTTTACATTAAAAAAAATTTTTTTGATAGATTTTTTGCCTTTTTCAAAAAAACTGTGCATTATTTTTCGCATCGAAGAGATTTATACCATATCATATTTTGTAATTGAGAAAGGCACAGGAAATCGCATTTAACTAGGATGACAGAAACCTAAGTTACTTGTTTTTAAAGCTGACAATATTTTAAATTATAATAGGAAAATCAAAACTGATCATTTTTAAGTAACATCGGAATCCTTTTAAATATCTCAGATTTTAACAAACAGATGAAGGATGGATTAGACTGATTTTATCTATTTGCAATGACTCGTCTTTTTTATATAATTCAGGACTTTTTTGTTTGTTTATGCTACTACTCATTAAACATTCGTATGACTGATTAAATATCTTCGTAATTTATAGGTAAAATATGACACGGGTCCCGGATGAAAAATATATATGCTACGTTACTGGTATTTCAGAATATGCAATTTAAAATACCGCAGAAAAATCAATACTGATCATTGTTAATTAATATACAAAATTAGTTTTAAATCTCTCAGATTTTAACAAACAGATGAAGGATGGATTAGACTAATTTCATCTGCTCACAATTGCTTGTCTTGGACTAATTAATGATTTTTTTTAAATCAGACAGTAAGTAAACATTCACTTAAATGATTAATGATCTACGTAATTTAAGGAGGGGAAATGGTATAATGACATAAATCTATGGTACATCAATATTTAAACAATATACAATAAAAATTTGAAACTTTTAAATTTATTTTAAACTTTTAAATTTATTCTAGATTTTTTTCATACTGTGACGAACAGTATGAAACCGATGTTTTGAATCGCATAATATCATAGGGTCAATTTTTACGAAACTGTGAAGGAGGCAACATATGCGCTGGCGTGCGGAGATCACCCTATTTGATAGTCATGCTTGTAGTCGATTTTTGTGGTTATTTAACTAGTTTTAATTTGTACTATGTTTAATGTTTAATATTTTAATAAGCGTGCTTTATACAGAAACTGTTTTTTTTTCTTATTTTTGACACCTGTTTTAAACTTTTCTCCTATACCTCACCCCTAACGACGACCAAATAGAGTGCTATATTTCGATACTGGATTTCATGGGTTCGAATCCCACTGTGACATGAATTCTCGCAGCCGTTGGGAATCGACTATAAACAGTAGGTTCCAGTCTCATTAACACTAGTGTTGCAAAAGTATAGACGGGTGCTCTCAAAGCCAAATTTGTGCATCACATGTGATATGCTCATTAAATGCTTTATTCGCTTGTATATTTCCTGTAATACACAATGAGCTACATTTTATATACAACCTTTCATTTTTATATCATTGTGTATCACATGTGTTATAAAGCGTGTAAAGCATTAGTTGTGTATATTATTTATAATGTACAAGAATTAAATATCCACATGAGTCTAAACAATATCATAGCCTTGACCGTTTTTAATGAACTGTTCATTTTCAGAAATGAACAATAGAGCTGAGAGGAAAGAAATTAGTTAAAAGACTAATTATTTAAATTATCCTACTAACCTTAGCTAATTAGTTAAATGATCCTACATCTATTTTTTTCATTATTTTCAGGAGATGAGCTTCTTGTATCTAAAAAAGAATTCTGTACTATTAATTAATTCTAGAGAATACAGTTTTCAAATTTTTGGAAATTAAGTTCTAAATTAACACTTGAATTCTATTTTAAATTAACGAGCAGACAGCATAAAACATAAATTTCATTTTCTGAATTTCGATGTATTAATTGATTAATATTTCTCATTAAAAATCAGGTAAGAAGAATGATTTCTTAAAACAGATGTTATATATCTCTCAAATGTTTGTATAATATTACTTATTAAGTACTTAAATCTTATCTATTGAGTTATATACAGTTTTAGAATGCACCAAGATCAGAACCTCTTCAGGGGTTATGAAATCCCCTTAAAAAAAGTTTTGTTTCCCGTAACGAAAGGTAACTACTATTTAAACATTAATAAGAAAATATATTTTACAAATTTTTGAAAGCAATGACAAAAGAGGAGATTGTTTTATGTATTAAGGTCACAAGTAGATTAGCATTGTGCTGTTCATATTTTTGTGCCTATAAAGGAAGGCTTGTAAACAACCCCTGAAAATCATAATAAATAAATGAAAAACAATTTGGATTTTATAAAAGATCATCAAGAAGTATTGTATGGAGGCAAGAAGGAATCATATGTCAAATTTATTGCATGTTGGTCTCATTTTCTGCATATGGAAAATATGAAGCATGTAGAAAGCATTAATATTCCCTAAGTTATATTTTTATTTTAAATTTAAGTTAGATCTCTTAAATTACATTTTACGTACAGTAAAATGACACTATAGTCATGAATGTTATTAACTGCAAATATTTATATAATTCTCCAAAATATGTTTATTTATGTTTTAACTGTATGGAAACATGCACCCTAAAATTAGACATTAAAAATTATAAATATAAAATAAATAAAATTTAGTGATTAATAAAAATAGGAAAAAAATTAGGAACACTGTGTAAATTTATATCAGAATAGTTTATGAGAATTTGGGTAGTGAATTCTCTATGTGATCAGTGGCATAAAACGTTTGCTGTACCTCTAATGTAATCAGGATTGTGGAGAACCATTGTGACTTCTTTGAATAAAATTTGGGTACAGAGAGTTTACGTAGCAACAAATTTCTCAAAACGATTTAATTACAATTCCAATTAGTATTTATTTTAATCAGTCTTTAAACCACTTTTTAGATATTTTTAACTCATTTATCTGTCTATACAGGTAATAAATGAGTGATCTCCCAATCTCTCTTCATGTGTTATCTGAACTTTCAGTATAATATTATCGAGCGTTTAAAATGCTTTAATTAGTGGTCACTTAGGGGTCTGAAAACATTAAATTGAGTTATAGAGAAATTTTTCCTTAGTAATTTTTCGAAATTTTAAGTCGACAGTGAACTGTTAGAGCAAACTTTTTTCTTTTAAATGAATTTCTTCGAAGATTAACTATGTTATAAGTATTATTGATATATAAATGTTTTAATAATTTAAAGGCAAAATATTAATTAGTTTTGGAGTTATTAATTATTAATTGTTTCAAAATTAGATTAATTGAAAATGCCTTAGACGCATCAATTTTGCATAAAATATTACAAAAAAAATTTTAAGTATACCTTATAGGCTTTACAAAAAAAATGTAGTTATTTCCATAAACATTCAAAGAAAATATAAAGAGAAACAAATTATGATGATTTTACCAATATTTTGCAGAATAAACAGCTATAGCGTTTAATTAAAATGTATAACTAACATATTATATGCTTCAAAACATACCCGCTTCAACTAGACTTTATTTTATAAATGTAAATAATACTGGAATTTCAGAGACAATGATCTATTTTCAATGAGCCTGGAATACTTTAAACATATGTAATACATGCAAATTTTACTTCTGAGTAAACAGCATTTCAAGTTATTATTGCTATACCCATAAGTAATGACAAAAAGATGGGAATGAAAATATTTTTTTTACTCCGTATTCCTAATGATATATTCTTTTACTATTCACTAGAATCGAAAAATCGAATTTTTGGTTGATTTTAG
>CM063508.1:112552301-112562301 GCA_032207245.1 Pardosa pseudoannulata | reverse complement strand
CAGGTAGATCTGGTCTAGACCAGAAATTAAGTGAAATTTCGTATAATGGGCTCATAAGATTATCCCTTATCTAAACTTTATATGAGTTTTTACTTAGAGTAAAAACTATTAAAATAATTTTTCAGGGAGATGTTATATTAAACGTCACCTTTTGTATATCTAGGCAAGATATGTGGTTTCCCTTTTGAGTGAAATCTCGATAGCAGTTGGTACCACAAGATTAAAAATTGATGTTTCTCAAGAATGCTATGAAAAAGGGAAAACACATATAAAACATATTGCTTGTCTTTGATTTTTGTCCCTTTACAAATGAAAAAATTCAGAACATAAGTTATAGCAAGTTAAAATGTTAAAATAACTATAAAATATTACCATTTTTTTTTTCAGTATATATCTATTTGGAGCAATTTAGCTTCATGTGCGCAACTTTGAATTATAATAATAAGGATAATTATGTTTTGTACGCCATCTAAAATACAGTTTCAAATATACCAGCTGATAGTATTATTGTTTCTTTAAATTTTAATACGAGTTAGCAAGAAATTTAATGTAACATATAGTGGCATAGTTTTTTGTTTGTTTGATTGTTTTTTTCTTTGCTGTCTGAAGGACTTTTGTTGTATTTTATTTTTATTCTTGCTGAAACTAAGCAATACATAAAAAAAGAAAAGCTGCTTTCTTGTTTAATTCTTGCTATTCTATTTTTTATTTTGCATGGAAAAAAGTCTATTTTTAAACTTTTTATATATATTTCTTCAGAAATCAAAAGACTCAAAGTTCGATAAACAAAGAACAATTTTCACTGAGACTATTCCATGAAAAATCATCGTTGTCTAGACAAACAGTTTCAAATAGGTATTTTATTTATTTCCTTACTGCAGTAAAATTGACATACATAAAACGAATTATTAAAAACGATATCATAAACTTCCTACTCCAAAAGCTCATCAAAGAGCTGCGAAGGGACTTAAGATATCTAAGAATAAGTAAATCACTACTACTCACAAAGAATCGGCATGTAATTTTTGGAATCCGCCTACGGTCTCGTAAAGTATTTTGGACCGACTGAAAATTCGTAAGCTGATTTCATTGCAGATAACACAATCAGATATCCCATTCTTGATTTCAAAACAGTATGTTATCTAGTTTATTACTGGATCTGATACTATTCATTAATTTTCTATAACAGCTTTTTTTCCTTTTTTTAATGAATTATATTTAGACATCTGAGACATCTTACATTTAGACATCTGAGAAAGTTTTTAAAGTCAATCTAATTCAGTAAATATTACAGTATAAATAAAATATAATTTGTCAACTAAGGGACGGAGGGTGTTACAAAACGTCGCTGTAAATTTTTTATGACTATGAAACTCTCTAACCACATACTTTGTTGTATAACTAAATCAAACACATTAGTTTTTCAAATAATTAAATAATTTTATGAAAATAATTCAATAAGATTTAATTTGTTATAAGCATACCTACACAAAATGTTTGAGAAATACTGAATAAACATTAAAATAAGTACTTAAATATTCAAGTTTATTTATAATCGTCTTGCATATATTAAAATCTACCCACGTCTGTCTTTCTGTCTGAGTGGCTTACTCAGGACGGTGCTCAGTTAATTTTCTTTCTACGAAAATGAAATTTGCCGAAATGGGTTGTTATGAATTTTCCGAATTCATGGAAACATATCTCGATCCTTTTCTCTCAGAGGCTTAGGACCTTACTCTGGACGTTGCGAGTCGGTTCGAATGTTCGTTGTGACTTCACTTTGACGTCAGCTTGATCGTTTGTTCGGATAATGTCAGAAAGCTGACGGCAAAGTGACATCACGACGAACTTTGAACCAACTCTCAAAGTCTAGACTTAGGCCCTTGCTCTGGACGTTGCGGTCCGATTCGAAAGTTCGTTGCGAAGTCAATTTGACGTCAGCTTAAGTCACAACGAACGTTCGAACCGATTCTCACCGTCCTGAATAAGGCACTCAGACAGAAAGACAGACGTTTGTAGATTTTAATAAACGCAAGAAGATTATAAATAAACTTGAATATTTAAGTACTTATTTTAAGGCTTATTCAGTATTTCTCAAAATCTTTGCGTATGTATGCTTATAACAAATTAAAACTTATTGAACTATTTTCATAAAATTATCTTATTTATTTTGAAAACCTAATGTCAAAGTGAAATCACAACAAACGCTCGAACCGACTCACAAACTGCAGAGTAAGGCCTTCTCCTGATCTCACCGTGTACAAACAATCTGTATCTATATTATAATTTATATGTTATTTGCATCCAACTCTCCATTTGTTACTCTTTTCTTATATATTAAAAGTGCGAAATTCTTAAAAAAAATTAGATATAATAAACCACTAATGGTTCACTATGGCTGATTTTTAATAATTTGGAGCTGTTGCGTTTGTAAACTGTTAAGGATTAATTGTCCTTAAATATAAATGTCAGATTTTGAAGTTGTTTTCTTTAAATTAGTAAGAGTATTAATTAAAGTCGCCAGAAAAAGTAAGAAATAGAATGTTTGGATGGGTTACCTTTGTGTTTTAGTAAATATCGTCAATAGTTTTGCCAAATTTGCCAAGGGGAAACCAATTCTTCAGTAATCCCCTTTTATAAAACTAACTTGTTTTAGACATAAATGCGACTTTTAAAAATACCTCTTGTAAAGATTCTTAAATTATATTATCTGTATAAAGGAAAATAGGTCATTTTTCTGTATTTTGGTTTATCCTTCGGAAGAACTATTTATTTCGTAATCCTATGTAACTACATAAAGAGGGAGAAATTTATAAGTTTATTATACGATATTTTAATTTTCTATTTCATTCAAGAATTAATTATTTCCTTATTTGTTTTACCAAAAATTGTTTATTAATTTAAATTACAAAAATTCATAGATGCCCATTTAGAATATATGTTAGTTTTCATACTCCCACTACACTATAGTTTCCATGAAGACTTGCATCTTTCTGATTTATTAAGTTAAATGTCTGGTACAAATTCCTTTACACACATGGCAGGTCTCTAATGTCATATAACCCTGATTTCTTTCCTTGAAATATTTGTTAATTTCATTCCCAAAGGGAAAATATTTTTCCGTTAATCTCTTGTTCTGCTACGAAATTTCCTTGACGTATCTCTGAGCGAATGGATAAAATTCAACCATAAATATTGCAGAATTATATACTGCAGAATATATAAATGAACTGTAGCTAAATAGTGGTCGAATGGTTTATATTAAGATTCAACCAATTTATTTATGTGCTAAATATTAGAATACAAGGTAATATCGATCCGCATTATTAGTTTACAGCATTTATCTTTCAATTCATTTAATACCGAATTCCCGTAAATTCAGTTTATAAATGGTGCTCTTGATGTACGAGGAGCATCCAGAAAGTAAGTTTCCCGATGTTTTTCCCTTTAAAGTAAACGTAATTAGTCGTGCCAATTGGGCAAGCGTAACAAATCTATGACGTATTAATCATATGCCAGATGGACAAGTTCCAATTAGTGACAGTAGCAGGGTAGCAGTGATCCGAAATGGAGACTCTCATTCCTTCTCTCGTCGCCTGCAAGGTTTGATCTATGATCTTGAATGCGCAAAGCATTGCTCCAATTCAAATTCATCGTCAGATCTGTCGGTCTATGAGCCGAAACTGACACCCAAACACAAAATTCAACGCTTAGGAGCACTGACATTTTTGCTACGGTATCAGACGACGGGGACGAGTTCCTCGACAGGATCATCACCGGCAACGAGACTTTGATTACGAACTTTACTCCGGAATCCAAGCAGAAGTCAATACATTGGCATCGTAGTGGGAGATCTTTATATTTGATAAGCAGTGTGTGTGCATGTCATAATCACCACATTTTACTCACACAAAAAAGCATATTTTATTCTGTTAAAAACTGACGCTATCTTTTACTAACTCAAAACAACCACGCTATCGCAATAACAAATCTTTTTTTGTTGCCACTCGCTAAAACAGAAACTTGTGCTGACATATCAAAATGTTACCGTTACATTCACTCCCCCACCAGTAACTAACGTTACGTCAGAGGTAGGAAGGTACATGTATCAGCAGTTAAAAGTGTACATTATATAGCATGAAAAGAATAGAAAGAATAATAATTAAAATATACAATAGTAATATGATACAAGAGCAAATAACATATATATAATGTAAATAGACAAAAAAAAAATATTTAAAAGCAGTAAAGTTCTTTAGTCTCTAAATCGGACTGGAAGTTTAATTGGTCTGCCAGAACTAGATTGTTTAGAAGTTCGTACAGGATCCATAGGAACAGAACTAGTCCCAATAGGAGTTTGTTGTTTCAAACTTAGAGTTTGTGACGGCACTGTTTGACACTGAATATTTTGGTTTGGAGTCACATCGTTATTGGAGAAATCTGTGAGGATGTAAGCAGGTTTCAGTCGGTCAATAGACACAGTAACGTTTTTCTCTTTAATTTTAACAATAAAATATTTAGAAGATCTATTAATCACTTTGTAAGGGCCTTCATAGGGTGGCTCCAGTGGTTTTCGTACTCTGTCTATTCTTAGAAATACATGAGTACAACTATCCAAATCTTTATGTACAAATATGTTTGGGATGAATTTGTGTTGAACTTTCCTGGAACCAATTGATTTAATGTGTTCCTGCAATTTATGTACTAAGGTTCCTGGAGTGAGTTTCACTATACTGTCTGTTAAAAATTCACCTGGAAGCCTGAGTGTTTCACCATAAACCATTTCTGCTATAGTGTAAGGGGTATCAGATTGAACAGCAGTACGAAGACCTAAGAGGACAGTTGGCAAAGTTTCGCTCCAATCTATCTGATTATGGGCTTTCAGAGCAGCTTTCATTGTTCTGTGTAATCGCTCGACTTTTCCATTACTCTGTGGGTGGTAGGCTGTTGTTGGCACCAGCTTAATACCGCAGAGCGTCGACAAAGCTCGAAATATTTCAAAACGAAATTGTGCTCCTCGATCAGTAATCAATCGGGAAGGTGTTCCAAATCTTGTGATCCATTGATTGTAGAATGCTCTTGCCACTGTTTCTGCTGAGCTGTCATGTAAAGGAATAGCTTCCATCCAGTTAGAATATCTGTCTATGCAGGTTAAGCAATAAATATTTCCATGTGATGGAGGTAAGGGACCAACCAGGTCAATATGGACTTCTCGAAATCTCTCCGATACTTCCGGGAATTGCCCAATTGGTGATTTCGTATGTCGAACAATTTTTGCTTTCTGACATGAAATACAGGATTTAGCCCATTCGTGTAAGTCTTTGTTAATATTATGCCAAATGAACTTAGATGTAATTAATTTAATTGTTGCTTTTATTCCTGGATGAGATAACCCATGAAAGTGTTTAAATACGTTCATCCTGAAAGCTGGAGGAACATAAGGACGAATTTTGTTTGTAGACACATCACACCACAGCATTAAACCAGAAGGAAGAGGATATTCTTTAAATTTTAAAGAAGTAGATTTTTGCAATTTTGTAAATTCGTCATCTTGAGCCTGTTCTCGGGCTATTTCATCATAATCAATTACTGTGATTTCTGCAACTCTTGACAATAAATCGGCTACAATATTATCAGCACCTTTAACATGTTCAATAGCTGTAGTAAATTCAGAAATATATTGAAGTTGTCTGCATTGTCTTGGAGATGCTTTGTCTAGTTTTTGATAAAAAGCAAAAGTTAAAGGCTTGTGATCTGTATAAACTGTAAAAGATTGTCCTTCAAGTAAATGTTTAAAATATTTTATTGATAAATAAATAGCGAGAAGTTCTCGATCGTACGTGCTATAATTCTGTTGAGTTGGGTTTAGCTTTTTGGAATAAAAGGCTATAGGTCTCCAAGACTTATTTTCGTATTGTTGTAAGGTAGCACCAATTGCAAAATCTGATGCATCTGTAAAAAGACCTAGATGTAAATCAGAATTTGGAAATGATAACAAGGCTGTATTGGCAAGATCTTGTTTACAAATTTCAAACTGCTTCTTCGCTTCGTCAGTCCAATGAATTTTTCTTTTGTCTCGTTTTCTGGAATCTTTAAGATATTCATGCAATAAAGCTTGATTTGCAGCAGCATCTTTTAGATAACGACGGTAAAAATTAATCATTCCAAGGAAGGTTCTTAATTCAGTAATGGTTTCCGGTAATTTGTAATTTAAAATAGCTTGAACTTTCTCAGGAAGTGGGCGTGAACCTTCAGGTGTAATTAGATATCCCAAAAATTCAATTTCGGACACTGCAAAAACCGATTTTGAAATATTAATTCTAAGGCCATATTCGTTCAGTCTTTTAAAAAGGAAATCAAGATGAAGTTTATGTTCGTTTTCATTCGCTGATGCGATAAGGACGTCATCCAAATAGGCGAATGCAAAGTCAAGCCCTCGGAGCACTTCGTGAATAAAGCGTTGAAAGGTTGAAGGAGCATTTCTAAGGCCGAAACTCATCACATTAAATTCGTATAAGCCGAAAGGAGTAATAATTGCTGTTTTACATTTATCTTCTTCTGCTATTGGAATTTGATGATACGCTTTAAATAAATCTATTTTTGAGAAAACTTTTGAACCTTTTAAAATATGATGAAAGTCGTCTATTCGTGGAATAGGATATCTATCAGGAATGGTACGGAAATTCAGCTGTCTGTAATCTCCACAAGGACGATAAGAACCATCTTTTTTTCTTACAAGATGTAAGGGACTTGCCCACTGAGACTTAGAAGGACGAATAATATCATTATTTAACATGTATTCAAATTCTGATTTAGCTATCGCGAGACGCTTTGCATCAAGTTGGCGAGCTTTAGCGTGAAATGGAGGACCTTCAGTAGTAATATAATGTCGTACATCATGTTTAGACTTCGAAATTAATAAGTTTGGCTTTAAAATTTCTGGATACTTAGAAAATAAATCAGCAAATTTAATGGTGTTGCTTAATGTATGAATAGAGTCATTCAAATGAATCGAAGAAACTTCACCTTTTATGCAAAGCTTTGTTTCTCCGTCAATTAACTGCTTATTTTTAAGGTCAATTAAAAGATTAAATTTGTTTAAAAAATCAGCTCCAAGAATACCTTTTGAAATTTTGGCAATAATGAAAGGAAATTGGAATTTTCTCCGCAATCCTAAATCTAAATCCAAAACTCTAATGCCAAAAGTCTCTATTTCAGTCCCATTTGCTGCATACAATTTGTAACTCGAAGGTTCAATATTCTTACTAGGTGCTGGAAGAATGCTGATATCAGCGCCACTATCAACTAAAAATCGCAAATTTGTTTTTAAGTCTTTTACAAATAATCGAAATTTGCGGCAACCTTTTACATTTTCTGCAGCAGTTTCTGCCGCCTCGTCTACTGCAGGGTGGCGTTTTCCTGCATTGAATCCGGTTTTTTCCATGCACAAGGTGGAGTACATTTTTCAGGATAGCAGCGGTTACCGAAACGAAAATGATAATAGCAAAATTTGCCATTAGAATCAAAACGTTTTCTAGATCGGCTTCGGGAGCGACTTCCTTTTCCACGAGCTCTATAACTAGGCCTAGTTTGGCGTGATACGCTTAGTTGAGATATTTGTTGTTCTAGGCTCTCAAGTCGGTTTAGCACTTCTCTATAACTTGAACCGGACTTGTCGTGATCGTTAATTTCAGGTTTATGACATGCTGCGAAAATTTCCGTTTTGGGGTTCATGTCACTGATTTTGTCAGCCATTATTGCTAATTTGGAGAGATCTTCCTCACTAACAAGCAAAATATTTTTTATATAATCAGGCATTTTCTGAAGCCACAAAGTTTTAATTAAGTTTTCAGGAATGTCCGCAGTCGCCACAGTTCGTAGTTTTTGTAAAAGCTGACTAGGCTTCATTGTACCTAATTCAATTCCGGTTATTAACCGTTTAATTCGAGCACTTTCGCTTTCTTTAAATAGGTTGAATAACCTTGTTTTTGAATCGGTATATTTAGTAGTGCTTTCACTACTGATTATATCCCATATATTTTCGATATATTTTGGCTCAAGTTGCGCCACAAGGTAATTAAATTTCGTATCTTCATTTGTAATATTATTAATTTTGAACTGCGCCTCTACTTGATAGAACCAAATTTCTGGTCTATCTGTCCAAAAAGGTGGAATTTTAACACTTACTTTGTTTAGCTCGGTCTTCTCCTCAATATTTGGTTTATCCATTGTTAGATATCGTTAAAGGTTGCAAAATCCAAAATGACGAAAAGTAAATAAATCGTGTCACCAGTTGTAGTGGGAGATCTTTATATTTGATAAGCAGTGTGTGTGCATGTCATAATCACCACATTTTACTCACACAAAAAAGCATATTTTATTCTGTTAAAACTGACGCTATCTTTTACTAACTCAAAACAACCACGCTATCGCAAATAACAACTCTTTTTTTGTTGCCACTCGCTAAAACAGAAACTTCTGCTGACATATCAAAATGTTACCGTTACAGCATCATAGTGGATCTTTGGTCAGGACCAAATTCAAACAGACGCTGTCTGTGCGTAAAGGAATCTGCACAGTGTTCTGTGACAGGAACGCTAGTTCCATTCACAGGCGGTAGAGTTCTACGACAGAGGTATACAAAAGTTAATCCCACAATCCGACAAATGTCCCAATTCTGGTTTTGGCTGTGTTGAAAAATAGCTGAAACATTGCTGTACTTGTTGCCAATGAATATTTCCGTGAAAGTGAGTTTGTTTTTCTTTTAAATAGGGAAGCTTACTTTCTGGATGCGCCTCGTTTAATTTAAAGAATTTTTTTTATTGTATGATAATCTTTCATATGTTTATTTTGAGCAAAGGGATAGCTGTATTATTATTATTATCATTAATTTTATGTAATAATTTATTATATCTCCTTTTTAAAAATAAATCTAATCTTTGAAAAGTATACTCTTTTTCGTTATTTATTTTACACCATTTAAAATTTAAAAAAAAAAAGAATACATATAAATGAACTGTTGGTACTCAAAATAACCCCAATAATTTAACTAAATCTCTAGAAAACATCCTATTCTGGAAACAACAGTAAAAAAGATTAAATATTATTCTTTATAAACTATGCGATCTGAATAATTTCTGATAATAATTGTAACAGAAATACTTTTATAGGTTTGACTGAAGAATTGGGTTCCTCCGCCATCTTGGCGATAATGGTTTGAGTATGGCCTCCTAACATTTTCTTCTGATCTCACCGCATACAAACAATCTGTATCTGTATTATAAATTATGTGTTATTTGCATCCAACTCTCCTTGTGTAAATCTTTTCTTATATATTAAAAGTGCTGAATGCTTAAAAAAATAGATATAACAAACCATTAATGGATCACTATGGCTGATTTTTAATACTTTGGAGCTGTTGCGTTTGTAAACTGTTAAGGGATTTATTGCTCATAAATATAAATGTCCGGTTTTCAAGTCATTTTCTTTAATTAAGTAAGAGTATATAATTCTATTACGATGGCGATTAAATAAAGCTGCCTGAAAAAGCAAGAAATACAATGTTTGGATTACCTTTGTGTTTTAGTAAATATCGCCAAATTTGCCAAGGGGAACCCAATTTTTCAGTAACCTCCTTTTATAAAACTAACTTGTTTTAGACATAAATGCAACTTTTAAGAATACTTCTGGTAAAGATTCTGAAACTATATTATTATCTGTATAAAGAAAAATAGGTGATTGTTCTGTATTTTGGTTTATCCTTCGGAAGAACAATTTATTTCGTAATCCTATATAACTACATAAAGAGGTATAAATTTATAAATTTATTATAAGATATTTTAATTTTCTATTTCATTCAAGAAGTAACTATTTCCTTATTTGTTTTACCAAAAATTGTTTATTACTTTAAAGCAAAAATTCATAGATGCCCATTTAGAACATATGTTAGTTTTAATACTCCCACTACACTACAGTTTCCATCAAGACCTGCATCTTTCTC
>CM063508.1:112539801-112542301 GCA_032207245.1 Pardosa pseudoannulata | reverse complement strand
AAGAGAGCAAAAAATTATGCATGAGGAATTAAAAAAACACTGGAATACTAAAATCTGAACAATATCAAACTGAAAAGTCAAAAGTTCTAAATTGTGTCTATGTATTACCTCAATAGTGCAGCAAATGTTTCGGAATATAGGATTTGTTACCTGATAACAAATGCCATGTTAAATTTGATTCAAATGTTTTAAAATATATTACGAAATAATTTCTAACACTATTAAAGAACCATTGAGACATATTTCCATCGTATTAACTGTGCTGCATTTTCATTTAAACTTCTAACTTTCGAGAGTAATCAAGAGACTAAAAAGAATAGCACACATGCAGTAATGTCTTCTATTAGGATAATTCTTCTTTTTTATATGCAATACTCGGTATAAATGTAACCCATAGAGGTATCTTGTTTTGTTTCTTGGTAAACAAATATATTATTTTTTATTGGAATTATACAATTACAAGTTGTGACCAAATTATTATACTTGCTACTAAAATTTCTAGCAATTTCTGGTATAACTAACACACAGACACAGACACACACACACACACACACACATATATATATATATATATATATATATATATATATATATATGTATATGTATATGTATATATATATATATATATATATATATATATATATATATATATATATATATATATGTGTGTGTGTGTGTGTGTGTGTGTGTGTGTGTGTGTTGTCTCGTTTGGCTTGTTACAAGTGGTCTTGAAATCTTCCAGTCTTAAGATGGGATTATATATTTTATAGTATTGAGGGACGTGACTCTTATTTATGTGAAAGGCCGTTATTAAATAATAAGTTTCGGGAACCATTTTTATTTCTTGGTTAAGTTCCACAACACATTACAAAGAAACACATCACAAGACACAGTACAAAAAGCAACATCATAGACAAGCACACAATGAGAAAGTCAGTGGCACCATGGGGAAACTAGATGGTTGTCGAAGTGCCACCTATATTAAAAGGAGAAGGCAGCTATTGTACCCGCTACAATAGGAAATAAAATCTCTGTTGGAAATCTAAATGTGTAGGATTTAAATCAAAGAAAAGACTGAAATGATTTTTATAATCTGGCATTGCATTTAATAATTTTATATTTTCAGATATTTACCCTGTACTTTATCAGAAATGTCCACAACATCCAAACACATACATGTCTTTAGTACCAATGCATTTTCTTGTTAAGTTTGCTCAGCTTAAATTAATACTTTATGTTTATACCTAACATTTCAAGATTTTCAAATTATAGCAAGTGATCTATCCCTTACAACACAAAAAAAATAGCTTGACCCAACAATCGGTTACCACTATTGTAAAACAATTAGCCTAAGAAAAATCATTAAAAATATTATAAAAATCTATTTTTAAAGGTTTTTGAACAATAAAGGGCTATACATGCTATTTCGGGCAAAAGAGTTAAACTTTATGGCTAAATAGGAAATTACATTTGTAATTAATTGTAATGTAGATTTAAAGAAAAAAAAGGAAATATCAGGTGGTTATTGTTATAATTCTTTGTGAACAATTAAATAGGAAGCTGAAAGTTTCCTCCAATTATTTCTTTAAATGACGCGCCATCAAAAGTCCAAGATTAATGGTCGCTTTCTCTCATTTATACCAACTTAGGAGTTTTCTTCTCATCTTGATATACTTTGTTATCTGATAAAAGAAAGCTCTCTTTCAGTGTGGGCTGTCTGCGTAATTGCTTTATGTCAGTTCACAAATCTTGTAAATGAAATCAAATCCTACTTACAGGGCTTAGAAATGTATGGTAAATTCAATATATATTTTTGTGAGTTATGATGAATATTCAATACGTTCTAAGTCTCGATTTCATGCATAAACGCAATTATACGATATCATTTCAATCTAGGTAATTATTATAAAATCCACATAATTATTTTTTATTGATTGAATAGTCCTCACACTTCGTGAAATTAATTAAAAATTTTAATGAAAGACGCTACTGGCGTTTTGAAAATTCAATATTTGTTTGTACTGCTGAATTTTAATTGATAATTCTTGTTAATCAAATATCTTGTTTGATTAAAGAATAACATTCATCTATTACGTACAAAAATTTAAATTGAACTATAAAGTTTAAATATGTAATAAATAATAGGAGAACATTAAAGGCCTTGGCACATAATTATACTAAGAAGAACTTTTAACAAACTGTAGAATCTAAAAGAAAAGTATCAGAAATATTTTAGACTTTATTATATTTAAGTGCAAATACTATAAATGAAATCTGCATTAATGAATTGCTTATAATTTTTTCCAAATGCAGTGTCAGATGAGATACAAATGAGACAAAGATGGCTTTTATTAATTTTATGTTTTACTGCAAGTTTATTTTCACCAGCTACATCAACTATTCATCAATTCATCCATGTTAAAAAAAAAATCTGCCAAGGAAGGGGATGTATCAATGAGTTACACTGCTGGACAACGCCTGCTTGGGAGACTGACCGAGG
>CM063508.1:112479801-112529801 GCA_032207245.1 Pardosa pseudoannulata | reverse complement strand
CTAAAAAGGGGTAGTTAGAGATTACGTGAGTTATGAACGATTTTAAAAAGGGAACTATTTTATCATAATAAAATAAATGAAAAAGAAACACGTTTGCGTAACTTTTTGGGGTAATGCGGTCAGGCCTAGAGGTAATTCAGAAGAAATTGATGATTAATCAAGCGAGAATTTCAGTTATCGTTTGGACATGAGCTGTCAACACCTTTCCAATAGAAAGAAAAATGGCAGTACCCGATAATCTTATCCGCACATTAACTGTGTCCACATTTAGAATAATTGTGCTCTCGTATCTGTCAATTTGCAGCCAATAACAGTTGCCTGAAAGGAAGATTTCTATTCATTTTTCAAAATTATATTTTAATGAAGATGATTCAATGAAGTTCCAACATGTAGATTAATTTGTATTTAGTTCAAGTATACTGATTTTCCTGCAGTGAGTTCCTGAGAAGCAAATATTAGTGGATGAGATAGTAAACGTAATTACTTGCATTGCGGTAGAAAAAACCAATTATTAAATTAAAGCAAATAAATGCTTATTAATTTGAAATGATTTATAACTGCAATGAACCAGCGTAGACACATTTAAGGCTAGGTAGAAGGAATCACCCTATTCTAACTTTAAGGAGTGCTGCGTTGGCGTCAGTCAGGGTAAAAAAGGTCAAACACCCAAGTACACCCTTTATATGGTGGAATAGTGTAGGTGTAGTTTGGAGCGTTACGGTCTACTTTTTGCAACACGAGGGCAATTGAGAACGAGACCTACTGCTTAAAGCCGATTCCGAACTGCTACGTACATCCATGCCATTGTGGGATTCGAACCTATGCACTCCGGTTCCGAAGGCCAGCACCCTAACCACTCGGCTATCGTTCGGCTATTAGAATAGTGTAGAATGCTTTACTAAGTCAACATCGATGCACAATAATACACAAGAAGTACACTTCCATAGATCAAGCTGGCAAGAGTTAACAAGCATGTCAAAGGGATAAATACATCTCTACCAGCGCAAATGGAATGCACAATTCATTGAACAAATTCATTTTCTCACACACTGATTTAAAAAAAAATGGAAACCATTCTCGATTAAAATTTTTTTGACTTACAGTATGCTTGATAAAATCTGGTTAATTGCAAGCATAGGAACGGGCAGATTGTTCTTCCTAACGAATAACTCCCATGCAAAACATTTTTTTTCTGTTTAGTAAGATAACTAGAGAAAGTTAATTTGAATTTCATTCACGCAAGGTTTGCTTGCGTGTCCATCCTATTCTTCCACCAGTTCTTCATGTCATAGTTTCATTAAGGTTTTACGCTTTATTCCTTGCACAGTGCTATTACCATAAGTTTTTAAGTCTTAATTGGATGGATTTGTATGCAACGATAATTACAAAATTCCCGTTAAAAGGAATACTGGAATAGTTCCAATCACAACATGCGTAACTTTCTGTATTCGTTCTTAGTTATAAAATTGGATATATGTTTCTACCTTCAAGTGTTCGCTCTTAAAGTTTTCGTGTAGGTAGTTTGAAAGCATCCTACGCAATTTTAACAACAATGTGTAGTTAATTTATTAATGAGTATTTTAAGAAAGAATTTTTAGAAACCTATCTTATTTTAGAAACTTTTTAGTTATCTTCAAGGCAATTTATTTTGATTTACGTTTATTTTATATTATTCAACAATTTTTAATAAAAATATGTACTATACCAGGAATAATATAAAAATTATTATTACATAAGAGCAATATAAATGTTTACTGAAATATTTAGTTTTTTATTTTACCATACCGCATATGGAATTTCGATAATATGGAATTAAATATGGAATTTCGATATTTGTAACAACACTATATAATAAGCATAAGATATCCCATACTTGAAAATTCATTTAGCAAAGGAAATTTGTGGAATTGATCTTTATGCACGTTTACCAAATCACTGATCTTTATAGAGAAAGATTTAGAGAATACTTTTTAATTTAAATTTTTGATTAATTTTCATATATTTATATGCAATTTTAACAACGATGTGTAAGTAATTTATTAATGAGCATTTTTAGAAAGAATTTTTAGAAACTTATCTTACTTTAGAAATATTTTAGTCCTTTTCAATGTAATTTATTTTGATTTACGTTTATTTTATATTATTCAATTTTTTTATTAAAAATATGTACTATACCAGGAATAATATAAAATTTATTATTGTTACATTTTATAATATATATTATACATTCATGCATAAGACCGAACAGCAATAATGTATAAATGTTTACTGAAATATTTAGTTTTTTTTATTTTACCATACCGCATATGGAATTTCGATAATATGGAATAAAATATAATTAATGGAATAAAATATAAATATCCATATTCGATAATATGGAATTAAATATGGAATTTCAATATTTGTAACAACACTATATAATAAACATAGGATATCCCATACTTGAAAATTCATTTAGCAAAGGAAACTTGTGGAATTGATCTTCATGTACCATTACCAAATCACTGATCTTTATAGAGAAAGGTTTAGAGAATACATTTTTAATTTAAATATTTGATTAATTTTCAAACACTTAGATACAATTTTAACATTGATGTGTAAGTAATTTATTAATCAGCATTTTAAGAAAGAATTTTTAGAAACTTATCTTCTTTAGAAACTTTTTAGAGGTCTTCCACGTAATTTTTTTTTATTTAAGTGTATCTTATATTATTCAACATTGATTTTATTAAAAATATATGCTATATCAGGACTAACATGAAAATTATTATTTTTACCTTTTATAATTTTTATTATACATTTATGTATAAGACATAACAACAATATAATTTTTTACTAAAATATTTAGTTTTTTATTTTACCATACCACATTAAATTAATTATGGAATTTCTATATTTGTGATACATTTGTAATACTTGTATGTAATTGTAATACTTGAAAATACATTTAGCAAAGGAAACTTGTGGAACTGATCTTTATTTACGTTTACCAAATCACTGATATTTATAGAGAAATATTTAAAGAGTACTTTTTAATTCAATTTTTTTTATTAATTTTCATGCACTTATATTAATTCTTTGAATATGCATTTTTTCTCCTGAGTAATTTCAGGCAATGATTTTGCTTCAATTGTATTGCAATTTCTGTAACAATTTTCTAGCCTTTAATTGAACCCTTCCTGATTGAATCTAGACAAATTGATGTTTACTACGGACTTCACACTGAAATCTTTTATATACTGGAACTATAAAAAAAAATATTGAATCGTAATCAGCAGCAAGAAACTATCTGAATAACCTTTATTTAAAAGAGGATTTTCTGGAAAACCTTCCAAAATGACTTTTACTATTTCAAGACCGTTAAGATGGATATAGCTTTGAAATGGTCAAACAACACCAATCTTAATGTTAAAGCTCTTTTCGGACTGTTTTACACATTTAAATATCCCAAAAATTTTTGGTTACCAAATCACTGATATTTATAGAGAAATATTTAAAGAGTACTTTTTAATTAAATTTTTTTATTAATTCTCATGCACTTATATTAATTCTTTGAATACGCATTTTTTTCTCCTGAGTAATTTCAGGCAATGATTTTGCTTCGATTGTATTGCAATTTCTGTAACAATTTTCTAGCCTTTAATTGAACCCTTCCTGATTGAATCTAGACAAATTGATGTTTACTACGGACTTCACACTGAAATCTTTTATATACTGGAACTATAAAAAAAAATATTGAATCGTAATCAGCAGCAAGAAACTATCTGAATAACCTTTATTTAAAAGAGGATTTTCTGGAAAACCTTCCAAAATGACTTTTACTATTTCAAGACCGTTAAGATGGATATAGCTTTGAAATGGTCAAACAACACCAATCTTAATGTTAAAGCTCTTTCCGGCCTGTTTTACACATTTAAATATCCCAAAAATTTTTTGGTTACCAAATCACTGATTCTTTATAGAGAAATATTTAAAGAGTACTTTTTTAATTAAATTTTTTTATTAATTCTCATGCACTTAGATTAATTCTTTGAATACGCATTTTTTTCTCCTGAGTAATTTCAGGCAATGATTTTGCTTCGATTGTATTGCAATTTCTGTAACAATTTTCTAGCCTTTAATTGAACCCTTCCTGATTGAATCTAGACAAATTGATGTTTACTACGGACTTCACACTGAAATCTTTTATATACTGGAACTATAAAAAAAATATTGAATCGTAATCAGCAGCAAGAAACTATCTGAATAACCTTTATTTAAAAGAGGATTTTCTGGAAAACCTTCCAAAATGACTTTTACTATTTCAAGACCGTTAAGATGGATATAGCTTTGAAATGGTCAAACAACACCAATCTTAATGTTAAAGCTCTTTTCGGACTGTTTTACACATTTAAATATCCCAAAAATTTTTGGTTACCAAATCACTGATCTTTATAGAGAAATATTTAAAGAGTACTTTTTTAATTAAATTTTTTTATTAATTCTCATGCACTTAGATTAATTCTTTGAATACGCATTTTTTTCTCCTGAGTAATTTCAGGCAATGATTTTGCTTCGATTGTATTGCAATTTCTGTAACAATTTTCTAGCCTTTAATTGAACCCTTCCTGATTGAATCTAGACAAATTGATGTTTACTACGGACTTCACACTGAAATCTTTTATATACTGGAACTATAAAAAAAATATTGAATCGTAATCAGCAGCAAGAAACTATCTGAATAACCTTTATTTAAAAGAGGATTTTCTGGAAAACCTTCCAAAATGACTTTTACTATTTCAAGACCGTTAAGATGGATATAGCTTTGAAATGGTCAAACAACACCAATCTTAATGTTAAAGCTCTTTCCGGACTGTTTTACACATTTAAATATCCCAAAAATTTTTGGTTACCAAATCACTGATCTTTATAGAGAAATATTTAAAGAGTACTTTTTTAATTAAATTTTTTTATTAATTCTCATGCACTTAGATTAATTCTTTGAATACGCATTTTTTTCTCCTGAGTAATTTCAGGCAATGATTTTGCTTCGATTGTATTGCAATTTCTGTAACAATTTTCTAGCCTTTAATTGAACCCTTCCTGATTGAATCTAGACAAATTGATGTTTACTACGGACTTCACACTGAAATCTTTTATATACTGGAACTATAAAAAAAATATTGAATCGTAATCAGCAGCAAGAAACTATCTGAATAACCTTTATTTAAAAGAGGATTTTCTGGAAAACCTTCCAAAATGACTTTTACTATTTCAAGACCGTTAAGATGGATATAGCTTTGAAATGGTCAAACAACACCAATCTTAATGTTAAAGCTCTTTCCGGACTGTTTTACACATTTAAATATCCCAAAAATTTTTGGTTACCAAATCACTGATCTTTATAGAGAAATATTTAAAGAGTACTTTTTTAATTAAATTTTTTTATTAATTCTCATGCACTTAGATTAATTCTTTGAATACGCATTTTTTTCTCCTGAGTAATTTCAGGCAATGATTTTGCTTCGATTGTATTGCAATTTCTGTAACAATTTTCTAGCCTTTAATTGAACCCTTCCTGATTGAATCTAGACAAATTGATGTTTACTACGGACTTCACACTGAAATCTTTTATATACTGGAACTATAAAAAAAATATTGAATCGTAATCAGCAGCAAGAAACTATCTGAATAACCTTTATTTAAAAGAGGATTTTCTGGAAAACCTTCCAAAATGACTTTTACTATTTCAAGACCGTTAAGATGGATATAGCTTTGAAATGGTCAAACAACACCAATCTTAATGTTAAAGCTCTTTTCGGACTGTTTTACACATTTAAATATCCCAAAAATTTTTGGTTACCAAATCACTGATCTTTATAGAGAAATATTTAAAGAGTACTTTTTTAATTAAATTTTTTTATTAATTCTCATGCACTTAGATTAATTCTTTGAATACGCATTTTTTTCTCCTGAGTAATTTCAGGCAATGATTTTGCTTCGATTGTATTGCAATTTCTGTAACAATTTTCTAGCCTTTAATTGAACCCTTCCTGATTGAATCTAGACAGGTGGATGTTTACTACGGACTTCACACTAAAATGTTTTATATACTGGAACTATAAACAAAAATATTGAAGTGTTATCAGCAGAAAGAAACTATCTGAATAACCCTTATTTAAAAGAGGATTTTTTGGAAAACCTTCCAAAATGGCTTTTACTATTTCAAGACCGTTAGGATGGATATTACTTTGAAATGGTCAAACAATCCCAAGCTTAATGTTAAAGCCCTTTCCTTACTGTTTTACACATTTAAATATCCCAACAATTTTTGGTAATGTAACTAAAAGATAGGAATGGAAAAAGAAAGTTATCAATAGTTAATTACTGCCTGCTTCATGCATAATACTTTATTTAATATATATATATATATATATATATATATATATATATATATATATATATATATATATATATATATATTGTAGTTTTTAATTAAATTTTCAATGTATTTGTTTCTTACAGTACAAGTTATGCTTTGTATTTCAGTTACAAATAATTTTTAGTGTTATATATATATATATATATATATATATATATATATATATATATATATATATATATATATATATATCTTATATATTTCTCATTTTTAGAAATACAGTATTATTTAACTTTTTACCGATTTTTTAATGTAAGGTACACAAACACAATTGCACTTTACGAAAAATATTAAATATTTTGTACACATTAATACTATAAAATATAATTTACTACACAGCAGGATATTTGAAATGTTTTCTGACAATTTATAAGTAGTATATTACACATTTTTTAACCTTAGAACGCTATCATGTGTTTGATGAACCTTAGTATTGTTACAGATGTAAAGCAATTTTTGTTAACATCTATTTAAAGTAAGAAGAGACAATTAATACATACGCTTTCCCTTTTAAAACTGATTTTTTGTGCAGTAACATTGTTTTAGTTTTTAACAATTTATTATATTTATTACAAAAGTCTATGTTGCTTAAGGAGTGTTCTTAGGTTACTTAACATTTAGTTAAATGATTTTCAAGATTATTTTACATGTTGTAAACTTTGTGAATGTTGTCGTAATGCAATTTTTTCTTATGGTTTTCTCCTTATTTACGAGACATAAACATAAGATATTTCACATAATCCTAAAGAATGGGAAGGAATGAGATAATTAATACACTAACTCGAGTACTCTACAAAAGCTTGCTAACAATTGTAATATTCCAAAACAGCATCTACACATGCAAACTAAGCCCAAAATTTATTTTTGAATTTCGTAGATTTTCAACACTATTTACGAACAACTTCACAATAAATTACCGTACTTGTGCTCAACAAAATCATTTTGATTAATTTTCTATGTATGACGATATCCAATTAATTTGTTTACATTTGCAAAAAAATATTTTTAATCCGAGTTTAAGTCACAATGAGAAATTTAAAAGTTCAGAAACTAAAATAACTGAATTCAGTATTAAAATATAGGAAAGAACAGAAATTTTTGAAGGTGGAAAGAATTATTTGCAATTCAAATTTGTTAGTAAAACTTATATACTGCAGTAGAAAATCTACCGGCATCACTTTTATTCTGGATTTAAATAGCGATATACAGTCAAAGTGAAACTGATTCACAAGGTTTTTTTTATTTATTTATTTTTATTTTTATTTATTTTTAATGTTAAATT
This sequence comes from Pardosa pseudoannulata, assembly GCA_032207245.1. Classification (NCBI taxonomy): domain Eukaryota; kingdom Metazoa; phylum Arthropoda; class Arachnida; order Araneae; family Lycosidae; genus Pardosa; species Pardosa pseudoannulata. The sequence continues at coordinate 112,522,098 of CM063508.1, read as the reverse complement.
TGAGATTTTCAAAAGATCTTAAAAACGAAAATTTAAAAAGTTATTTAATTTTAAATATTTTAAAAAATATTAATAAATTGTTTAACACAAAGAACATGAAGCACTACACAATATTTAATCAATGTATCAAATTTTGGAATATATTGATTTGTTAGTGATTAAGAATGGATCATATTATATTCGTAGTACATTTATATCATTCTTATAATGTGTAAAAAATAATGTTACCTTGGCCTAGTGTTTGAGAAAGAAGAAATCTAAACTCATTAATAAACACATAGACAAATATATCTTGATTAAATGATTTTATACAATTAAATAAATGCCTAAAGAATACAACTGGAATCAACTTATCATTTGTAGGTATTGAAGACTGCTCTCGAGTCGGCGTCGGCCCTAAAAAACGATATAGCGATGATTTTCATTTTCCTCTTTCTCGTGTCGCTGAAAAAATGTCTCTTCAGCAAGCAGCGGATGCCAGAAGCGTTCCCCTCTTATTCCTCTGGTAACAGACTTGTCCTCTAAAAAAATCAGACTGCCTCCCGGAGAAAAAAACCGGGATCCACACCAGAACGGCGGGGGGTCAGAATCTCCCAAATCAACGGACCCTTCTATTGGTTGGAAGTTGTTTCTTTCTAGTTCAAACCGGTCCTGTTTTAGTATTTCTTTGACGATGACTCACGGGAAGAGATAAATAAAGCTTAACCAAATATAATTTAAAGTTACATAAATATAATATAAAAGTTAGGGCACAACATGTTATAATTCCTACAAATATCAAGGTGGTTAACCTACACATTTTGTGGTCAAATTTCTCATGTGACAACTATAGAAGTTCCTGCCGAAGGATGGCCGAATGGTTAGGGTACTGGCTTTCGGAACCGGAGTTCGGGGGTTCGAATCACACTATGACATGGATGGTTATAGCAGTTCGGAATCGGTTTTAAGCAGTAGGTCCCGGTCTCATTACTCCTCGTGTTGCAAAAAGTAGACCGTAGCGCTCCAAAACCTTAAAAAAAACTATAGAAGTGTCATAAAGGTTATTGATACCTCATCTAAATTACTATATTTGAACGTTATTCAGATTTTATGGCAACAGTTAGAAAATGAGATCAGAGATTATCATTTTTCTAATTAAAGCAACTTAAGAATGACTCTGTGTCCAAATTGGAATAAAATATTGTGAAATTCTTGTTCGATGAATACCTATACGTCAGGATACACAAAGGATACCCAGCAAAATACTGTACAAAAAATAACATGGTTTTTAAATTTTCTAAAGTTGAGAATTTTGTTGTACAAATTTTACTTTTACCCTCTTTTTTCCACACTCATACAAATATGTGCTACACGGTCTAAATATTATGTATTGCTGAAATTCCTTTGTATTAATAGATATAATTCATATTCAAGTAAAACATATGTCCCATCTTCGTGTTTTACTTCCAAATTCTTAAATAGAATTGTAAAAGCCTAGTGTGCCAGATTTATTTTAAATGATGTATGTCTTCCATTATTTATTTCCTGTAAAGATTCTAGTAAATAACTCTTTTTGGTTGTGTTTCCTGTCCGAAAATTTTATTGGCATACTACTACCGAAAGCGGAACACATTAAATTTAGAATTTCCAAAGTTCAGTCTTGTGTGAATGATTTAGTATAAGATTAGAATTCAGAAAATCTATACATATTATATTAATTTAAAATATGTCCTGTAATGCAACAGAGTTGAGATTTTTTTGTTATTTTCGTTTATTCGCAGGATAAATTACTCATAATATGAGGTCGGCTCAGCCTAAAATGCTTTGATCTTGGAAGATTCTTTGAAAGGGTCTCCGTAAAATTTCATTTTAAATATTAAGAGATGGAAATGTTTAAAATATTTAAAAGCATATCGTAAAGGGTTCGTAATATGAACTTGATGGAAAACCCGGAAACAAACTCAAAAGACAGTCTAGCATAAACTTTTATTAAAAATTGAATCATAATAGAGAGTATGAGAGTGATAAATATAAGAATGTATGTTTGTGTATATATATATATATATATATATATATATATATATATATATATATATATATATATATATATATATATATATATAATATATATATATATATATATATATATATATAGATATATATATATATATATATATATATATATATATATATATATATATATATATACACTGAAGAGCCACATAAAACTGGTATAACCGTACGTATGCAAATAAAGAGATAAGAAACCAATCAATATATGGAGCAGTGGTCAGAAACGCCTATATACGAGAACAAGTATATGGCACCGTTATTAGATTGGCTACTGCAGCTACAATGACAGGTTATCAATATTAAGTAATTTGAACATGGTGTTGCAGTCAGTGCACAAGATATAGGACATAACATCCCCGAGGTAGCGATGAAATTTGGATTTTCTCTGACAACCATTTCACGAGTATAACGTGACACATCAAATCTCTGACATCGCTACTGCCTGAGAAAGATCGTGCAAGAAAAGATCGAACCAATGACGACTGAGGTGAATCATTAAAATTTCAACCCTTTCTCAAATTCCTGCAGATTTCAATACTGGGTCATCAAAGAGTGTCATCTTGTGAAACATTCAACGTAACATCATCGATATGGTCCTTCGAAGCCGAAGGTCCACTCGTGTACCCTTGATGACTGCACAACACAAAGCTTTAAGCCTAGTGTGGGCCTATTGAGGATTCGACTGTTGATGACACGTTGTCTGGCCTTACAAGTCTCGTTTCCAATTGTATCGATCGGATGTACGTGCACGGGTATGGAGAAAACCTAATGAATCCATGCAGCCTGCATGTCAGTAGGGGAACTTTTGGAGGATCTCTGATGGTATGGGGCGGGCGCAGTTCGAGTAATAGGTTTCCCCTGATTCGTTTAAATACGACTCTGACAAGTGACACGTACGTACGCATCTTGTCTGATCACCTTCACCCATTTATGTCTATTGTGCATTCTGATGGACTTAAAGATTTCAAGCAGGTTAATAAGACACCACACATGTCCAGAATAGCAGCAGACTGCCACCAGAAACACTCTTCTGATTTTAAACACATCCGCTAGCCATCCAAATCCCTAGACATGAACATTATTGAGAAAATCTGGGATGCTTTGAACATGCTGCTCAGGAGAGATCTCATCTACCTCATACTGTTAGGGATTTATGGACAACCCTCCAGGATTCATGTTGACAGCACAACCTCAGTCTTAGTTGAGTATATGCCATGTCGTGTTGCTGCACTTCGTGTTCGCATACCCAATATTAGGCAGGTGTCCCAGTGTTTTTTCAACTCCTCTTCTTAGCCCACTCTCCTGTTTCTAATCATGGATCTTGTTGGTGCTTCAACCACATTTGGCGAAATTGGCGTGCTTGCAGCTTGCGTGCGTGGCGTGCTTGCAGCGTGGCGTTTGAAATCTGGCGAGGGGATCGTAACTCAACAAATTGATTCTTAATCAAAAACAACATTTTGAGGAAAATTTTTTCAAAATTTGATTATTTTAAATACTTTTAATAATAAATTTTTAATAAATTAAATTAAATTAAATTAAATAATAAATTTTTAGATACTTGGTAAATTCTTTTTCCAATTTTTAAGTAAATCGACCGATCTTTGCAGAACACGTTAGATACTTATTTTTTATTTCAATTTTTCAAGTAAATCGACCGATCTTTGTAGAACACGTATTTTGAGTGGAGGTTGAAGAGGAGTTGTAAAATTGAAAATTTTTTTTCAAATCTCTTATTGGCTCTTCAATTTATATATCAGTAGTAGTGTAGAGTATTTCTGAAGGTTATTTCTTGTATTGTAAATTAATGAAAATTAAGTATGTATAATTTTTTTCAATTAATTTTTTAGTGTATTTAAATAAACTTTTACAATAATGACTAATAGTTATTTATAAGTACTTTAAAAACCGTTTAATATAATTGTACTATACTATAATTTTTAAAGTAAATATTTTAGGTGATTTTTTATTTATACAACCATGTTATAATAAATAAAATTATCAATATAATCTATTTATACAACTTTATTTTTGAAATTACCAAAATGTATAGATGATTAACATTTTAAATGCATACTTATGAAACATTAATTATAGTAGAATAAATACATAAAATGCATTACAAACGATTTCAATAGCTAGTTTTTTTAACTGTTTAGTGGATTATATCTTATAATTTAATATTCCTTCGATGCAGTTTTAAATTTTTTATGATAATATTGTTAAGTTGTGATATAAACAGAATTGATGCTTTTAAAAACACTCTATTTTCAACTATACATTTTAAAGCATGAAAGCACAGAGGAAATACTCGAAAATTTTGTATTATTTAAACCATATAATATGTTGTAATTTTGTCCATAATCTTTTAATATTAAATAAAATGTTCAGAGGAGATATATCGTCTCTAAGCCATGGTAGACATTAAAGGTCATTTTCCAAGATCGTTATCATTTTACTATCTTTCAAATTGTAGTTAGAGTATTGTGCTTCCATCAAATGGGTTTTAGGTGAATTTCGGAGTAAGGCTTGATTACATTTGTGTGTTCTCTCCTTATAGGGAGCAATGTTGCCCTGCCTCCATAGTGCTCTCATAAGAAAGGGCAACAAATAAGAAAATTGCATAGTAATATGCTAATAAAACCAAGGGCACCGCATATTTAAAACACAATCTTTTAAATGTAATAAAATTCGCAATCGTCCTCTGAAAATCTGATTAGATTTATATCCATTATTCCCACTCTAGATTTAAAGCATCACACACACACATATATACATAGACAGTCCAGTCATATTAACGTAACCACTTCCTACTTTAAAATCGTGGTATGTATAGAATTTATATTACAACTTCATTTTATCCTAGTGACATAAATTTAGAGTGTAAATTGGTTGGTTAGTGTAGTGTCTATTTAGATGCCATCTGACTTCCCATGGAAAAAAAAGGTTACCATTACCTCAAGAGATTGGTTTTTGAGGAGTGAGTGATCGTACTTTAGAAGCAGTTCTCAAGCCAAGGATCCCATGTTTTGTCCTGCCGCTTCAAAAAATATTGTTTGGTAACCTGGAGTTGCATTGCAATTATGAACATATTTTACGTGCTCGAACCTCAATTATTTAAACTTCGGGTTACAAGATAGCTGTTTTGGCATACATACGAGAGTCACTCTGATATTTTTGAGATACAACTAGGTTTTAAAAGTTATACTTACAAAATTTTAGGTGTGTTCAAAGTAGTATCCTCCAACATTAATGCACTTTTGTAGACGAATTTCCCCATATTAAATTACTCAAACCAATCAAGCAATATCTTGGAATAGATGAGAAATGCAGTTATAACCACATCAATCTCTTCTTCTGAATGAAAACGTCGTCCACGTAAGTACTTTTTTAGATTAAAGAATAACCAAAAGTCACACATTGGTAGATCAGGTGAATACGGCGGATGTTCTATCACTTTAATTTGTTTTTGTTTAAGAAAAACAACTGTTAATCCAGCTGTTTGTGAAGATATATTGTCATGGTGAAGCATTAGTCCCCTAACATTCACTTCTTGTAGAATTTGGGGAATACATTAAGTGGTACATCAGTTTGCTGTTACTATCATCTGTCCTTTCAACTTGATGACTCTGACCAATCTCGAATGAAGAAATCGGTATACATCACTTTTTTTCAGTGCGCGTTGTCGTTTCACCATAGGCGGCGTGGGATCATCTTCAAACACCCATAATTTGCTTTCTTGGCGTGTTGGAACGTCAAAAAACTATATGTACGTTTCATCATCCGTTACAGTTTTATAAATGATGTGGCCCCCATCATTTAGCTATTGAAGAGTTTCATTACTAATTCTGACACGCTACCGTTTTGGTGTTCATTTAGATTATGGAGAACCCAACAGCAAACCCCTTTTTTCATATGTAGGTACAGTGATTATCATCCGTTAACATTTTTTATAATGCAGACACATTATCCGGGATTACTGCCGACGACGGCCTTCCTGTGTGTTCTTCGTCCTGAAGAATATTGCGACATCTGCTAAATTCTTTAAACCATCTGTGATACAGTAGCACGCGCTGGAGATTCATCATTAAATGCCAATTGCAATCGTTGAAAGCAATCTTCTTGATTTAATCCTGCTTTAAAATCGTAGGAAATCATAGCGCTAAAATGTTCTCGCGCAAACTCCATTTTCTCTTCTCTTTAAAATTTATTCTACGCTAAACAAGTCAGTAAAAAATGTCTGCTGAGTTAAAATACTTTGTATTTTAAAATTAAACAAAAAAAAAAAAAGGAATAAAAAAAAATAAAAAGAAAAAAAAAATTAAAAAAAAAAAAAAAGAACAAAAAAAAAAATAAGGCAAAAAAAAAAAAAGAAAAAAAAAAAACAAAGGCAAAAAAAAAAAAAAAACAAATATACTAAAAAAAACAAAGAACAAAAAACAAAAACAGAAAAAAAACCAACAAAACCGTTATTTTTATTTAGTAAAGTCTCGTCTGCGCATATCTCAAAAACTTCAGATTAACCCTTGTATATGTATTACATTTCAACGTAGAAAGAGTAATCTTTATAAAATTATATTAGGTAGTTCATGTGGGATTTAGGCATTTCAAATTGGTCCTAATTCAAGATTTGCCTTTCTTATTTAATGTTACTTATTTTTATTTAGCATACATATTTTTTTTAATTTCCTTTTTACCATTTTTAACCACTTTTTATACCAATCTATTCCGTTATTAGGAGAAGGAGTGGGAAATTTAGCAAAAAACATTTAGCATTTGAATTATGTTATCACGTGCAAAATATTTATTTTTTACGTACCATGTTTCTCTTTATATAAATATAGAAAAGGCGTAGATTTTTCTTTGTTTCACTAATGCAAGGATAAATACCAAATATCCCCAATCATGTCACTTTTTAATTTTAAATAAAATTTTTTGTTTGATTTACAACTTACATTCTATTACATTTTACTTTCGAAATGTTTATAATCATGGTTTAACCTAATATTAAAAGTAATATCAATTTTAAAACAAATGTAAGTTTTTTATCTGAACCTCCAATAACCACACTGAAATTTAAGCATCTTACGTCTGGTCAAGTGTAATGTTCATTGTACTTGAAAAGTAGTCTAACTCATTTGAAATACACCATGGCCAATTTAGTAAAATCGAATTCTTCCCAACACATTTTAAGAAAGACAAATACGTACTAAATGCTCCATTCCTCCGTAATTGCATACAGATTTCAGCATAAATGTGCTTCCGAGAATCCTTCAGAGAAATATATATCCTTCATTCAATACAAATAGATTGACCGTTTACAGAATTTAACGTTTATTCAGGCAAGCTAATTCCAATTTCTCAGAAATAATCATTCTAATCAGATCATCTTAAACCTTATAGCGTATCTTAATAAGTTCGGAACTTCATTTTCTGTTCTGATCACCAAAACACTTGAGATTACGAATGTTCCCGGAATGAATCGAGCTTTTCAAGATACCGATGCGAACACGGAAATACGGAACAAATGTGGGTTCATTTTTCTCGTATCGCTTTCAAATTGGCTTCGTAATGAATGAATCACCTCCATTACTTCTTTTCCTTGTTCGTTAGCGATCATGCGACAAATAGAATGGCTGCTTACTTTAGCAATGTTTTCCAATTAAGAATAGATTTGAATTATCGTTACGAAGAGTTTTCCAGGACATGATTCTATTCTGAAGTAGTTTTAGCAACCTGAATTATAAAACGATAAAGAGAAGAATTACCTCTATAATCTCATTACATTTATTTTTACCTCCAAAATACGCATCACTCTACAAACTATTCTATAAAGGATAGTTTACAAACACTCATTTAAAAAGGTTTATCATAAAAATATATCCTATACTTATATCTGGTTGCATAATTGAATGAAAAATGAATACTCAGTATGTTCCATTTGTTTGAAATATGTTACCTCTCACATTAGCTACACACTTTAACACATTGTTTGCGGGTACATTTCATAGCGGAATTGTACCGGGAGCGGGAGTTTTGCACTTAAGTTTAGTTATTCAGTTAAATCTCAGTAGATCAAAAATTATTTAATTTTTTAACCAACTTTTCGTATTTTATATTGAAATATATAAACAAATATAGAAATATATAAATAACAACCATACGACTTTTGTAAACAAAAAACATAATTTTTAGTGTAAAAACTTATAATAGTGTCGTAAATATGCTAAATCAAATAGAAATACTAGTATTTAGTTTTAATTTTTTTCAAATTATGTTATATATAAACATTTTTACATTATAAAAAAACGAAAGAGCAATCACAAAACTAATAAAGTTTTACAGTGTGGTAACGATCAAAGCATTTTCCTCTATGAAGAGGTACACGGCAAAACTTGCATATGTAAGATGTTTTACTCCGCACTTTTTTCATAGCACACACACGACGTTGCGGTTTTTTTTTCTTCCCAGTAGTAACAATTTTCTCTAAAATATGTTTCCGCATATCCAACGATAATCTTCCAGTAGGGTCATATTTTGGTGCCCTTTGTGTACTAGTTGTGGGCGGCCCTGGATCTGGAATGTTAGTTTAAGGTATTTGATCAGTTACCCATTCCAATTCGACACCATATAAAAAAATTTTACATTTAATTTTTTTTCGTCTTTGTGGAATTGTATACGACGTCTACATTTTTTCAGAATCTATGTAGTAGACAAGAATATTCTGCTTCGTTTTCCTATATATACTGTTATTTTTGTACCCACAAACAAACCATGTTGTTACACTAACCCGTACTAGTACTTGACGTGCTCAAGTATCAATCGTAAGAAAAAGTACTAATACGTGACCTTCTCAAGTATCAATCGTAAAAAAACGTACTAGTACGTGTCCCGCATACAATGAGTTAAAAAACCAAACATGAAATCTGGAACTTGTATGCATGTGTATGTAAAGATGGGTACATAGGTAGAATTATGAGCAGGGAAGTCTAAAATTGAACAATAAAAATAAAAAATAAAAAAATAAAAAATAGAAAAAATAAAAAGTGAACAAAATAAAGTACGCCCATGTTACTTGTTTTCTAATAAAGACAACTAAACAGTTTACAGGACAAAATTTTACGCATTAAATAACTGTGCTCCATCTCTAGCTCTCAAAATATCACGTCGAATTCATTTCCTAGGGTTTCAATTGATTTCAAGAATTTTATCGGATATTTTTTCATTGAATTTAGTGATCCTTCGTTTTAGGTTATCAATATCCAGAACTGTAGTTACGTAAAATCAGTCCTTAACACCTTCCCAAAAGAAAAAGTGGAGGTTTGGAATATCGGGGAATCTTCGCGGCCATGGTACCTCCCCTCCTCACTAAAATTCCTAAGTTCTGGATATGTTCTGTCCAGATCATTTCGAAATATGAATTCCTCATGTGGTGGGCAGCGTGTTGTTAAAAAGTAATTCAAGGGTGATGATGTATCAATTGAGGTAAAATATATCACTCATTCATGTTCAGATATGTAACGCTTGTCACTTTGTAAAAAAAATAGATCCGAAAATTTGATTTCTAGACAAAATACACCAAACATTCACTTAGTGCTTTTTCCTCTAATTGAATGAGTAGATTCGGTTCCCCAGATAGAATTGTTATTATAATTAACAAAAACAAAAATATAGTAAGCTACTTCATCGTGCAAGATAATATTTTCCAAGTAAGAATTTAAAATTTGTTTGTATAATAGTGTTTTAAATAGTCTCTCCGAGAATAAATGAAACATGTACGGATCTCACTCTTTTCTCTTTTTCAAGCAGGAAATACTCTGAATTTTTTCCACCCTGTATATTGCTATATATATATATATATATATATATATATATATATATATATATATATATATATATATATATATATATATATATATATATATATATATATATATATATATATATATATATCAGGGCTTAAAATAGGGTAGTTGGAAATTACGTAATTACGTGAGTTACAAGCGATTTTAACAAGGGAACTCTTTTATAATAATGAAATAAATGAAAACACCCACTCTCACGTAAGCTTTTAGGATAATCCGGTCAGGCGGAAGAACTATTTTGAACTATTTTTGAACTATTTTTGAACTATTTGATGAGCTTACAAACAGATAAGTTTCAGTCAGCGAGTGGACATGGAACTGTGAACACACTCTACGCGTGTCTCCACCAGGACAATGAAAATGGCGCAGGTTTTGCTTTAAAAGAAACGATTATTTAATGAACTTATTATTATGAAGAAAGTCTGTTTTCCATTCCCCTTAACTCTGGATCACGGCGCGATATATATATATATATATATATATATATATATATATATATATATATATATATATATATATATATATATATGTATATATGTATGTATGTATGTATGTATGTATGTATATATGTATGTATATATGTATGTATATATATATGTAGTATATCAAAATTATTTCACTTTAATATTTCTTTAAAATCTCTTCTCTTCCCAGCCACAAAATGTCTTAAACCAAGAGTATCCTGGACTTTAAATTCTTCCAATACATTTTACAAGGCTTTATGTGCGATATATCTAAATTCCCAGTCTATTCAACAGATTTTCCAGCTATCGTCGGCAAATGGCTGTTCCTCTGATCTAATAGTTAAATTCGCTTACCAAGTTTCTTGTCCCTTCAGAAACTTCAATCTGTCTTCCTCTGGGGTACATCTTTGATCCAGCAAAGTGTTCTTCATGCCATTCTCTTGTCTGCCGTTGACTGGCAAAGATGTCTTTCTAGCAACTCCTCAATAAAGATTTGATTTATTCTCATTGTGCTTGTCATCAATGTTGTCCGACTGCAATATTATTTATTCATTTGTATAGCTACATATCTCTCTCCTTGCCAAATAGTCCAGGCAAGTAAAAGTAATAAGGGCTACCTAATTATTGTATTTAAAGGAAATAATTTCTACTGGATGACATATATAGTTTTAGCATTTTTCATTAGGACGCTTATGAATTTCGTTTTCAAAATTCATGTACTGTTATATCGCTTTTCATAAAAACGAGTAAATTTATAGAAAATGTAAAGTGGCTATTTTTAGCATAAGGGAATTAATGGAATTATTCTGTATATAGCAATATTCTTTTGTACACTGGAAAAAGTAAAAATTTTCATAGAATTTTAAAATTTGACTACTCACATTTTTCTGTGATTGTTGTGGGATACATAAAATATTCATTATTGTGAGCTAGATAAAATACTTTAATGTGGTTTAAATTACGATTTTATAAGTAGACACCGAAGACGTGTTATGAAAGTAAGAATTGAATATTTATAATAAACTAATCTTGACTGAAATGCAAAGTAGTACAATGCAAAATCAACTATAATCAGTAAATCAAGATTTACTGTCCCGAACCGCGATAGCTCAGTCGGCATAGGCAGCGATCTCGTAACTGAAAGGTTGACTGTTCGGGGGTTGGAGCCAGACTAAGATCCGCCATGTTCGTTAAAGTTGACTGGGGCGGCACGTAAAAGATGTTAGTTTTCTCCAAGTTCTCAAACGATACCTCTTGGAGTGGCAGGCCAAGACTGGGGTTTTTTTTTGCTTGGCCCCTGCTTCTAAATTACGAAGACCCAGCAGGGGTAATGTAACTCGCTTCCGTATCATACCTTAAACTACACTTGTACCTCGGGTGGTGCTAAATGGTTAACAGGTTCGTAGTCTTGTTAAGGCGTAAGGGTAAAGTCGGCATCGCCTGCTGCATTGGAAATAAAGTTTGACTATTCTGTCTACCATACACAAGTTTATTGTTCCAAGAGCAGTGCAAAATAAGGCATAATCTGAATGAAAACCTGTACCAACAGCCATTATCATGCATTGTTTAGAACGTTCTTTAAATATACTCTACATTCAGTACTTCTAAGCTTGTAGCATTGGGTACATCAGAATATATAACAGTACTAAATGCCTGTTGGAAACGAGGTTTCCCAGACAAATATTCTTTGCGACAGCTCTCAGTCACAAACAATGTGAGAATGAAAGTTTATAATTCAGAAAAGTAATATTTTTCTAAGAGAGTAAATGTAACATTTTTGGAACAGAAATCGGATGAATAACGTAGAGAAAACAGATCACAAAGATGTGTCCAAAAAATGTGCTACAAATAAAAATGAAGTTGGCAGTGTACTGGTTCAGAATAGTATGAATGCTTTAGGGTTTCTTAATTCATTGACTATTTCTTACTTTAAGATTCATCATGTTTTAAAAATTTTGAAAACAAAAATTAGTTTAGTGGGACAAAAAGGATTTAAATAATGATTGTTTTATATCAGAGTGAGCTTGGCTCGCTAGATGACTTGCAGGCGTCAATGCAAATTAAGTATTTCATATTAATATAAAAATAGTTTTACAGAATGATTCTTCTTGAAACGTATGCGAATACTCTTTTCCAGGTCCCCCTCCCTTCCCTCCAAATAAAAACTCAAAATCAAGGGAAAATAATACTTTAGCTTCAATTATAATGTTGTAATAACTTCACGCTTCTCCCTTTCTGTACCTAAGCTATTCGTTTTTATGTATTCATCATAACCCACAGTATATTTTGCATTTTTTTCAGTTTCGATCTTAAATACTTCATCACATCCTAGTAAATAAGCATGAAATAATTTTAACTCACATTAATTTAGACATTTTTTATCAATATCATGTTTTGTTGTAAATGGCAATATTAATTTTCTCCCCTTCTCCCTCTTGCGTGCCGAACACGATGGCCGATTGGTTAGGGTGCTTTCCTTCCGTACCGGTGTTCGTGGGTTCTAATCCTATAGTGGCATGGATGTTCGAAGCCGTTCGGAATCGGCTTTAAACTGCAGGTCCAGGTCTCATTAGCACTCGTGTTTCAAAAAGTAGACCGTAGCACACCAAACCAAATCTCCCACTTAAACTCCAAACCAAACCAAATCTCCCACTTACGCGTAAGTAACGTAAGTAATGCGCATGCCCTGTGCTGATGCAATTCACCTGCTAGAGTTGTAGGTGGTAGTGTTAAAGTATGTTCTGATAATGTATGTGGCATGTGTTTGCTGTCCTGTTATTATATCTTAATTAAATGTCTTTCTTTACTACTTATGTTTTGATATCTGCTTACCCAAATTACCACAGTTATATTTCGTGAAAACGTTTATCGGGTATGTAATGATTACGCAATTTACCAAAGATTGACGTCATACGCATCTTCGTAAATGTCTTGTATATTTTAGTCATTGTACAGTGCTTTGTATATAATTTATTGTAATATATTTTCACATGTTGTAATATGAATTAATTGATCTTTATTCACATTTGTAAAGTTTTATAGTTGTAGTTTTATTTGTGGTAGCACATTATCTTTGTAAATATGCAAAATATCTGTATATGCTGTCTGACTATATAAGAGTCAGTGTGCCGGTAGCACCGAGGAGGATGATGATGTTTGTCTATTGTTTATATCATCTTAAATAGATGCCTATGTCTAGAATTATACGCCGAACGATGGCCGATTGGTTAGTGTGCTGGCCTTCGGTACCGGAGTTCGTGGGTTCGAATCCCACTGTGACATGGATGTTCGTAGCCGTTCAGAATTGGCTTTAAACTGTAGGTCCCGGTCTCATTAGCCCTCGTATAGCAAACAGTAGACCTTAGCACCCCAAACCAAACGAAACCTAGAATTAGTTGTGTTATTTTAACTGCACCGTGTGAATCCCTTCAGAGCATGGTTATATGTATGTTATGATCCCTGCCGATGCTTCATTTACCACCATCGAGCCATAGCAGGGGTCACCATATAATTGGTGCCCCGGGTGAGGAATAACGATTCAACAATTTCTGATTGTAATGTATTTACAAATGTGAATAAAGATCAATTAATTCATATTACAACATGTAAAAATACATTACAATAAATTATATACAAAACACTTTACAATGACTAAAATATACAAGACATTTACGAAGATGCGTATGACGTCAATCTTCGGCAAATTGCTTAATTACCACAGGTATAAAGTAAGCAGTAAAGTAGTTCGCACCTTTATTCTTTCCTAAATTAAATAAGAGATTTGAAAAAATATTTTCAATTTTACAACTCCTCTTCAACCTCCACTCAAAATACGTGCTCTGCAAAGATCGGTCGATTTACTTGAAAAATTGAAATAAAAAATAAGTATCTAACGTGTTCTGCAAAGATCGGTCGATTTACTTAAAAATTGGAAAAAGAATTTACCAAGTATCTAAAAATTTATTATTTAATTTTATTAAATTAAATTTAATTTATTAAAAATTTATTATTAAAAGTATTTAAAATAATCAAATTTTGAAAAATTTTTCCTCAAAATGTTGTTTTTGATTAAGAATCAATTTGTTGAGTTACGATCCCCTCGCCAGATTTCAAACGCCACGCTGCAAGCACGCCAATTTCGCCAAATGTGGTTGAAGCACCAACAAGATCCATGATTAGAAACAGGAGAGTGGGCTAGGAAGAGGAGTTGAAAAAGGTGCGGGTTATGCTAGTAAATTTTGTACACAATTGAAAAATATTATTATAGTGCAATGAATGACTTTAAATATGTTACTGGGATTTATCTAAATATTTCTTTACTGTAACCACATCTTTATAATCTAAATCAGAAATATTGTATCCCATATCCATAATTTCTTTTCGAGTTCGCATTGTAATTCTTTATAATTCAAATTTATGAAGCAGTTTTTACAATTAGCATTTTAAGAATAAAACTCTGAAGAAAGACAAAGCAATCGCTGAAGCACTTTCTAAAATACATTAAAATAAAATAAAATGCAACGAAATCGTTCCTCTTCAAATTGTTAAAGTTCCTGTAAAAAATTTTTTTTCGTACTTAATAAAGCTGATTAAGAGGATTTAAGCTCCACCAAAAAAAATAAATTTTTCGTAGAGGTTTGAAAAAAAATATTCAATTACGTCTTGTCACAAGAAATGAAATGAATTCTTTTTTAATATAAATTGGAAGATCTCGGTAAAGAAAAAAGTAATTAAAGACAATTACGCATGCTTAGTGGGAATTTCTAAGAAGTGGAAATTAAGTCTGAAAGATAAATTTCTCCTGAAAATGATCATGATGACACGTGGCGATTAAATCTCAATTAAAGAGTTGTCGTCTGAAGCTTTTTAGGGATGAATCACGTGTGTTTAAATCTTCTTGAATCTTAAAATCGAAACTTCGTAATGGAAATTTAAAAAAAGCAATTAAGTTCATTCAAACATTTAGGGTTTTGTTTTGTGGTAAAATGCTGTAAGATTGTACTTTCCTGCTATCTATTCTTTATAAAAATTTAAGTTGAGAACTACGGTAGTGTTCTGGGTGTTTGAGAGCAGTACGTACCTCCATGGTCGGATACAAAGATGTGAAGTAATGACCAAATTTCTGAATAGGAAAATGAGTAATGGCTTTCTTTATGGAGAGTACAGACAAACCCGATCGTTTCTATAATAAAGATGTCTTCTTCCCTTTAATCTATATGAATTTCTTTCCGCTACGCATCTCCGGTTTTTGTTATGAAGTAGTCTCACGTGTAGTAGTGTTTATACACTCATAACCTGGGGTAAGTTAAAAAAATAATTAAGTTCATTCAAACATTTAGGGTTTTGTTTTGTGGTAAAATGTAGTAAGAATGTACGTTCCTGCTATCTATTCTTTATACAAATTTAAACATTTATAACAAAACTTAAAATGTAAAAAAATGTGTCTAAAATTCTAGAATTTTGCTAAATTTTTTCCTGATAATTGAATAAAGAATGATTATTATCTCTAGATTTACGGATGTTGATCATAAATCTATTTTTACTGAAGTGAGCCAATTTGACTCATCCAAGAAAATTGAAGAAAATAGTTCCAAATTAATTTAAATGCAATGTTTATTATCAAAAAATTAATGGAAAACATTTTTTTACATATGAAATCTGTTTTTGAAACAAATTTTCTATAAATATTTCTATTACATTTAGCGCAAGGGTTTCTACATCTATTTCTTTTGCATGATTGTTGAACTTGACAACTCTCCCGTGCGTCAGTAGCATGAATTTTTGTCATTGGAATGGAAGTGTTCTCAACTTCTTCTCTACATTTACTTTATACTATACTTTATATACTTTATATTTACTTTATACTATATTTATTACTATATTTATTTATTTCCATATACATTCTATGAGTCAAATCGGTTCACAACCGTGAAAATAGGTATACCACATTTGATAATGCGAAATGATGGGAACTGCGGAGAAGAGGAATGGAAGTTTACATATATTACATTACTTAACTAAAAACCAACGTATGTTTTTGAAAAGTGATATTAAAGTTATATATATATATATATATATATATATATATATATATATATATATATATATATATATATATATATATATATATATAGTGATCAAACTTTTAATGAGTGAGATTGGCTCGGTCCGTAAATCTAGTGTTAAAAAATATTTTTGATGAAGTCCATAAGTTAAATATAAAATAAATCCTGTGTTTTAATATATATGTTTGCTAATCTGAAAAATCTTTTTTCATACACTCTTATGATTTTAAAATATTTTGCTATATTTTAAAGTGGCATATTTACTACATATTACATTTTTAAAATATATGAAATATTTTATACGGAATAAAATGATTTTCAGCATTTCTTCCCGCTGTTTCAATTAACATTATCATAATTTCAGTTATCATAAGAATATAAGTTGTATTTTAAGCGCGGTAATATATAAATTTCAATCTGTGCTGAAATATCACAAAATTTGGTAGGGTAATAATGAAAACATGGATTTTTATATGTTGTGATTTCATATTCTAAGTTTCTTCTTAATATATAGAGGATTTGGTTTGGTTTGGAGCGCTACGGTCTACTTTTTGCAACAAGAGGACTAATAAGGCCGGGACCTACTTCTTAAAGCCAATTCCGTACGGCTACTACCATCCATGCCACTGTGGGATTCGAATTCACGAACCCCGGTTCCGAAGGCCAGCACCCTAACTATTCGGCCATCGTTCGGCAGATAGAGAATTACCTGCATCTATGTAAAGAAAAGTATGCAACGGATTATCACCGAAGTATACAAAATAACTTGTACGGTACGTACTGGCTGTGTAGTCACCCGCTTATATGGTCAGTTTTCTAAAGTCCCGTCTAACTTAATAGGGAACATGTGTTAAATTGCACCTCTTATACCGTAATTTTCTTTTTCTTGTTACCGGTTATATGGTCAGTTTCATGTTTTCAACTAGTTTCCGGTTTATTTTATTTTTGTTTTTTAAAGATATCAGTACGAAACCGGAAAGGACCTGAATTCAAGCCTTTATTTCCCTCCCTTTCCCCCTTTCTTGTTTCAGTTCTCTTGCCCCCTGACAAGAGGTGGACATCTGTCTGTTTTTTGGTTGAAATTATCTCTCCCTGCTTAAGTTGAAATTGAGACGAAACAACTAAAGGAAATTTTTCTTGCATTTGGATCATACGTCACTAATAAGAACGTTCATTTTTAATTATGGCTTCGAAAAAAAGAATTTATCATTTGCTACCAAAAATAAATTGATTACAAATTGTAAAAAATCTAATTTTTCAATGGCTACTTTCGCCGAAGCCAATTCGATTACCCGGACGACATTAAACAACATTTTAGCTGCCAAACTTTGGTCCTCAAGTGTTGAAATCGGTGATCAAGAAAGAAAACGTCAGAGCTTGTCACCTTATGGGAATGTGGCTAAGGCTCTTCTGTTAAAGATTAAAAATGCATGGTATATGTACAATAGGGTTGTATTGGCCCGCATATATGGTCACCCCTCTTATACAGTCTGATTTTTCTGGACCGCTCAACTGACCATATAACCTATACAGACTGTATATCCAATCTTAATATGTGGTAAGTATTAGACATTCCTTCACAGTGAGTTCATTGCACAAGTATCTTGTTAATTTTATTTGGGTAGCAGCATATAGCTGATGGACATTACATCCTGTGAAGAGACATTCTAAGTTTGAGCAAGTCCTATTCAGTAAATTAGCATTGTTTTAAGAAACCCAATAAACATAATCGTTATACAATCAGGGTGACCTCTGAATAGAGGTGCTCTATTTTAGGAAATAGTTTTTTAAATCACAGAAAAAATAAGAATATATAATGTGTATAAAATTATTTTGATTGTAAAAATGCATTCTTCTCAAATAAATACAAAATTTTATTTATTATTATTAAACTCAATTGAATTAAGTATCGGAGGCAAGGACCTTATATTGCCCTTTCCTCTAAGAACAAAGTCACACCGGGATATCAAATAGAATTGTATTCTTCTTTTATATTTAATATTCATTTTAACTACAAACTTATTATTATTAAACTCATGAAACTGATGAAACTAGCATTTCATTGCCCTTTACAAATCCCGACTGAATACACTTGTCAACAATCCAAGTAGAAGACAATACCACTAGCTGTAATTCAAAGACTTGTGGGATGTATGCCCCGGAAGGTTCACGCTGTAATTGTCTCTCGTGGAGGCTTTACCAACTATTGATTTTGAATAAAGTTAGTTTTCCTTTTAATCACAGGTGTCCAAATACTTATTGGTAGACAGTATATTAGCATTCTTGTTGCAAAAAAATATACCGTAGCACTCCAAATGAAACCTGACTGGATATTACATACCCCATAGTACCTTTTCTTTTAAATTGATCTAGCACATGCATCCGATCTTTATTCAGACTTACAAAAGAAGAGTTAGGCGTTAATCAGGTGTATGTAACCATGTCTGTTAAAGGTGACTGGAGCACTTAATATATGTTCGTGGCCACAATGTCCTCCAAGTTCGCAATCAACACCTTTGGGTGTGGCAGGTCTTCTGCTTGGTTCCTGCTTTAAAATTACGAGGACCCACTAGAGCTAGAAGTCATACTTTCACCCTTTGAGGTGCTCGTTAAAACGAAAGGCTCACCCCTTTCCCTTGATACGAGTAGTCTCTGGCTCAATAGTGCTTGGTTTGACCAAGTGGCATAAGATAACAACAAAGTTTTTGTGAAGAAAAAAAAATTGATATAAGGATTGTAGTAGAACCATCAGTTACTAGATTTGGACCAATACGGATAAATGCTTTTCTAAAAGATGGCTAATGAGACCGGGATCTCCTACTTAACTTCCTAGGGACGACTCCGGCCCATCCCGGCCGAAGAACTTAAAGACGGGCTTGGCCGGAATGGACCAGAAGGATAAAAAATAGGGGTGATAGGTTTATCTAGCAGGGGTCTTCTTTTCACCTACCCCGTCTTTACGACCAGTTGACAATTTGATTGATTACTGCCTATAGCAAAGATTGACCACATTTTAAGGTGTTTTCCTTAGCAATGAATTTTTACTTTCTTTTTATTCTCTAAGATAATTCTAAACTTATATTATGCTGATATATATATTTTGAAGTTTAGTTTAAATGTATTTTATATATACATAAGCTAGTTAAAATTATAGATTTATAGTTAAACAATTTTGTTTTTATTATTGATTCAATGCATTATTTTTTCTCTTAAAGGAATTTTATTGATAACGTGGTGAAAATATAAGAATTGAGTTATGATAGCAGACTGTATTTCAGAGTGAGGTTTTTCGGGAGGAGGATACTAACTGGTTCTTTATCAAATTTGATATTGTTATGTATACACACACTCACATACACAAATGTACAATAGTTGCTCAACTTTTCTAAATACAACTAATTGCTTCCTTGAATATTAAAAGTTTTCTGTTCTTCGTTTATTAAGTATATCTTTACAAATGGTTTTAAAACTTTAATTCCGACATACACCTGCCCATCAATTTATTTTCAACTTCGTACTTACCGAAATATATTAAAAACATGAGTATATTCTAGAAGTACAGGTTGATTAGTTTTCATCATGTATCTTTTGGACCGCAGTTTCCACGTGGGGAAGTAAAGAAATACAATCTATTTAAGATGACAACTGTGACCCTCCTACTTCATTCATGACTCCGGAGTCCATTTTCCGGGAAGAAGGGAGATGGGTCATTTTCTAGGAAGAAGGGAAAGGAATGGGGATAATGGGGCAGTCCATTTTACATTTTCACCTGCTGAAAACTTCAGGACTTAAGGATAGTAAAATTATCTGCTCTTGTCGTCCTTAAAGAATTAAAGCTGATTTCCATAGGATTCGGCCGAATGATCACTGATTGGTTATTTTGCTGGCTTTCAGAACCAGAGTTCGTGGGTTCGAATCCCACAGTGGCATAGCTATTCGCTGCTCTTTCGTAGCCGTTCGGAATCGGCTTTAAGCTGTATGTCCCGGCCTCATTAGCCCTTGCGTTGCAAAAAGTAGACCGTAGTACTCCAAACCAAACCAAACCCATAGGATTCGAATCCCTAAACTCCGATGTAGAAGAGAAGCAATCTACCCATCTGGCCATTATTGGGCATACCACCAGTAACTAAAACATGATATAGAACATTTGTTTTACATTTTACATCTTTTTAGAAATATTAAAATATCAAATGGCTATTATGACTAAATTTATGAAAATCTTGTCAAAAACCATTAAGGCATCAAAATAATTCTCTAATTAATATCTCAAATACTTCATAACAATGTGTTTAACATATGATGAATGTTGTTTATACCAGATAAGGAATATTAATGGACAAAGTCAATAAATGATTCTCAAAAATTTCGATTTTTTACCGCATATCGCGTGGTTAATTGAAAAACAGAAAAATGGAATCCTTTATTTAAAAAAGTCGATTAACAAATGCATGTGTAGATTGTGGAAACTAGAAATTTATCTGTGCAACTCTCTTGAGCCATTAATCTCCCTGGTTGCTGTAGGTAACAGTTTGCGGATATATTTACTGGATTGATTTTCATAAGCCATGTTACAAGTAGCTGAATCATTTATCAGCTGGAAGTGCACTGAGACGAGAGTATAATGCCTCAGGCGTACAACAGAGCTCTGAAGTGGAGATTATTTGAGATTATGCATTTGTGGATCTTGATGGAAAGAAAAAGATATGTGTTTGGATTTTTCGTGACCATTAATGAATAGGCTAAGATAAAATAAATATATCATCTTGCGATAGTGCTTTCTTGATTAATACAAATGGGTACCCTACGTGTAAGTATTTCTTAAACGTAGATTTACGTAATCTGAAGTAACAAAAATAGAATATCGTTTTAAGGAGACAGACAATTTTTCATATTTATTTCCTTTTTCATTATCGTGCTTGTACATATTAAATAATTCATGTTAATTTACGTATAGTTCTATGCTAAAATTTCTAAAACGTTAATAAGTTATTACTTGTTTGGAAACAAGGAATCTAATAAATATTTCATAATCAATAAATATAAATAAAATAGCTTTATAAAATGTTTCATTATACAGAATTCGTTTTAAAAGTCATATTGTGTTTCTTTTTATATGTATAGTAGATAAAAAATGTTTCAAATTTTGTATGGTAAACAAAGTATAACATGAGAAGTTAACACAAGTAAAGCATGACTAGTAATGTGTGCAACTAATTTATAAAACTACTCAGTATTTTAATACTATAGCAACAATAAAAAAGCAATTTAAATTTGGACACGCATATGGCAACGTCTTAGATTTGATTCTGGTAAGAAAATAAACATCATTGCCGTCATTCAACTGCATTCAAACGTCATTCAACAAGATCATTGCAAGCAAAGGCAATGATCTTGTGGTGATTACGCAATTTGCGAAGATTGACGTCATATGCATCTTCGTAAATATATCTTATTAATCTTTGTATAGTGTTTTGTGTATAATTTATTGTAATGTATTTTCACATATTGTAATATGAATTCATCTGTATTGACATCTGTAAAGTTTTATAATTGTCGTAATTTTGTTTGTGGCAGCACATCATATTTGCAAATATTTGTATATGTTGTCTAACTGTATAAGAGTCAGTGTGCCAGTAGCACTAGGCTCGGTTGCATCGTGGGTGATGATGTTTGTTTATTGTTTCCAATATATTATCTTAAATAAATGCATGTGTCTAGAACTAGCTGTTTTATTTTAACTGCACCGTGTGAATTGCTTCTGAGCATGGTTATATATGTTGTGATCCCTGCTGATACTTCTTTTAGCATCGTCGAGCCATAGCAAGGGTCTCAGTACTCTTTTAACTGAGAGGTTTCGGGTTTGGAACCCGAGGCGTTCTAAGGTCCACCGTGTTAGTTAAATATGACTGGGGTCCGTAAAATATGTTCTTGGACTCGATGTTATCCAAGGTTTCAGTCAATAACTCTGGGGGTAGCAGTATAGGTCTATTGGTCTTCTGCTTGATCTCTGCTTCGAATTTACGAGGATCTACTTGAGCAAAGTACTACTTGAGTCTACTTGAGCTGTATTTCACATTAACGGTGCTCGTTAAAACAAAAGGCTTACTCATTTGCCTTAATACAAGTAGCGTATGGCTCTATCGTGCATCGTTAGCCCAAGTGGCATCAGAAACAACCAAAAAATAAACATAGAACAAATATAGTTTTGCCTTACACTTTTCTGGAATTAAGGTGACACATAAATAAGACCACATCAAATTTTTGAGTAAAGTAGAAATTTTTGTGTTACGTTTTGAAATTAATTGTAATCTTACATACTTTGGAAGGTTAATAAAAAAACTATTTGGTAAACATTATGGAAAAAATTACATTTTTTTTTTTTTTTTTTTTTTTTTTTTTTTTAAGTAAAATGGGGCATGGAAGTAAATTGTCTGACGCAGATGTGCGAAAATTTTGAATTTATAACGGAAACGGAGTTTTCAATATTTCTAAATTTTATGTTTACAATGCTTTTGATTAAAGAGAATGTCGTGGAATACTAAATAGATCGGAATGCAGAACATAAGTGCTATTAGGTAAATCATCTGATAAAGATAGGCAAATTTTATTTTGCAAATACACTTGAATTCGGAAAGTAGAACAATGGATAAGTGAACAAGTGTTACATGAAATTGTATGATGAGTTTAAAATGAACTGCTTCTGCTGTATTTTGGAAGCTAATAGAAAAGTTTAGGAAACTGATATGTCATAAAGAAAAGAGTCTAATTTAGGCGATGAATTTCATGTACTGAATTTAGAAATGGGTATAGTATGCTCCAAAATATACAGTATTCAAATGAAAAGATGAACAAAATTGCATTATTGCCATCTGTGAGTTTATTTATCTTCAAAAAATTAACGTACACACTACATATATATACTCATCATTAATTTGCCACGGTACGCGGATGTGTTATAAGCGTGTAGACAGTTTTTCTATCGTTCACGCAGATTCTTAAACATATCCTGAAACAAATATTGTTTCAGACTTCTTGAAAAGGAAATGATTTGCTCACGTAATGCAAGCTCAGTTGGTGGATTTTCAGAGTTGATCACATTCTCCTTTAACATTCACTATAAGAAGGTATAAACTGGTGTAAGATCGGTACGGGTATAGGAAGTCAGTATCCCGTGAAATGATTCGTTCTGGAAAGTTACTTCTGTAGAATGGATGGAGATTCCCTAGCGGTATATCTGGTCTATTCATCTAAATGTTCCTTTCCCGACAAAACCTTCTCAAATTCTGAAGAAATGGCTCGATCACTAAACCTCTGAAGCGTTCTTGGGTGACGATAAGAGCCACACGTGCGTGACTCACATTTGTCGAAACAGTTTCGACAAATAAGAGATCGAGATGTCTGGTCGACCAGACATCCCTTTCTCAAGACACAGTTCATTACCATAAAGGCGAAATTTCGTAACAATAGAAAACTTAACTGTATTACTTAGTACCTTCTTATTACATTCCTCTCGGAATTGTTCTACAATCTTTTTCAAATCCGGCCACCTTCACGACTGCTTCCGTAAGAGTGGAAATACAGCTCAGTTAAGAATACTTTTCATCCATCGAGAGACCCATTTCCAACAACATCTGCACAACACAACTTCCTTTTCACTACTGCGAACAAGTACAGCTGTAGCTATACCCTGTCGACAAACGAAACCACATCTTAGATGCATTAGTTTCAGTGATGTATATTTTGGCGTATGCCGGTTTAATAACCTATGAGAAAATATAATGTTAATCGGTCCTGGCCAAAAAAAGTCAGTATCTCAAAAGATCTACAGCAGAAAAAGTGTAGAGATGGGAGAGGTAGTTGTATTATGGTGTGGGTTGCTTACTTACATGCTTCTAATATGTCCCCACATGGGTAGATGAGGCACTTGTTGACTTGTATGTTGTGTTACTGTACAAGTCTACAGGGTTTTTTTTGTTGTTGTTGCTGTAGCAAGCTAAAAACCAAATTTTTTTACCTGATAGCATCTTATATTGCAGTTTGATCAATTCCCCATTGCATAATATTTTTTTCCTAAAATATCGTAAATATCAATTTCAGAACTATTTGGAATATTATTTATTTCAAATGCAGATTTTTCTTTTCCAGAGTAGAATGAACTTTTCGAACTCTTACACCAGGTAACTCATTTCAACGAGACATTTTACGAATAAACCGAAAGCACATATTTATTTTCTTTCTCGACATTTTAAAGACTGACTATTAAAGACTGACTCTTAAAATTAGAAAATTCTATAAAGGTGTAAACGAAATACTTTCTAGAATGTACTAAACCTATTTGAAAACTTTTAAATGGTGGCTCATAAATCAGTATAATTCGAACTAAATCAGTAAAAATACTACTGATCTTATGATGTAGTTATGATGTAATAGGTCTTATGATGTAGTTATATTTTCAATAAACTCATAGCAAAGTTAAACATAACGCTTAGTCATCGTAAATGGTTTACATTGTTACCTAATGTATTTAATTAATTTAACAAAAATTACATTAATACAACATAGAAAATAATTGTAGTATCATGAAACAAGAAAATGTTTAAGCACACATTATAATAATTTCCTTAATTTTTGACAATTTTTCAAAATATTAATGTTATACATTTATTTAGTAAAATATAAAACTATTGGCTAATCTTTTAATACCGACATTTGAAGATAATTAAGCAGAAAAAGGAATTTATTTTAGTTTTTATGCATGCTCTAACTAATTTATTACATTATGTATTCATTTAAGTGTGTTTTTGTACTTTTAGAAATTAATCATTTTTTTAGAGGGATACTCATTTTACGTGAAAAAAAATCTTGAATAAAAAATCAATATGTGAGCCTCATTTATATAACAAATACGACGCGTCACATACAACTTTAACATTGATCCAGAATAGTAATGCCATCGTTTGCATTAAATTTTGTTCCGTGAATTTCATGAATAATACATTACTTTCAGTATTAGTTTCACCTCCTACGAAAGAAAATAAACTAGCTTTGGTTAACATTGGATAATTTTCAGCATAACGGAAAAATGATAAAACACTCTTTTTGGGGGGTTATGTTTTATTTATTTTAGTTTAAATATTGAGTCATTTAGCTAGTTCTGCAGTTAAATCGCTATGCATTTGGAGTAATTATTTTGCTAATGCTGATAAGGAGTGGCATTTTTTAAGCAGCTATGTAAATGTCCCTTTTTTTTGTGTGTGTGTGTGTGTTTGGGCTAATTCTATAACTCTCAAATAAGGGCAGAAATATTTTATTTAATCTAATTATAAATAACAATAAATCAATTATTGCCTTTTTACATATTATTCTATCAAATTAAAAACAACTGTTAATTAAAATATGTACTATATACGATTTATATATGGATAAATGTATCTTATGATATAGTTCGACGGAGGTTTGAGAAGATTAAACTTTAGGGAAGATGCTTACTTTTGACCACCCTCCTATATATTTGTTGTAATGTGCTTACAACACAAACACCAGTGTTCGTTCTCGAAGGGGAAACACAGTAAAATACAAGTTATGGAATTAAATGTAAATGCCTTATATTTATACTAAAACATTTGTTATGTACATTATTTACAGATTAATGCATGACATGATTAATATATGATATCGCCTGTTATTATTTGGTTTTTATGTTCATCAACATTCTTAAAATGGTATTCCTTATCAAAATGTTATGAAACCCAAGTAATAATCATGAATATTTAGTCGGTTTGCCTCCAGTAATTACAGGAAAGCGGTGTGGGGCGCTAGGTAGGCTGCACGTCGGTGCTGGCGTGCCAGTCGTATGGATTGGGAAAATTTTGCTGGCCCGGGCTCTCTGGCTTGCCCATGGGATCTGGATGCGTACTTTCTTTCTACACTTCCGACCTCCACTTCTTTTTCAACATTTTTTCACAACTTTACACCTCCTTTCAATGTTTCTTTGTTTATTTTAACATCATGTACTAATTTAAAACGTTTTTATTATATATATTTTTAAACTTTTTATCCTAATTTGAATGAACTTTTGGGCGAGACTCCTCATCCCAAATTATTTGATTTTCTGTATCGCACTGGTGTCTTGGATCTCATCTAAATATTTTAACATTTTAATGTGAGTCTTTACCTCGTTTACGCTATACCTTTTCTTAAAATTTTAGTATTAATTTCCATTACCTTTAAATTATACAATTTTGTTTAATTATGTGCTCTTTTGTTTGGCGCAGCTTATCCAAACTTGGATCTTACGCCAGTAAACCACAACCAACCAATCAACCTTTCAATGTTTTTTTTTCTTTTCTACAAACACTTGTTGGTGAATTTTTTCCCAGAGCTGCATCCCCTTCGGGCGTGAAGGTGGGCCCATTAAAATGGCCCTTTTTGTAAAAATTGACATTATCACCTAGCCCCTGCTCCCTATCTCAAGTCTGCATCCCTGTCTGGACTTGAATGTTACACTTGTACCAATCCATCCGCACGGGTACCCATTAAAACTCGAAGTCAACAGCTGCGTCTAAATTCTTCTTAGAAAATTAGTCCACAGCTGTGTTTGCAAGTCTGATCATCGTGGGAAAGAACCTAGGTACAATAATCATGGAACTCTAACTTTTAATTGCCGTGGACATATTTTGTGGGATAAAACTATCTTCAGTTGAGTATTTCTAATAATTGCTTATATAAGTTGAAACTTGAACAGTTTTTGTTTTTAAAACTCGCTGCAAAAAGTACTAAAATCGCCATAGGTGAAATATGGTTTACAGCAGTGAAATGCTTTAGGAGGAAATCTCTATGTTCACACAATAGCTGTTAAAGAAGATCTGATATACAAACCGACATTATTTATAAGTACTCCATGCTTTCACTTATTTATATATACTAGTCGAATTTCAAAATGTTATTCTCTTTGCTAAATATAATAGAATCTACGTTTTAGATGGCTGATTACTGAAGATTGGAAATGCAATACTTTTTATAATGTAAGAAAAATGTGACAGCGTTCACCAAATTGATCTACGTTTTGTAACATCTATATCAGGATATATTTTTAAAAATAAAATACTTTGTGAATAGTTATATTTGAAAGAAATGTTAAAAAATCATATACAATAAATAACTATTTTGTATTCTCTTTAGAAAGAGGAATTATATATTGATATATTACTCAGCAAGGCAATGGTTTTCCGATGTCGTAAAATAAATTAATATTCTTAGAACTCAAAAATGACTTCTGTGTGAGAAGTTGAAAATAGTTAGTAGTAATCTTCAAAAAAAATTTTTTTTAATCTAAGAAGAATTAATTTTTTCTGCAAAATATGGATCTTTCTATAATATCTTCAATACCTAAGAGGAAGTTCAGAAGAAAAACATTCCTGTAGATCGCACTTTTACTGTGAAATTGTGGTTACATGCATTAACCCTTTTTTAGGAATATGCGTTATATTTCCGCATACTTATTCGAAAGGATTCTCACAAAGCAATAACAAATTTTAAGATATTTTTTTAGTACAAACAGTTCACAGTGGGATAATTTCCGGTACATCTACTACTCTGTACACAGCTCAGTACTATATCAGTACTTGCTAACACAATACTAAAAAGCAAAGTCCGTCAATAGCAGACTCTAAAATCTTAAATGATCTAACTGCTCGTATATCCTCCTTATTAAGTACGAATGACTTATACCTGGTCTGCTGAAATAACACAAGGAATAAGACACCATATACAAATGAGCGAAGTTTTACCATTTAGACTCTTTATATTACAATTCTATTTTTGATGAAGAACAATATTGTGACAAAAAACAAATTAAGTATCAATATGGAGTATCCATATACTGCTGGAATTGTTGGAGCAACTCCCTGTCTCTGATGACGCTATCCTTTTGCCGATAAAAAAAATGGGGGAACATTCCCTGCTTCTGAATTTATCCTTTCGCTCCGTCTTGGCCTGCTTTTTTTTAAAGGGCCTTCAAATCTACCGAGCAAAATCCAATGACTACTGTTGCCAGAGCCAAACATGACTGACCCGCTTTAGCAACCGCTCTTGTCCAATGGGGTCGAAAGGGAGTGTCACTGACATCGCTGTCGTCCTTCGGTCAGTCTCCGCTAGCATTGTCTAGTAGTGTAAATTATTGTTTCACTCCTATAATAGCGAGAACTTAGAGAAACCCCAAGAGTAGCCTAGAAAGTCCCGAATATTGCCAACTAGACGATATCTTGCCAATAAAGTGCATTAATCAATGCCCAGTGTATTTACCTGTAGTTCTTTTTTCACAGTATGAGATCGGAAATTGCAGTGAAAACTACCATCGAAACCACTTTACAGCAATTTAAATAGCATTTTATGTACACGTTTCAATATTTCCAGAGTCTGCAAACTATAGTGTTACAGAATATTTGCATTTTTATGCAGTCGTAAACAAAATCGTATCTATACATAACAATAACTTATATAATAACATTATAATATGCAGTAATTTATAGATGTAAAATTCATAGTATGAGTTATATAAGTTTTCTTTTTGATTTTCGTCTGAAAGACAAATATTATAATCTAAACTTTATTATTATTTTGACATCAGATTAATGCTTCCTAGTTTGTATTTCGGCTAGAGTTCAATGCTGAAGTGTTTATTTTTGTTTATGTCACTGAATAATTTCCAATTTTAGCCTGCAAAGAAACAAATCGGTGTTTTCTGTTTAATTCACGCGACCTTCAGCCGTTCCCTTTGAATTCCTGATGGATACTGCTAAAGCAATAACGTTTAATTTCAAGATCGAACGAGAAGTGAAATATATTGTTTTTACTCAGTGAGAAACTTTAAAATTAGATTTTTCACATTAAGTTTTGAAGCATTTTATTAGAGTTTCAGCTGGCATTTCTAAAAGTAAAGTTTCACTCACACTAAATTAAAAAAGTTTTCGAAGCTGTATCAAAAAAAATAATTTGAAATCAACATTCGAAATTCCTAAATGTTTCAATATATAATCGCTAAATGTGAATATAGGCCACACTTTGCATGCATATGAATCGGTAATTTTGGTAATCATTATTTTTTAATATACTTTTAAAATATAAGCTTAAAATAAGTCCAGAAATGTAATTAAAATAACGTATATCTTACGTATTTAAAATGAAAACTCCACAGAAAACATTGGATATTTCAATTTTAAACGGTTATACAAGAAATGTTAAAAAAACAAAAAAAACCACCGAAATTTTCGAAGAACGCGTCAACTATCACAGGCACTGAGAGTTCCAAACTTAAATTACCGAGAATTGAGTCTTTACAACAAATTGCTATCCATCTCATTCAGTTATGTATGTTAATGACTGAACTACAGTCAATAAAATATGTTATTTAAATTATGTTGTTCTATTCTGTCCGGTGTGAGTTTTGGTCACAGATCATGCTATTGTTGTGTCTTTTTTAAAAAATCATTGTCCATCCTGAATTTGCCCGAAGGTAGCAAATAAGCAGTTGTACTAGCAAGTTAATGGTTTTTAGGAATGCTCTTCTGGATATTGTGTGACATTGCACGGGTCAGACTTCCCATTCTATCCATAAACTATCTGCTCAAACATCCGACACCCATTGTGCCTCATAATCTATAATCTAAATCCTACTCCGGAAAAAGTTTTTATGTTTCCCAAACTTAAAACTGCCTTGACAGGACGTCATTTCATAGAGGACTTTCAGGAAAAGGTGACAAGAGACATTTCAGACCATGTGGTCTAGAAACTTTCCAAAACTGAAAAATTATTGGTAACAGAGTTATTATCAGCAAAGAGACTATAGAAATTGATATTACTCAAAATACTTAAAATTTTATACAGATTTTATAGCAAACGTTCCGTCTCTTCACCGATAACACACCTTGTAAGCCAGGTGCTCCAAAAGTTACAATACAATTTGAAGTTGAAAGTTGAGGAACTGAACTTTGAACTGAATTTCCTGAACTTTGAAGAAGAAGTTCAGGAAAAGGGGACAAGAGATATTTTAGACCATGTGGTCTAGGAAACTTTCCAAAACTGAAAAATTATTGGTAATAGAGTTATTATCATCAAAGAGACTATAAAGAGTGATAGTACTCAAAATACTTAAAATTTTAGACAGATTTTATAGCAAACGTCCTGTCTCTTCACCAGTAACACATCTTGTAAACCAGATGATCCAAAAGTTACAATACACTTTCAAGTTGAATAATTCAACAAAAAACAAGGATGAAAAATATGGTTTGGAATTGGATGTAGATGAAGCAGTAGTATATTATTATTTAAAGTAAAACAAATGTTAGAGAGTTGACTACCGGAATGTGACGATATAGTTATTTGACTACGAGATAACTTACAAATTGAACAGAGCTTTCTAGTTAAAAGTGTTCAATGTGATTTTAGTCATGCATCAGCACTGCTGTCAGACGAGGCATCATACTGTTTAAAGCATTAAGCAATTTTTTCTAGGCATGTAAGACGAATAATGCTGAGATACGTTCCCTTCATGCATGTGACACCAAATGATATGTAATTTAAAATTTCTCTTTGTTCAATATAGGAAATGCTAATGGTTCTTTAGCATGTCAGCTATGTTAAAGTAAGGTTATTTTCACTAGGGATAAATTGTCTAGCTTTCAGTGGCAGATCTGACCATTATAGTCATCGGTATTGAAAGCCAAAGAGCTCCATAATGATAACAAAGTACGTTTTAGGTAGATTGTTTAGTTAGGGAACTGCTAGATGTCAAGACCTGGAACTGAAGCGAATACCTTGAGGATTTTCCATTCGATTAATCGAAAATATTAGGCATAACTAAACTAAAGAATCTATCACATTACAAAGCCTTATAGATTAGCTCACTTTAGAACAAAATAAACAATACATAATCGGTTAGAAATTTCAGAATAACTTCAGTAATTTTTAAAAAGACTTTTTTAAAACCATAACTGAGAATTTTTAGTTTTTGATTGTCAAATATACTGACTCTGTAGGAATATTAACTAGTTTGACAAATTATCGCCATTTTTAGAAAAATAAACGGTGTTGGCGATTTTCTGTCTAGAAAATGCTTATATACCCATTAAAAAATTAAAGACGCCTATAGAATCAGCAGGATACCTACCTCAAAGACTCTAAAAGGGTTTCCTGTATTTTTCTGGATTTTCAGGCAAACTGAGTTTAGATCAAGTGGCAAAACAGATAAATTATTTTATTTACTAAACTTAAATATCGATATTTGTCAGTTATACATTGAATATTTTTATGCTTATTTGTAGTTTACCCGAACATCATACTATTTTCTGGACTGTTGTATAGAGTTAAAAAAGTTAATAAAATACAGTTAGTTTGCTGTTAACTCAATATAAATTACTTCAAACATAAAACTATATCATACAACGTTATTAAAACTTATAATAAATTTAAACAGTAAATAGACAGAAAAAAATATGAGGACTTACATTTCCCATGATTGCACAAAATTGTAAATCAATCATACTTTTCTAATGCCTAAAATTTTTATACTAATATTTCAAATTCCCATGTAAAACGCGTCTTAGTCACGTTTACGTAGAAAATCTCGTTGAAGATGATAAGTTATTACAACAGTAGTAAAGTGAATGCATTCTCTTCTTTCAAACGTAAATGATCCGTTAAACTACAGTCATGAATTTTGTCCTTGGCTGACCCGAAGTGAATGAAGCTTTAATGGTTTTGCTCATTAATAATACAAAAACCTCTCTTTTGAGAGGTATTTCTGTTAACGATATATCTATATTTTCGCATCATTTTGATATGTGTAGCGACCTCTTTGGCAAGGTATTATCATGATTTCAAAAATATATTTTCATTGTGCATATATTATAGATGCTTACTTTCACGAAATATTTTATACTATCTACAGGATGCTGGCAGAATGAAATTAAAAATGCTAGCGACTGCCACGTTAATTATCGTGATAAGCAATTGCATGTTTCGGATAAAGTAGCTTGTTGCAATTACAATATTCGGTAAAAAATATTCAAAGTTGTTACCCTATTACTAATAATAACATAAAAATATTTATCATGTCATCTTAAAAACGAATTATTTTATAGAATATATGAAGAATAGGTGAATGGTATATTGTATTTTACGACCTATAAAAAATATTTCTATATAACATTCTATTTTTGATTTATAATTTTAAAAAATGTTATGTTCTATTTAGAGTAAAATATTTCTTATATTATTTAAAAGGGTTTAACTAAGAAAAATTATATAGTTTTGTAATATATAAAACAATCCATTAATTGAAAAAGTATGAAAAATGTATACCAAGTGAAAAAAATTCCACTTAACCTCAAAAAATAACATTTAAAATTCGTAAAATAGTGTAAAAATAATGTTACTTTGGCCTAGTGTTTGAGAAAAAAGAAATTAATACTCATTAATAAACACACGGACAAATATGTCTTGATTAAATGAATTTATATAATTAAATAAATGTCTAAGGAATACAACTGTAATCCACTAATAATTTGTAGCAAACATACACTTTCACCAGTAATTCACACACAATTTATATATATATATATATATATATATATATATATATATTTATATACTTGCATATAGCCCGTCATATGATGGGATCAGTAAAATTTTTAATTTTCCAGAATTGTAAAGAACCCTATAAGGCAGGTAAAAAAAAAAATTGTTTTTTGGCTGAGAATTACTTTTCAACAAAAATAATCGATTAAAATTATCACATATGCACTTAATCTATTATTTAAGTCAAATAAAAAAGAAAATTATTTATGTAATATCTAAGTTTAGTGATAAAACGTATGGAATTAATGCAGAAGTTATTTAAATAATTTAAAATAAGAAATGATTAAATGAGATGGTTAAAGGAATGACGTCATAATGCTAGAAAAAAAAATGCTATTTTTTACCTATTTATTATGTGATAAATTGATAAATTTCATCGCTTGCTCTTAAAATAGGGAT
The DNA here is from genome assembly GCA_032207245.1 of Pardosa pseudoannulata. Lineage (NCBI taxonomy): Eukaryota > Metazoa > Arthropoda > Arachnida > Araneae > Lycosidae > Pardosa > Pardosa pseudoannulata. Next base: position 112,488,621 of record CM063508.1, on the reverse strand, counting down.
TGATATAATGGCATTAAACGATAGAAAAGGAGACGGGGTGGATTTCAAACGTTTTAAAGAGGACATTATTTTTCGCTCTGATACGAAGCTTATTCATACGAATTTACTTCAGAATCGGATCTATAGTTTTGGAAAGATAAACTTTACTCGCTTTGAATTTTGCAAACCCTAACTCATCAAAAATCCAATAGGGATAATAATAAAAATTATAAAAAGTTGAAAAAACAGTAAAAATTTATTTTAAAAAATAATAAAACAACTTTTGGAATAAGAATTTAAAAGAAAAGGCAGAAAAGTTTAAATTTATTAGACATTAAAAAAAATAGCTGTATCGGGGATAGAACCGTCAACCCGATGATCATAACGATCAAGTGGGCGGACATTCTACCAGACGTACAACAATTGCACGTTGTGTGCAAACTAATTAGAGTATATGAAGATTTAAGTAGAAACAGTCCAGAAATTTAAATATTACTTTCCGCCTTTGCCATCCTATCAAGAATGAATTTCGTATAGAATAAGAGGAAGGATAAGGCTTGATATAATAGCATTAAACGCTCGAAAAGGGGGGATAGGGGGGATTTCGAACTCGCTTTCAATTTTGCTAACCCTAATTTTTGAAAAATCCAATATGGATGCCTGTATCCATTCCAGGTACAACCGCTTCAGAAATTCGCGGACAGACAACTTAGGCTATTATTATATAGGGGATATATATATATATATATATATATATATATATATATATATATATATATATATATATATATATATATATATATATACATACATATATATATATATACATATATATATATATATATATATATATATATATATATATATATATATATATATATATATATATATATATATATATATATATATATATATATATATATATATATATATATATATATATATATATATATATAATTTCTAGTACTAGCGGGAATTTTTATTTTATAAAGGATCAAAGATATTTTAATGGATATTTTCCAAATGTACTGTGTCTCTTTAAATGAAATGAATCATTATTATCGTACAATAAATTTTATAGTTACATATCACTTTATCTAAACCTAAACTAGTATAAATGTTTTAAAATAAACTTTAGCTCCCTTTTTCACAATTTCTAAATCGAAGGGCTCAGGTTTTTCTTTTATACTTCCCCGAGCAACTGTTGAGAATCCTCTCTTTTATTTTGTTTCATAGCACAGTTACTCTACCGTTATCAGCAGAAAAATATTAATCGTTTCGTCGATGTACTTCTGCAAATGAAACTCTAGCCGAGAAGTGAACGTATAAACATTTATGGGGGTGATTCTGTCGACATGTAACACAAAAGAGAGTATAAAAAAAGATAACAAAGAAATAAAAACTCCGACAAATTAAACGCAACTGGGTGGATGCTGTATAAGAAGTGTTTGAATAAAACATTGCTGAGCAAGATAGAAATATTGAGTCTCATTGTTATATGGTGATAAAATGTGACAGAGATGAAAAGAAATCCTGTTCCATGGACAATGCAACAACAGACTTATACAGAAGTGAATGCATGCTTTACGGTTTATTTAACCTCTGGTTAATATAGATGAATTTATTTCAATAATTTCAAGGAATCAATTTCTTGTGAATGAATCAGGTTCTTTATAAATCGGGTGAATGTAAAGAATGACAAGGTTGTTATTCGAAGAATTTAAAAAACACTGGTTGTTACCTATCAAAAAAAGATGGTGAACTTTATCCCACTATATCCCACTATACTTTATGGTGATGGTGAACTTTATCCCACTATACATTATTTATTTAACCTCTGGTTATAATAGAGGAATTTAATTCAATAATTTCAAGAAATCAATTTCTTGTGATTGAATCAGGTTCTTTCAAAATTGGGTGAACGTGAAGAATGACAGGGTTGTTATTAGAAGAGTTTAAAAAAACACTCGTTGTTACCTATCAAAAAAAGATGGTGAACTTTATCCCACTATATCCCACTATACTTTATGGTGATGGTGAATTGAGTTTCATTGTTATATGGTGATAAAATGTGACAGAGATGAAAAGAAATCCTGATCCGTGGACAATGCAACAACAGACTTGTACAGAAGGGAATGCATGCTTTACGGTTTATTTAACCTCTGGTTAAAATAGATGAATTTAATTCAATAATTTCAATAAATCAATTTCTTGTGAATGAATCAGGTTCTTTCAAAATAGGGTGAACGTGAAGAATGACAAGGTTGTTATTAGAAGAATTTAAAAAACTCTAGTTGTTACATTTCAAAATATGATGGTGAACATTCTCCCACTATACTTTATGGTGATGGTGAACTTTATCCCACTATACTTTATTTAATTAACCTCTGGTTATAATAGAGGAATTTAATTCAATAGTTTCAAGGAATCAATTTCTTGTGAATGAATCAGGTTCTTTAAAAATCGGGTGAACGTGAAGAATGACATGGTTGTTATTAGAAGAGTTTAAAAAAACACTGGTTGTTACCTATCAAAAAAAGATGGTGAACTTTATCCCACTATATCCCACTATACTTTATGGTGATGGTGAACTTTATCCCACTACACTTTATGATGATGGTGAACTTTATCCCACTATATTTCACTATACTTTATGGTGATGGTGAACTTTATCCCACTATACTTTATTTATTTAATCTCTGGTTATAATAGAGGAATTTAATTCAATAATTTCAAGAAACCAATTTCTTGTGAATGAATCAGGCTCTTTCAAAATAGCGTGAACGTGAAGACTGACAAGGCTGTTATTAGAATAATTTAAAATCCACACAAGTTTATACCTATCAAAATATGATAATGAAGTTTATCCCACTATATCCCACTATACTTTATGGTGATGGTGAACTTTATCCCACTATACTTTATTTATTTAACCTCTGATTATAATAGGTGAATTTAATTCAATAATTTCAAGGAATCAATTTCTTGTGAATGAATCAGGTTCTTTCAAAATCGGGTGAACGTGAAGAATGACAAGGTTGTTATTAGAAGAATTTAAAAAATACTAGTTGTTACCTATCAAAATATGATGGTGAACTTTATCCCACTATATCCCACTATACTTTATGGTGATGGTGATGGTGAACTTTATCCCACTATATCCCACTATACTTTATGGTGATGGTGAACTTTATCCCACTATACTTTATTTATTTAACCTCTGATTATAATAGGTGAATTTAATTCAATAATTTCAAGGAATCAATTTCTTGTGAATGAATCAGGTTCTTTAAAAATCGGGTGAACGTGAAGAATGACATGGTTGTTATTAGAAGAGTTTAAAAAAACACTGGTTGTTACCTATCAATATATGATGGTGAACTTTATCACACTATATCCCACTATACTTTATGGTGATGGTGATGGTGAACTTTATACCACTATATCCCATTATACTTTATGGTGATGTTGAACTTTATACCACTATATCTCACTATATTTTATGGTGACGGTGAACTTTATCCCATTATACTTTATTTATTTAACCGCTGGTTATATTAGAGGAATTTAGTTCAATAATTTCAAGAAACCAATTTCTTGTGATGAATCAGGTTCTTTCAAAATAGGGTGAACCTGAATACTGACAAGTTTGTTATTAGAATAATTTAAAACCCACACAAGTTGTTACCTATCAAAATATGATAATGAACTTTATCCCACTATATCCCACTATACTTTATGTTGATGGTGATGGTAAACTTTATCCCACTATATTCCAATTATAATTTATGGTGATGGTGAACTTTATCCCACTATACTTTATTTATTAACCTCTGGTTAAAATAGATGAATTTCATTCAATAATTTCAAGGAATCAATTTCTTGTGAATGAATCAGGTTCCTTCAAAACAGGGTGATCGTGAAGAGTGACAAGGTTGTTATTAGAAGAGTTTAATAAAACACTGGTTGTACCTATCAAAATATGATGGTGAACTTTATCCTACTATACCCCACTATACTTTATAGTGATGATGATGGTGAACTTTATCCCACTATATCCCATTATACTTTATGGTGATGGTGATGGTGACCTTTATCCCTCTATACTTTATTTATTTAACTTCTGGTTATAATACATGAATTTAATTCAATAATTTCAGAAAATCAATTTTTTGTGAATGAATCAGGTTTTTTTCAAAATAGGGTGAACGTGAAGAATGACAAGGTTGTTATTAGAAGAATTTAAAAAACACTAGTTGTTACCTATCAAAATATGATGATGAACTTTATCCCACTATATCTCACTATACTTTATGGTGATGGTGATGAATGTGAACTTTATCCCACTATACTTTATTTATTTAACCTCTGGTTATAATAGATGAATTTAATTCAATAATTTCAATAAATCAATTTCTTGTGAATGAATGTGATTCTTTCAAAATAGGGTGAACGTGAAGAATGACAAGGTTGTTATTAGAAGAATTTAAAATACACTAGTTGTTACTTATTAAAATATGATGGTGAACTTTATCCCACTATATCCCACTATACTTTATTGTGATGATGAATGGGAACTTTATTCCACTATACTTTATTTATTTAACCTCTGGTTATAATAGAGGAATTTAATTCAATAATTTCAAGAAACCAATTTCTTCTGAATGATTCAGGTTCTTTAAAAATCAGGTGAATGTTAATAATGACAAGGTTGTTATTAGAAGAATTTAAAAAACACTAATTGTCACCTCTCAAAATATGGTGAAATTTATCCCACTGTTTGATTTGAGACTATTTATATGGTGTACTGGAAATAAATATTTAGCGAAAAAATTTCTTTAAAAAGCTTGTTCTACACTTTCTGAATATTCTCCAGAAGCGCGGTAGCTTCGTCGGCAGAAGCATCGATCTCATAACCAGAGACTTGTGAGTTCGAAGCTTAATTCGTTCAAAGATCCATCTTGTTCATTAATTGTGACTAATTAAGTAAAATAAATCCATGTAACCGTAAAATAAGTTCATGTTCTTACTGTACTTCAAGTTCTCAAATAATACCACTGGTCGTTGCTTCTAAATTACTAGGAGTCACTTATGTTTAAATTTTCCTAGGGAAGAGGTTGGCAAAGTGCGGCTCCAGAGCCGCATGTGGCTCTTTGGCTCCTTAAGTACAGCTCCAGCAAAAATATCCACGGAAGGTGCAATAATATTTTCATTTATACAAAAACTTGGTAAGAAAAAAAATTACATCTTATTTTCATAAATTAAAATTCTTCTATAAATCGAGAACATGTATAATTTTTTGTTTAAGTTAAAAGATAGATAGGTAATTAAAATTTCATATTTTTTTAAAAATACGTAACGGACTTCGAGTTTAATTTTATTAGCTTTCTTAAACGTAAACAGAAACCATGTACAAGCTACCAGCTTTCATTGATCTTATGCTTTTGGCGTACTCCGGTGTGATACAAAGGTACCAAAAACATGCGCGTTCATACTCTTTCTAAAGTAGTGAGGGTACAAATTGGCATCACAAACCAGCAGTTGCAGTGTGAACAGTTTTGTCTTGTCTACCATTAATAAATATTAAGTATGAAATTTAGTTTTATTTAGTGTAATACTTATATAGTGCATTAAAAGTTTACTAAACAAGCAGATTTGGCTCCCAATTTTTTTTAAATTGTTGTAATGTACATATTTGGCTCTTTGGCTAATAACTTTGCGGACCACTGTTCTAGGGAGGGAGTAATGTTAGTCATCTATATGGCGTTCACATAATTAAATGGTCAACAAACCTGAGGGCTGGTGGTAGTGAATCTTATAAAAGCAAGCCCCTCCTGCTGGAAAAAACAATAATGAATATCCTCTATTCATCGATAGCATGTTTTCTGATTTTCTAAGGTACAAATTGGAATCTATAGTTACAATCATTATAAGTAACAATAAAAACTTATAAAACTGCCAAAATTTCATTATTTCAGCTACCCATTGTAGTCTTTGTAGTTGACTATGCAATTTTTTCAGCGTTGTAAAAACAAACAAAAAGAGGTCAAAACAAGCAATTTCCATCATATAATACTGGTTTATACCCATGAAGTGTAAAATGTAATTTAAAAATAAATTTGTAGCTGTTTAAAACAAAATAATGTTGTAATTGCCAATAAAAAATATCAGCTTAAACTCGTCAAGCGAGATGTAAAAACATCTGAAGACTGACTGTTGCTATATGCGGAGAAAATTCCCACTGTGCTGAACCAAATGCAATGAGCTTGTGAAGAAATGTAATCTTTATTTGGTATTAATTCCGGCTAATTAATGATAAATGTTTTCATAAATACGAAAGTTTTTCACATCTATGATTACTTATATTTCATTTAAAACAAAACTGGGAAGGATTAATGTAGTAGTTTCTTCTCACGGTCTGTCGATAGAAAACTCCTTGTGCTTTAAACACATAGATTTTATCTATAGAACAATTCGAATCAAACAGTCATAGTACTCTTAAATTCAATAATTTTTTTATAAAATCCGAATCTATTGAACGGCTAAAATTTATTATTTATAGTTGTAACAAAGATTTAAACCAGTAAATGATCTAGTAGTCATCAGCAGGATACCGACGAAAATGCTGGGTGTTTTCAAAGTACTTTATTGCACCAATCCTAGGTGTTTGGTTTGGAGCAATTGGATCTACTTTTTTTGCAACAGGAGGGTTCGTCATACTGGGACCTACTTCTTAAAGCAGATTCCGAACAACTACGAGCTTCCAAATAACAGTGGGATTCGAACCCACGAACTCCGGTACTGAAGATGAGCTCGCTAACCGTTCTGCCATCGTTGGGCACCAATCCTAGCTGAACAGGTCGGATTCACTTTAAACAATGTAATTTTTCTCTTCGTCGCATGACATGCGACGTATACCAAGAATGGGTAAATTAAGCAAATAAAGACTAATTCCAATTCAGAGAAATGTTTCCGAAAAATATCACTTGTCCCAAAACATGAAATTTAATTGTTCCAGAATAAACCCCAGTATTAAATGAGATGTCATCAGATTCCCCCGTTTATAATAAAATGGGTTTACAAACACTCACACTAAGTATAGTGTGTAATTGTCTTCACTGCGCTAGAATAGAAAATATCTTGGTAGCGGCCAAGTGGTAATATTTAATGTACTCCATGATGACTACGACCTCAGATAATACTCTTCTTAAATAAAACGGAGGTTTATTTCTATTTACGTTATTTACATCTTTACAGCTAGCGAGCATGTATTCACCCTTCCAAATACACTATCTACCAATAAGTATTTGGACACCTATGATAGAAAAGAAAAACTAACTTTATTCAAAATCAATAGTTGGTAGAGCCTCCACGAGAGGCAATTACAGAGTGAACCCTCCGGGGCATACTTTCCACAAGTCTTTGTATTACAGCTAGTGGTATTGTCTTCCAATCGTCCTGGAGTAGACATACAAGTTCCTTCCCCGATTTTGGTGGGCGGGAAGTGCATCCCTTAATTCGGCAATCCAACTTGTTCCAGAAGTTCTCGATAGGGTTCAGGTCTGGGTTCTGGGCAGACCAGTCCATTCGATCAACTCCATTGGCACCATACCAAGCCTTGGTTAACCTCAAAGTATGACAACTGGCACTGACGTCCTGAAAGTAACAGGGGTCCAATACGTAAAACTGCCACAACGTTGGAAGCACATTGTCATTCAAAATAGTGCAGTAGGCATCGGCGTTGAGCTTACCATGAATGGGGACCAAGGGACCCAGTCCATACCAGGAGAAACACCCCAAGACCATAATTCCACCTCCACAGAACTTGACTGTTGGTACAATGCATTCGTTCAGGAGACATTCTCCAGGAAGACACCAGACCCAAACACTGCCATCCGAACGGTAAAGGGTGAGCCTTGATTCGTCGCTCCAAAGAACCCGTTTTCACTGATCTCCAATTTCGCGATCCAATTTCGATGTGCTTTTCACCACATTAACCGAGCAGCGGGGTTGGATTTTGTGATCAAAGGTTTATGGGAAGCAGCACGACCATGAAAACCAAGCAGATGTGCTTCCTTACGGATGATATTCATTGAAACAATACTTTTGGATGTCTGTTCAAAATTCTCGAGGATGAGGGCCATCTTTTCGGTGCAGTTCTTTCGAATTTCTCTGGAGAGCACTCGTTGGTCTCTATCTCCCAGTTTCATTGGTCTGCCGACTCGGGGAACATTCCTACAATCCCTGCTCACCTTCCACTTCTTAATCACATAGGCCACTGTCTATTTTGGGTACTTCAGATCGCTAGATATGTCACTTAAGGATCGGCCACATTTGTGATACCCGATAATTATACCTTTCTCGAAATCAGAGAGCTCCAAACTGCGCAGCATCTTGCATGCGACTAATGATAATGCCGTTTCCTACATGATGTATACCAGCGGAGGCTGTGACGTACCTCAGGACCACAGATACCATCCATTGTATAGGTGTCTAAATACTTATTGGTACACAGTGTACAAGCATCGCTCCCTCACAAAGAATCTATGCTTGCTGTGACGTCAGTCGCAAACCCTACTCCCCCACTCTAACTTTTCAGAGGAGCCATGGAGAAAAAAATGGATATCTGCTACTCGTGGTAACCCTCAGAGAATAATTAAATAGTATTATTCTTCTCCTTTCTACTGACCTCACAGCAGTAAGATACAAACATTCGCAAAAAACGCTTAAACTTGACAGTACAAGCACAAATGCAAATGAATATCAAATACTACTTCAGTACCGTATTGCTAAAATACATATTATTATGAAATACTATTTCAGTACCATAATACTACAGTA